>CM074190.1:10107705-10495205 GCA_037179385.1 Holothuria scabra | reverse complement strand
CTTAAATAAATGGATTGTCAACGAAGTATGTCGTGTTGAAAGAGTCACTAAATGTAATGGGCAGTGTGTTACCAAATACCATTCTTTGTGACGTCAGAAGATACCATGGCTGTTGAGCTACCTAAGCTCGATATCGGGTAAAATTATGACCTTTAAGCATGGTTGATAACTGACCAAAGAAATGAGTCGCATCGAAACTTGTAAGCTGTTGGACATGGGAATTCCAGAATTGACTTCGATTCGCAATTTTTCAGGTCTGAAAAGGCTTTCTTCGTTTATTTCGTTTTAGTAATTCTCTTTGAGTAACAGAAGTCATATGAATTTAAAACTTTAGACATCAAGCGAATTACTTAACGAAATGATGAACAAGTGATGTTAAAAAGCCGACCCTTCTTTTTCACTTGACTTTCTCTGGCGTTCCGTCGTCAGTGAGATCTGTCCCCAAATCACATCCAACTGGTGTATTTTGAATTCGAATCGATAAGTTTGTACAATTGACTAGATCTAGGCCTATCTTAAATCTTTTAGTTAGTTAGTTAGATAGTTAGTTAGTGAGTTAGCTAGTTAGTTAGATGGAGTTTTACGGCCCAGTTTCCAACCTACTGGTTCAAGTCGAGCCGGCCACGGCCTTTTTTCCAGTTGTGGCTCACTGGCTTGTTTTCCCTACTCCATTGCTTAAATCTTTTAGGAATTTGCCCCAAAACAAGACAGTGGTTTAGCAAATTCCGTGTTGATGAACAAAACGGATAAAATTGATTGCAATATCTGACGGACCTGTTCTGACCTCCCATAAATCTTCCTGATTTGCCTGAAATCCATAAAACATTTCAGGCTGATTGTCTTCCCAGGCTTTCAATGGTTCGAAAAATGAAGAAGCATTATAGGGGTCGGTCGAACATCCGAGTCTTTTCGTTGCCGTAGCAACGTTGCAGTGAAAACAGCAGCTGACCCCGGTATGACCACGTGGGGACACTACACTGTTGTAGTGAGAACAATCCTTGAATGTGAAAACATTCTTACGTGCATAATACCCACAATACATTTGTTTTCACTCCATTTCCTTGTTACCATGGAGAAGTCACGAAAGTAACGTGTTACCGACCGACCCCATAGCCTGCCACCCCAAAGTGAAGGTGGTGAATGGTGGAAATTTCTGTATGCACAGCGTCGATGTTTAAACAGCTCATACGTTTATTCATTATGGTGTTGCGACTTTGGTCGTGAATGATGTCATCAGCATGGAAACGCAACTTAAGCCTATATGTAGTAGTACTGGAACTTTCTGCCTGCTGGTCAGGGAGAATTGAAGTAATTAAGATATTGTGATAGTTTTTATGTCATTTTATGAAAGTAAATATCATGTTATTTGACATTTTTTGTCGAAAAATTGGCCCAAATTCATCTTCGTAGCATTGTACATATTATAAAGCTATGTAGTGTTGGATAGCTTTCTTTTTTCCCTGCTACGTCGGGACTTTTCGGAGACATTTCCGCTTACTGACAGTTTGTAACAGCATTGTCCTACGTTTTGTGTGTTGGAAAGGTTCATTTAGCCCCTGCATGTTACAAGGTTCGGGAATAGTATGAGAAACGTGTGTATAATGACGGAATTTTTCTGACGCTTGTCTGAGATAAATCAATATTTTTAAAGCTCCTAAATCATTCACACTTCAAAATAGCTATTAAAGAGGTACTATAGAATACTGGCAGTGAACTGTAACTTAGTCCGGTAAAAATGAACTTTTTAGAACAGTTAGCCACTCGTAATGAATCAACAACGAGGAGGAGCGAAGACTGGTTTTTGTGTCCTCTCTGAATGAGCGAGAAGGGTAAAGCTACCTGTGTGTATGTGTGTGGATGGGAAGGAGGGGGACTTGCGAAAGAGGAAGCTGTGTTGTGGATCAGTTGTAATTGTTATAAAGATATGTGTAGAAAATTATGTGAAGGAGAGAATTTCATTACAGTTAAATCTATTCAATATTTGTGCATTGGCCTCTTTTTTCCTTTTTTTTTTGGGGGGGGGTAGGTTCACGGAAGGGGAATTAAGAAAAAGTTAGTTTTAATGTTTATATGTTGCCATTGTTATACAGATTTATATATATAGGCAATTATGTGAAAGATAGAATTTATGACAGTTAGCAGGATTACTATCAGCTTGGGAAATACACGGTTATACTTTTCTGGGTTACGATTTGAACACATGTATACATTTATTATATTATCTTGTAAACATTCTGAAAGTTATGTACTGGACATAAGGAAAATTTGTACTGTATACTTTTGTGTCTAGAATGATCACATCAATCTTTACGATATATTTCATTTTCTTTGCTCTTTACTGATCGACGGTATTACAATGGCGTAACTTTAAGAGTACCTCAAGTCAAAAAATTCAAAAATACATATTAAACAGGATTGAAAATGAATTCTAACAGTCCAACTCCCATCGTCATGGGACATTCTTGAGCCGAGATAAAAAGTGTTGAAGTTTATTCGCTCAAATTAAAATGATGCATTGTGCAATAATTTGTGATGTAATTGTTGTACTACTGGAATTACAATCTTTGTATTTCTTTGTTTTTCTGAAAGTTACCGCACCTCGTACCAAGGTGTGATAACACTTTTACTCTTATGGAGTGATGTAATTAATTAAGCTCTCTCTGTGCTACATGCTATGCAAGCAAGCAGTAAGTGATTAAGGTCATAAAACACTTTTAATTTTGAAAGGGAAACAAAGCAGGTAGTGTGATTTGTACAACATGAAGGTCACAAGTCATTGCGCAATGGACAAATTTGTTTTAAGTGAATTAATTTCAACGTTTTTTATCTCGGCTCAAGAATGTCCTCTAAAGATGGGAGTGTGACCGTTAGAATTCATTTTGAATGCTCTTTAATATATATATATATATATATATATATATATATATATATATATATATATATATATATATATATATATATATATATATATATATATATATATATAACAATTTGGTAAAGCTGGAAAATCTGGCTGAGGTGAAAAAACGATGTTGACTCCACCGGGATTCGAACTCGGGACCTCCCGCTTTCTAGTGCGGACGCTCTAACCACTGAGCCATGAAGCCAAGTTGGTTTGGCCTTTGTTCAAATAACAGATGAAGCAACTCGCAATTCACCTCCTGAGCAGGCGCCTAATTTTCGGAACAGCACTAGTTCTCGTTTTGACGCAAGCCCAACCAGAGATCAAAGTTGATGCTATCCAGCTGAACACAATTGTTATATATATATATATAACCCAATATATATATATATATATATATTGGGTTTGCGTCAAACGAGAACTAGTGCTGTTCCAAAAAAAAATTAGGCGCCTGCTCAGGAGGTGAATTGCGAGTTGCTTCATCTGTCATTTGAACAAAGGCCAAACCAACTTGGCTTCATGGCTCAGTGGTTAGAGCGTCCGCACTAGAAAGCGGGAGGTCCCGAGTTCGAATCCCGGTGGAGTCAACATCGTTTTTTCACCTCAGCCAAATTTTCCAGCTTTACCAATTTGATTTATATATTCCACGCAGTTGTCGCCAGGGTTTATTTTCACTTCATCTCTGCTTTCACAGGTTTCTGTATCTCTTCGGAGATCCGCTGGCGAATAAGCAATTGTGTTCAGCTGGATAGCATCAACTTTGATCTTTGGTTGGGTTTGCGTCAAACGAGAACTAGTGCTGTTCCAAAAAATTAGGCGCCTGCTCAGGAGGTGAATTGCGAGTTGCTTCATCTGTCATTTGAACAAAGGCCAAACCAACTTGGCTTCATGGCTCAGTGGTTAGAGCGTCCGCACTAGAAAGCGGGAGGTCCCGAGTTCGAATCCCGGTGGAGTCAACATCGTTTTTTCACCTCAGCCAAATTTTCCAGCTTTACCAATTTGATTTATATATATATATATATATATATATATATATTTGATTTTTTTTTATTTGAGGCACACTTTAATAAAACCGTTGTCATTTTTATGGTTTCTTCAGGGGTGTGTGGGGGGAGTGGCTGAGATTTATAAATAAGTCTAAGATGTTGGTGTAAGGGGTTTGGAAAAATTTTGCAAAAAGTGTTGTTTTCAATAAGTTTTCAGTAATGACACAGGCTTACGTGTAGTCTAAAATTTGTTAGTTACGATTTTGTTGTATTAGTGTTAATATACATATACATATATAAATATATTTATACTTTTGATACCATCCTGTCAAACTTTATGTGTAATTGACACAATTGACGTGATAATGTTTACACTTTTGGTATATATATATACATGATTTAATGAGTATGTAAAGAAGACTGTCTGGATTTATGATTAAAAATATTGAAAAGATGACAAAATCTACTTTACAAAGTCTTTTGACAGTTATTACTTTGCTATTTTTCAATTGCAATTTTGAAACTTTTTTGAACCTTCCGCCGCAACTAAAGGTGGTGCTTCACTTGGTCTTTAGGACAATACCATTTCAGTACGTAGGGTTGCGAGTTTTCCGATTTTTCTGGTCACTCATAAAATAGTCCCAGACCTGAACGCCGCTACGCAGACTAAAGCTAGTACCTACTCCACGACCACACCATCGAAAATATACCCGCTTGTTTAACACACTTGTCAACCGCTGAAAGTCCGTTGGCACGTCTCGGCTTAATCTGCGCATGTGCAAATGGCGAATCTGAGGGAGAAACATCTTACAGCCCATCTGTTGCCTGCGTGAAAGGTACGTTCCTGACACAATGGTTAAAGTTGTGTTGGAGGCAGAACATTTTTCTCTGAGAATGTGAGCATGGTAGGCCGTTTGCTCATTTTTGTACAGCAACTAATATTTACTCGATCGAGGCTTGAAATCAAGTGGTGTCATACTGCGCTTTTTCGTTTCGTTTCAGACCATTTTCAGTGGCTTCGATCAGTACTTGCCTGCAAGTACAAACCGTCTAGTTTAGTCTATGTATTTTCACGTTGAGAGGAAGAACCCTTTTGCTTTGGTAGACGTCATAGATAATTGGAGCTCATCGGAAGTGAAAGTGCTAAAAACCTCGTAAATTGCTTCAGGTGGAGATCAGAAGTTTTGCAGGTCATAAGAGGTCACAGGGGTCAAAACATTGTTGACAAGATATCCGAAGGTAGAAACTTTCATAAAATTCATATTTAGTATGTGAATGCGTTGTGGTTAAAAAGAGAACACAGTTGTTTTCGGGAAGTCAAAGGTCATCTGGTTCACCAGTGGGCAATAAGCAAAATTCCCCTCGACTTTAAAGACCGTCATCTGGTATCACCAGCAGGGGTGGCGCCATGATTTGTCCAACAGGGGGCCAAGCTCCCGACAGAGGGCCAGCATTTCGAGGCCCGAACAAAGGCGATGAATTAGTAGGATGTGGACTTGGCAGAGTTTGAGGCGCGGGTAGCGCGTCGAAATTCTTGGCTTCATTTTTAACAAATATAAAACTGGAGTTTGTTTCGAAGAATATTTTTGAAAGAAATGTGGCTTTTTGTAAAGACCATTTAAAAGTAGGTGTGTTTATTGAAGAATCTGTCCTCTTTATGAGCAAAATTAAAAAAGTTTTAAGGGCGACAGCTGAAATTCTTTTGGAGTTACGCATTTTATCGTACTAGGCCTACCTACTAGGCTCTCAGGCCAAAGTGGAAATTTGCCCGAAAAACTTTTCCCTTGTTTGATGAAATATTTGAAAATTAAGAACTTATTAAATTGGAAAAATGTGGAATTTAATGAAAGAAAATTTGACTTTTCGAAATGTTGGGCGATTGACAGGTTTTTTTATTGTACGGAGTATCCACTGAATTTGGGAAATTTTGCCATTTTTAACAAATATATGAAAATCCTTAGTTTATATTGGAGAAAAACTGAAACTTTATGACGGATTTGGGTTTTTACGGAAGAATCTGACCTTCTTAAATGTATTAAGAAAAATAAATTAGCTGGCCAATTTGCATACTTGTTGGGGTTACTGAATATCCTCATGCAGATTAAGGCCCTCGGACCACATAAGAAAATTTCCCTGCGGAAAAGTTTGGCTTCCCATATAGTTGAAGTTTCATAGTTTATATATTGACGTAAGCGTATAGGACCGTTTCAGTTTGGGGATCGGGCAGAAGATTTTTTTGTTCGAAAATATAATCCTGCCCGAAAGACTATCAAAGAGGAGCACGCAAAAAAATTTTAAAACATCGAACCCCTCAGACAGCCGGAAATGGCTTTTTCCAGATTTGTACCTAGAAATGAAGCAGTCGTTATTTTGCCTCACTTCAGTAGAAAAGAACCAACTTGATAAGTAATCAGAAAATTCAAGCTAAAATATACCAATAAGATCAGATTAAATGGTTTTTATCTCCTTTCGGGGGAAAACTACGCAACGGAATTGAAGACATGTAAGTATTTTTGGGCCTACTAAGACTCTTCGGTTTCGGTACATTCAACAGTTCAATTGAAAGGTTCACTAAATTGCTGAAATTTCTGTTACTGCCCGAACTCCACACAATAAATGATTTTACTTCCAACCGAGCGTCTTTAAAAATATGTCACGTTACAAAGCGACTTCAAATGAATTTCCAATCAGACTTATGGAGGAATATTCTCACACTACTGTTTATCATTATGTGTAATTGAAAACGGCCTGGTCGATTTTTATTACCGTTGCCCGAATTCGGCTGTCTGGTCTAGACAGAGGGCAAACCATTGGGCACTGTATACACCCTAAAAACCCCAAGTCAGTTTTCCTAAGAACAATTGGGAATTGTGAGTTTCCTTGAAGAATATGGTCTTCTAGTTAGCAAGATCTAGAAGATCGTCCGGGTAACTGAAGTTTATCGGACTTGCATATTTTGTCATTGGCCTATAGATGAAGGCTCTCGACGAAAATAGGATCTTCTCAAGGACGGGGAGGGTAGCCTATCCCGACTGGGCGCATGGTCTGCGGCCCCACGCTCGTGACACCATTGGTTAGGTCTGCACATGAAACTTCCATCTTCCTGGTCTGCAACACAAGTCTTTGTTATCTGGTTATAAATGACCTTGAGAGCACGGTTTGAAGACGGGGTAAGATACATGGAGTGAAGACTAACAGAGCTGCCAAGAAGTGATGGAAAATCGATTCCTATGTGCATTAAGTTAGCGTTACAAAAGAAACAAATATGTTCATGACCATTCATCCAGAACCTTCAGTCCTTAAGTTTTTTTTTATTTCTTTTTTTATTTTTAGACCTCCTCGGAAAAATCGTCCTTCCTCGACGGAGGAGGAGATGGGGCAATGTACATGGAATGAGGTATAACAGAGCTTTGAAGAAGTGATTGAAAATCGATTGCGATGTGTATTAAAATAACGAAACAAGAAAAAATACATTCCAGATCACCCATCCAGTGTCTTCTTTTCACTCCTTGTAGGGTTTTTTATTCTTTTTTATTTTAACGCCTGCCCGAAGAAACCGCCAACCTTTCCCGACGGGGGGTGGGGGGTGTAGTGTTCCTCGACGGGGGGTATGCACCGCCTCCCGCTGGCGCCACTCCTGATCACCAGATCTTAAAAAAAATCAGTTCTTCCCAAGGATTCCCAAAATCGTCAGTTGAGGTCGCAAGATGTCAAAAAGCAGCGTTTCCCAAGACCTTCCAAGATCATCATCTGGGGTCACCAGAAATCAAATAACAACATTTACCCAAAGTTTCCAACATCTACATTTGGCGTTACCAGTGGTCAAAATGCAAACTTTCCCAAGAATCAGGATGTCAAACATGAATGAAGAAATGTATCACGTTAAGGTAGCATTTGACAAGTGACCGAAAGATTATACCTGTATACTGTATCATCGAAATAATAAATGCATTTTTCCCATTCTGATTTTGGATAGAGGTCAAAGGTTGCATTATATCAAGACAGATGAAATGGCACAAACCTTAAAATTTGCTAGTTAATGTCACTGCTTACGACGAAAAGATGGGTATCTATTATTTTCTTCGGCAAAGTAATTACAAAGTCTTTGGGTTTTCTGTTTTATACATGCTTTAAAAAGGCTCATTGAGTTGATATCGATAACTTAATGAGAGTCTCAAAGGGTCACTACCACATAACAATGCTTATAGTTAACATAACAATTCAAGTTTCAAGTTCAAAAGTCACAGAAAACGTTAAAACTTTGAATTTTCTAGTGTCCTGACTTGTAACAGTTTTGTATATAATTTGAAAAAGTGTCTGGTCACAAATTTTTGAAAACCAACTTCAACCGTTAATTACGCACTCATTAAAGAGTTATTTCTATGTAGGGTATGGGGATTGTCTAAGATTGACCATTTTTCATTGGTATGTGAAGAAAGCTTGACAGGTTTGGAAAAATTTATTGAATTTCATAAACCATCCCAATGAGCCGCTTTAAGAATGCTCGCTGTGAAGTTATAGGACAGCTCCTGAACTTTGGGTCTAGAAGGGAGGGGTCATTTTTTTTTAAACTTCCGTATTTTTTCACTCAATTCCTTCCGAAAAATAAAAAGACAGAAGTTCGCTGCAAATTTGAGATATGGAGAAAATAAACAAGAACAGGTGTAATTGTCCAACATTTTTTAAACGATTGATATCCTTGCGGATAGTAACCTGCATTTGTATTTCTATGTAGCATGTGAGATTTGAACTGAAATCAAGATATGTGTTGTCAATACAGGGAAAGTTTAAAGGCTCTATTCTCTCACCCCATACAGTACCAATTCTCCTTACCTTCTTACTGAAGCCCCACCCACAATTGTCTGAAATTCATCATCATCCAGACACAATCTCAGTTATATTGCTTCAGGGTGAGTATAGGAAATTCAATTTATATAATCAAAACACTCTCAGTACCGTTCATGCTGTGTAATATATGCTTTGGCGCTCTGCTCTGCATTGTTTGAATTAGCTATCAATCAAAGAGCTGAGCCAATTGAGAATTTCGGTACCCGGGTACCAAAACTGTAGTTTGGGGTGAGAGGTTTGGCCCTTTAAGCAAAAATATAATTTTTACATGTGAAGTGGGAACCAAATACACTACACAGTGATGGAACTTCCATTGAAATCATATTTCGAGAATCAGTAAATGTGGTCATTACTTTGGTTCCTCAGTGAGCTTGAAAGCAGAAGTTATACCCTCACACACTCTAAAAAGATCCTGGTTAAATCCTGGTTAATTTAACCAGGATGGGGTCAATAATTAACCGTACATTTCCTGGTGAAAAAGAAAAAATGGAATTTCACCAGGAAAATGTCAAATTCTTATTAGGATGTCTAACCAGTCGTTAAATTAACAATGAAAATGTCAATTTTCACCAGGATTTCCGCGTTATTTTAACCAGGAAATGTATGGAAAATTATTGCCCCGATCCTGGTTGAATTTAACCAGGATGTTTTTAGAGTGCAGTAATAAGGAATGTTTTTTCCCCTTTGTTTTCTCAGACTTCTGTGTTGACAGTTAATAGGGATAGGAGCTCCCAGTGAGTTGGGGGTTGTAGAATGTGTCCGCGGTATAACCCGCCTGTCGCAAGAGGCGACTAAAGCCTGGCGCACACTATGCGACTTTGCACATCGCAACTCAACTAAACCGTCGTGACCTAGTTTTGAATGGTCGTCACGATTTTTAGTCGCACGACAGGGCCGCGCACACTATACGACTGGCTATCGCGTTATGTCAGTCGAACGATATACACGTGCACACCACTGCTATACATATTACGGTACAACAGCACAGAACAACATACAGTTTGCAACATTACTATACTTTCAGTGTGTAGCTAGCGTACTATAGGCCTATGCAAGTTTACAGCTCACAAGTGATGTCGACTCCCCCCCCCCCCCGGCAATCTCTTCAACGGGTTTTTCCAAGCATCCTTCGAGGAATAGCTTTTGCTTCCACGGTTATTTAGTACAGGTCGTTGCTCTCACATTTCTACGATTTTGTCTTATCTCTATACTCGCTGGACTCGGTCCATGTATCCATCTTTTTAACTGAATATTTACACAAAGTTACGTCAAATGTTGTCACCGGGACAAGCATCAGACAACTTTCACCGAATTTACATCACGTGCATATAAATCAGTAATTTTGATTGGTCAGATTTTCAGTCACTTGCGACTGTCGCCGTACAGAGTTGGGAAGAACAAACATGTCCGTTCTTCCCGACTGAAGGCGATGCGACTTAAAACTGGTCCTAAAACTGCCAGTCGTAGTCGTAAACTCACGCACACTACACGACTGTTGGAGATCCGACGATCGAGTTGAGTTGCAACGCGCAAAGTCGTATAGTGTGCGGCTAGCTTTAAAGACACCAAATATGAACTTGAACCATACTTGGAAATAGATTTAAACTTTGAACTTTTTTTATCAAGTTGACTGACACTATATAACACATTCGTGTTGGTGTGTCTTTAAAATTCATGTAACTAACTAACCCTGTGAGGAACGCAAATTTGTAAAGTTCTCATGCCACCAAATGCAGTCACATTCTGATAGCATGGGATTGTTAAGGAGAATAGTGACTGGAAAGTTTAATGTAAAACAAAATACTACTCATTAATGCGAAGATATTATGTCATATGTGCTTGCCTCAAGGTGTGCTTTTGGTTGGAAATGTGACAAGTTTACCTGCCCATATCTTGAGAACCACAAATCGGATTTTAATACAAATTTAAACGAAATGTTTAGAGTAAGTACCGCTCTAACATATTAAAAATAAACTTGATGTGAGCTTAAACCCGTCTTTAAATGGGTTCAAGTTACACCGACGGTACAATCTACTAATGACCTACGGGAACGGACGAAGTTTTTCGTTGAGTTAACCACTGAAGAGGGACGAAATCATAAGGAGTCGGCAGCCAGAAGAGCGCTATGCAGACTACTAATGACCAGAAAAATGATCATTTTGTTTCCTCCAGATAACCACTAGCTACCTTGAGATTGAAGGTATGAGATACACTGATCGGCTGTGGTCTCCTTTAAGTGCAAACAATACATCGTTTGGTGTTCTTTTGAAAATAGGCTACTTTTTTGCAGTCCAGATAATCGCATACAGTATGTGATAATTAAGGCTTCAAAATATTTGTTGCACAATTCAGATAGGTGCAAAACCTTATCGTCATATCACTTGCCGTATTGAAAAATTCATCATTTTTATGAGTACACACTGCCATGTTTATTATTATTATCAACTAATCAACGTGTACTAGCTCAACATCTGGTGATTTATAACGTTGACGCATTTCAAACATGGTACCCACTTGGAGAAAGTGCACGGTATAATGTCATTAACATGTTCAGTGAACTTTCTGAAATCTGCCCTAGAATACAAAGTGGGTTCCATTTTATAACTTGGACGACTTATTGGCTCAGATTTCCCCGTCATAAATCCCTGTAGAGTATAACACGTGTACAATCACGTTATATGTCTATGGGAAATATTCATAACTAAAGCCATAGGAGCTTTCGAGCAAGTGATTCTACGTATTATTTGTCAGTATGAGATTCTGATGGTTATGCCAATGATAAATGGAAGTTCAGAAAACGTGTGGAGGGAGTCGCATGACTTTTCTCAACAGTATATTTTTAGTACATGCTGGGTCCTTTTTCCCCAGTGAAGGTTTTCACGTGATGTCAACGTTACACTGTGCGCAAAAGACGGAGGGACTTAGGTTACAGCAGTGGTGCAATGGAAGCGTGATCGTCAAAATAGAGATACCGGAAACTGAGTGACGTAGGTGCAAAACCTCAATACCTATCACGCAGTGCGGAGGGTTCAGAAGATACTGTATCCTATCAAGGCCCAGTGGGAGATGTATAGTTGAAACTAAAGGTCACGAAGAGTGGGGAGTAAGTACAAGATGAACCAGCTCTTGTGCAATAGCAATAGCGATACCAATCGTCATGCTTTTTTCAGACGATAACCCAAGATGAGCTCCAGTGCGACATCTTCATGATAGTACAGACGTATATTATAACCTCACAAACGCCACTATGGGGGCTGCACAGCGCCCTGATACTGTGCCGGTTCCGCGGACTTCCTGTACATGGACAGGGCATACTGCACGGTAGATTGTCGCTACCGTACGTGTGAGAAAAAGCCAAGATGGCTGTCTGGTATCCTGCTCTATGGCTATAAGTTTGGACTTGTTTAAGTTAATTCCCAGATTTTGCAAGAAAGTTGAAATATTTTCCAAATAATACAAGGTAAGGTCCTAATCACTACACCTATTGCAGGAGTATGATATTGTTCCCTATTTGAAGTTTAACTTTTGTTTAAAATATTACAAAGTTGTCGTTAAATCTTACAAATTATGGCTTCACAGCGGCCATCTTGGTGCGCCTTTTTTGTCCCAGTCGCCGGCGACAATCTACGGATACGACATACGCGTTACATGCTCTTTCCATGTAATAGGAAGCCCGTGGCCGGCACCGTCGATGTGTCAACGGTGAAAGATTGGAATGTCTTTCAGTGAAAATAAAACCAAATCCGCCGTTTTCATGTATAAGGGTGCTAAAATTCTATTTTTATTGTTTTAGAGACCGCGAGGGGGCAGAAGGAAAAAAACTATTACGTCCAAGCCTTGCCTTAGAATGTTTACTGTGGAGTTTCTACCACTAAACTACTGTATAGCGGCGTAGCGGGTTTTTACTAAATTAATATCAGGGGTATTGTTTATGCCTTCCAACACTACACTTGACATAAACTCATAACAGCTTTCTCAGAAAACGAAAATTTAACTAAAAATCATCGAAACTGATTCACTGATAAGAAGTGTAAGAATAAAAGGCAAATTGATATTTATTAATTAAACACACAGTAGAAGAGAATGGACTAACATCTGCCAAACAAAGTAAAATCAATCGAAGCAAATACTGCTCCAGTGAATTGGCCATTTCCGCGATCCATATATCGATGTTCTTTGGAAACGCGCAAATGTTAAAGTTGCCGCAGCCTTGCATGTTGAACCTTTCAGAGTATATTTCTAAGACTGGTGGATGCAAAGATATTTTCTGTTGCTCATAACTGAAGTCATTAATTTATTTGTTGTTCAAAACATTAATTAAATAGTCGACTAGATAACTCAGGAGCGTTTAACCATATATGAAATCGTAGGAATGTGTCCCGCTCCGTGACATGTGACCTGTATGATGTGCGATTAAACTAGGGTCTAAAATATTTGTGGCGTTCTGCATGCGAAAGCCAGTTGAATGGAAGGATATACCGCCGTTCCGCGTAGAATTGGTATTGCAAACGCAGTCAAGACACTAGACAGAAGTTAATTTCACTTCGCCGGACTTTTAAAGGACCAATCCTCTCACCCCAAACTATAATTCTTACAGGGGTTTACCGAAACTCTTAATTGGTTCAGCTCTTTGCTTGACAGTTAATTCAACCAAGTAGAGTGTCAAAGCTAATATTACACAGCAAAGAACTGCTCTGAGAGTGTTTTAATTATACACATTAAGTTTTTTATACTCACCCTGAAGCAATACACTGATATATTGTGTTTGGGTAAGGATTTACTTCAGACAATTGTGGGAGGGGCTTAATTAAGAAGGTAGTAGGAGAACTGGTACTGTTTGGGGTGAGAGAATTGGGCCTTTAAGCCTGGGTCAGCTAGTTGTTTACTTCAAGTGACCCTACAAAGTAAGGCTGTCACTGTCCAAAACCACTGTTGGTAGAACAACAAATTGAACTGTTCAAGTATAACCTTACTAATGTTCCGTGATCAAGAAATGTCCTTTACAACAGCTTCTTTGGCCACGTAGACGGTAAATCGTGTAGCCTACCTTCGAAATTTATATTAAAACTTTTCGTTAAACTGATGAACAGTACGGGCTCCTATTTCACAAGATGTGCTCCTGCTGAAATGCAAATACTGATCATTCTTGGCCCAATAGAAAGTGTTAGATTGCAAAATAACTAGTGATGTCATTCGAGCTGTTGTCAGTTTCGTGTAACTGTTGGTGTTTTTCTTTTCTCTGAAAGCCATTCACGTTGGGTCCTATATCTGTATAGAAGTGAACGACTTGACGATGAAAACCCTTTTGCCAATAACACGCAATGCAAGAAAAATAGTATTGTTTTATAATAACGGAAAATGTGAAAGTTGTAGTACCATGCAGATAACTTTATATACAGTTCCCTAGTCGAACTATCTGAAAAGAAAGGACCTCACAAATTTATTGCGCAATCGACAGTTCTAAATTAAATAAATCATTTTCAAGGTTTTCCTTTCATTTTTTGCTAAGATACCAACTAAGTTGGGAGGAAGGTGGGCGACTGGATAAATGACAAAAAACTCATTCTTTTCTTGTACGACAGTGTCGTCGAAATTTAAAGTGTAGCCTACATCAAATCTAAAATTTCAAAAATACATATTACAGAGCATGTAAATAAAATTTAAACAATCCAGTCCAAATCTTCAATTGATATTCTTGCGCTGAGATGTAAAATGTTGGAGTTTATTCACTCATTTTCAAATGGTATATTGTGCAATAATTTGTGATATCATTGTACTACTCAAATTGCAATCTTTTCATTTCCTTGTTTTTCTGAAAGAATAGCACCTTGTAACGATATGTAATAGCACTCTTATTCTTAAAGGTAAAGAGCAGTCCCCCAAAACTTACTTTGAAGAAAAAGCAAAATTACACAATTTTCATCTTATTTCTCTTCAACGTATCTTTAATTACATTTTATGACTTTGCTATTGCACATTCAAGGTTAACCAAGCAGTTATTTCTGGTAAATTTCACATTTTGATGAGAAAAAACATTGTCACATGACTCCCAACAGCCAATCATGACACTGACAATCAATGACACTGATACTGACTGAAACTGGACAGTCTACTACACTTCTTCAATTTAGGATGACTGCTCTTGCCCTTTAAGGGGTGATACAATGTATTTAGGCCTCTCTGAACAACTGCATGCTGTGGAAAGAAACAGGAGGCGATCAAGGACACTGAAGCATTTTTAACCATTCAAAGGGAAGCAAAGCAGGTAATGGGAGTTGTTCAAAAAATACCAATTAAAGCGAAACATTATTTAAAGTGAACAAATTTATACATTTAGTATCTTAACAATGGAACGAGCTATGACAATGGAAGTTGTATGAGTAAGATTCATTGTGTAACCTCTAAAATATACATTTTAAAAATTCTAGACTTGAGGTACACTTCAATGAAGTGAACATTTCCTTGCAATGTTACTGCTCAGTACATAGGGTAATTATATCATAGTCATCAGTTTTACCAAGAACCATTCTCAATTAGTCTCCATGTTGTTTCGCCCATCTGAAAAGCTGAATGATTTATAACACACACACCCTAAACGTGTAATGCTACTTTCAGAAACAGTTCATATTAGTTTTGATATTGTCAAAATTTCAGACAGAAATTTCAGTTTAACTTTCACTTTAAAAAAGAATATGGCGACTGGATGAAAATATTTGTCAGTGTTAATTTTTGTATATACATTAGTCTGATAGAGTTAACACTAGTCTTTTCACTGAATGCTTCACACCAAATAAAAGGAATAATATCGTAAGCCCTTGACCGTCATCTTTTTATCAGCCGATTTCTTTGAATCCTTCATTGAGTGACAAAGAAGATTCGCCTGTTTTCAAGTGTATTCGTTACACGAGGAAGGAAGCTGACTTCTTAGCAAGTTTTAATTTTTGTTCACCCGGCGGCATTGCTATACTGTGCGACGTTTGAGGTGAAATTTCTTTTCTCTTTCGACACGATGTGAGCTGTTTTACTTCTTTATCGATTCGCCAGTCGCTTAACTTCACCTCCTGTCGTCTGCTAACATAAAACTCTAAATGAATTTTCCGATCGATTGGGGCCGAGTTAGCTTCGACAGAAGGAAAATTTAATAACGTTACCGCAGGATAAAGCAAATGGATACTGGCATGTTGATAAATTTTTACCTACCCTGGATAAGCCTGCGAAGCTGCTACTGACCATGAATATTATGCATTTCACGGACACGGAGGACTTAGATGCCAAAGATACTGCCACGAAGATTGATCCAAAAAGTTGCGAATGATATGTTTCAAAATTTAGAGTGAGGATGCTATGGATATTTCTTAGTTTGTTAAATAATTAATTAAAAATTATTAAAGGCATTTCAATTCACTCCAATAAGAATGATTTTTTATTGTTCCATTGGCTGATTGGGAAGGTGTAAAATGGACAGGTTTCAACTGTCGGTGGAACTGTTTATTTAGACCTTTGTTGAAAAAATATACTGGAAGGAAGACTCATTAGGACTTCTTGAAAAAAATTCTCACAAAAAAGACCTCCTGTCACAAGCTAATTTACGGTACTTAAATATGGCATGTCCTTGTTCGGAATTTCATGCAAGATTCCACCAGAGTTCAAATAATGTCATCTGTTAAGCGGCCTTCCTTCATTAAAATTTCCATCTTTAATGTAGATAAGTCAATTAAATTACTCTAGATGGTTGAGCTTCAGTTGCACTATTAGCATTGGGATCTCTGTAAACCTTGGGAGGTGATGATTACCATATAAATAATATTAAACATCCAGTCTCACCAATTAAAAGGCCATCAATAGTTTCCACATCCTTAAAATATTCAGTATGTATTAGGAGAGGTGCAGAAATTACATCATTTCAGGTTTTGAAAGGTTTGGCGAAAACTATTCTTGAGTGATAAATAACTGAATTACTGTCTACGATGTATGTTCAAGTGACTAGAGCATTCCACTTGCAGCCGAGAAGCAGGGACGTCTAGCGTTCGACTCTAGAACCTACTGTCATTGTGATCAGTAAGCAGCGGAGTAAGCAGGTAAGGAAAATAAGCTGGTGAGCTACACCCGGGAAGAAGGGCCATGACGGAGCCAATTTAAACCAGAATCTGAGCTGTAAAATGTAAGGCCTGTATACACGAGCGATATTTGCAAAACATTCCCCAAAACATTTCCAAAACATCCACTGGCAACAAATCCAAAACATGCTTGTTTTCGGTTTGTTGCACAGTGTAGACAGGGAATACAGTATGGTTTGAAAATGATTCGGAAATGTTGCAAAAGAAATGTCCTGTCAATTCTTTTCAAAGCATTCTCAAAACATTTTAAAAATGTTTTCAAATTGTTTTTACTCTGTCTACAGTGTGCAACAAACCGAAAACAAGCATGTTTTGGGTTTGTTGCAGGTGAAGTGTTTTGAGAATGTTTTACAAATGTTGCTCGTGTATACGGGCCTTTAAGGCCTGTATACACCAGCAACATTTGTAAACTGTTTGGGATGGACTAATTGTTTTGAAAAGAAGGGCACTGCTCTGCGAAATTTTGAAAAATCTGACATTCTGAGTCTATTAACATCACTGTTCTTTGTAAAGCAAACACAATATTTCACTTTGTGAGATCATGCCTTTGGTTGCAACGGTAAGTATGGGGGCATCTCCCGATACCGAAATTTTAAATGAGAAAGAGTCCTCGTGATCAAAATTAAAAAAAAGGTTTGTGAATCCAAAAATGTGAAAGGGTTCGCGAGACCAAAAGGGTGAAAAAGTTTCGAGACCGAAAATGAGAATTGATGAGAGACCAACTTAATGAATATATTTTAGCGGGTTTTTAATTTTTAATGTCGGTCTCGCGAACCTTTTTTCATTTTCGGTCTCGGGACCCTTTTTGTTCGATCTCGCGGACCTTCGGTCTTGTGGACCTTCCGTTTCGCGGGCTGTAACCGGTAACTTATGTGTCCCATATCACATCACACACCAACTTTTGGTTGAACCAATAGCCTTAACACCACATCGTACAATATCAGATAAATTCTACCAATTCCTCGTTTTTCAATTTCTATGAAGACATACATTTATAACGTTTCAGAATAATACTGTAAGTGAAATCAAATCGGGAGATAGTCTTTGTTGAACAAAGTCCATAAAACAAATATCCGTGATTACAGAAAACCATTCTTAAATCAGAATACTGTAGGTTTAGAGTGTACTTAAAAACTACAACAGCATAAGGTAAATTTAATTTAATTTAATTTTCGTGATAGTTGTAATTCAAAAGCCGTAGGCTTCTTCGAGGTTATTCTTGCAACTTCCGGAAAGAAAGAACTGGCCTTAAAAAACTGAATTACCTCATTATTCGAAACAATTGCGGCGGTACGGGGGGGGGGAGGGGTTAGGGACTAAGTCCCCCACTAAGAGAGGAGTGCTCCAAGACCCCCACTAAGAGAGAAGTGCTCCAAGAGGTGGGGACGGCGGGAAAAGTTCGAAGTGGGTGCTGAACATATTCTCGATTGGTTCAACGCACATGCGGCTAAAAACACTGGGGAAGCTTAGAAAACTGAAAATCTGAGATAGTCTTGCTGGCAATCAACCTCACCCCAAATATGTTTTTCCTTTCAGACGCGCCCGGTTCCTATGGGATAGATATGCATTGACATATCCAAAAAGTCTCAATAAAGGTTTAATTAACCGTGTGGGAGGAGTCTAATGGGGAATACTGGAATATACTTGCTTTTTGAAAGAGGACTAAGATACAAGTGGTGTATTTTTAACACGATTTGAAGCATACTATTGAAAGGTACAAGATGGTCAAAAGAAGAGGGGGGGGGGGGGATACTCCGATAGATATGCCACTAGATGGACGTATCTATCGCCCTTTCGAGCTGTAAAGTTGTTTAAAATGTATAGGTCTAGGATACCGACATTATTTTATAAAACGATGTGTCTCCAATGAAATACAAGATTTTTGTTGCGTTTAAGTGATACTTTCATGACCATTTCAAACCAAACATTTTTCTCCAGACTTATTCAGTCTTTATCAATTTCCTTCCTCCTTTGAATCCGCATAAATTTACTATAATGGTTGCCTCATGTTATAGGTCACGTTAGTATTAAATATTTGCCCGCATGCCATGTTACATACTGGCAACTAGCTCAAGAATGTCTCCAAGCTTGGAAGTGAAATATTAGTTTCGAAATTATTCCTTCTGTTGACTTTGACTGTAAATATCGACCTACCAAGGTCCCTTGACTCTTTTACCCACCGGGAATCTATTAGTATAAAAGGTTTTCCCCTGAAGGAATCTGATTATGAATTTTGAAGAGCGACTTGGAGATCGTTACTTCTGGATGAGGGCAATTAACTCGGCCAGTACAAACAGCTCAAGTTTCTCCATATCAGATAGCATTTTGTTGGGAATGCAGAAAGGGGCTGCCGAAGGTAGGGAATGAAATTTCTCTGGGATTTATCATTTGCACGAGGGGCAGGGCAGACAGGGAAAATTTTGCACTTACAAAAACTTTCTCGTGATGAATATGTACATGAGATCGTGTGAGCAATAAAAGTTACCATACCAACGATGTATGCGTTTCTGTCTTAGGTGGCGCACTTGTAGAAAGCATCCATTACATATGAATGACTTTTTTGAATGGAATACTTCTTGATTCACCGTTAAGGTAACAGTTGAAGTGACTCCACCCAAAAGCACAAAGAAGAATCACTAATTTTAAAAACACAAATTCAAATATCAAATGCAAAACGCTATGATGAAATGTTTAAATTAAAATAAAAAGAAGAAAAATATAACGAGAAAAGCAAGTAATTTCCTATGTTTGAAAAATTTCAGGATGCCATTTTTCAGTACCCCACAGCAGTCAAATTACTTAACCCATTATTCAATACCTCTAATACATAAATTCATGTCACAACGGTCGCTTTCTTTTTTAGAAAACACGGGCTTACTGACTTGTACCGTAGTATATACCATAACAACAGGTAGATTAGCAACGAATGGTTTAGGGTCGCCTGTCAGCCTGCAAGCCTTATATATATAAAGCTACAAGACCGTGAATTTGTCTCACGAAACTGGCATTGCCAGCTTGCCGTTAGTACCCCTCATTGGGGTGTTGCCGAGTTCCCACAAGGGAGGATCAAAGAAAACAAACAAACAGACTGTTTGAACCAACCCCGGAGACGATTTTAAAATTTACGGTCGAAGTAAATGGAATTTATTGAATCGACATGTTAATTAACTCAACTCAGATAACACAGTCTACCGAAAGGCGCACCGACATACATTGATGATCTAAAAACATGTGATGCAGTTTAAATACACGTTCATGTACTAACTGCTAACGATCATACTAATTGCATTGTATGTATCATTGCTTGCGATAATGTACTGATTGCATACGTCCTTGTACTCCATGCATACTTACATGTACCTAATTTACAGGTTCATGTTTTGAAGGGACGCAAGTGGGTATCGAATGGCAATAGGCGCCTGGTAACACAAAGGGCCCAAAGATTTAATATTGAAGCTACGATCTGTGGAAGTTTTGATCCAATTGAACTTTTCGATGATACGTTGCATTATATCAACACTAGCGTAGCCAGCGGGGGGGCAAGGGGGGCAGAGTGCCCCCCTACAGAAATTTTGGGGACGTGATGGGCGATGTTGAAAAAACGAAGAAGAGCAAAAAAAATAAATAAAAAAAAAAAGATAAAAAGCAAGAGGAGGGAGGGAATTGGGGGCATTTTTTACAGTTTTTCGGGGGGTCTTAGTCGGCGACTAGTCTCCCCGATGGTTTACCTGTTTTTTGCTCTCAAAAGACAGTTTCCCTAATAAAAATCCCAAATTTTCGGCGCGCTAAGCGCGCTGTAGATTCACTCCAGTTTCTTCAATACTTCGATACCACATATAAGTCTTGTCAACCTTACCAAGTAACAGGTAGGCAGGGTGCACAGGTTATGTAGAAGTCGTAAATTTCATCCCATATCACAAAGCCTAGTTGCTGTTCTCTTGTGTGTGTCATGCAATAGGTCAGTTGATGAGCGACTCATAGAGCATAGTGTGGCTATTTTATTGGGTATTCCAGGCGGTTTCCACGCAATGTATGTTATCCCCGATACGGCCTACAACCCCTTAAGTTTGTATTTTTTCTCTTTGTTCTTAATGACTACATAGGCTATGTTACTTTTGTACGCCTACCAAAAATTTTCGCGCGCTTCGCGCGCTTTGCAATTTCACGATTCAGACACAAAAGAACACTATCAGTGCGCAACTCGGCTTTTAAATTATTAAGTGATATTGTGCAGAATGTGCCCCAGGCTGCAATGACATGGGATAGTTGGGCTCCTTCATATCCCCTTCTCACCACCCCCTTGACATACGGACTGTCGAAACTTGTGGCCGCTGGCATGACCCGTCCCTTGTTGGGAATAATTTGTCGCCTTTCCATGGTCGGTTTAGTTATTTTGGCTTTCAAATGAGTTATTTCTGCGATAAAACCCAAAATTTTCGGTACGCTTTGCACACTCTTCCTCATTTCCGTTACCAACAGCTAATAAAGTACAAACCCTTGCCATCTTTTCAAGTAAATTAATAAGTAGAATAAATGGCTTAATGTACATGTCGGGAATTTCATCTCATTTCGCTAAACTTAGTTAATAATCTCTTGTGTCAGTCGTGCGGTATGGACTCGAAAAAGGAAGTACAATATAAGTTGTGCCCGATGGGGCCCAAATGCCGGGACAATTGTCCTACATAAGCTTTAAATAAGTACAGATTCTTTTAGTGTAGGCTAACCCAAAAAATTTTCGCCCGATTTTCCACGGTTAAATCAGTGGGGAAATATCTTCCTCTCTCATATACAAATCTAATGTCGTATATGACTCGCAATGGCAGGTATAGTGCACAGGTTTTCTCAAATCTCCCTCACCAAATCATCGACGGCATCCTGGCTGTCGGGGCTTGGGGTCGCTACCCACCCTACCCCTCAACCGTTCGGAGAGTGACCATTCAAATCCTGGCGCCAAGCCTGTAGGGCAAACACATTTTTTTCAGTTATGACTTGTATATGTGTAATGAAGCAACTAAAACTGGAAGCTGCCTTTTTTTGGAGAACGGCAACCTTTTTGGAGGGGCGGCCAATTTCACTAGGAGGGCGTTTCGCCCCTCTAAAACCCCCCTGTGGAGAACACTGGAATCTAGTATAATAAGAACAAAATGTAGCACTATATCGCATCTAAGCTCTTCGAGACAGCAAAAAATTCCAAAAGGGGAGAGGGGACACCCAGAGAGACAGGCCCGTAGCCAGGGGGTTCAGGGGGTCGCACTTACTCCCGCCCAGACCTAATTTTTTAATTTTTTTTTATTTAAATGGAGTTTTGGCGTTTTTCAGGGCAAAATGTCAATTCCGCTGGTTTAGCCAAAGTAAGCCTTATGAGTAGCTGTTTTATTTCAGTGCAACACAATTCCCTAGGGCTCCATCACTCGTACAGTAACCCCCTTACAGCCACACACTAACCCTCAAGGAAATAAGGAAAGCATTGATACAAGTTTGAAAATGTCCAAAAATCCCAGCTTAGGTGTTCACCAGATCGCTCAGTTTTGATGTAAAATTGCAAAATCTCCTTGGGGTAGGAGGGGGAGAACCAAACCCTCTCCCCATTCGGTGGCTCGGCTCCTCACTTGGGCGCTTCGCTCCCTCAAGAAAATGCCGCCCTCCATAGCGGCAATGAAAAATGAAAAAGTGGGGGCTAAAGGTATGTTCAGCCCCTCAATATTTGTCAAGTGCTCCAATTAAGAAGCGGGGAGAATTTCGAAGTTGGGCTGGACATATTCTTGCTTAGAACACTCGGGAAGTGCCATTTCCGGCCATCTGACGGGTTTGTTAAGCCGAAAAAAAAAAAAAATCCTGGTACGCTCCGCGCCAGTCGATGGTTGAGCTCCGCTTAGAAGCATGTATTTACATTTTTCGAAGATTGATTTTTTGTTTGCATTAATTGAGAAATTTCAGAAATGAGATCCATATTTCCAGGCTGGGAACATGCAGCATAAAACATTCGGGAAGTGCCGTTTCCTGCCATCTGAGGGGTTTTTAAAACCAAAAATTTTCTTGTTCGCTCCGCGCCAACTGATGGTGGCGCTCCGCTTAGATAGTCCTGTCGGTCAAGATTGGGGACGATGAGTCGGCTTTGCCCCCCACAAGAAAATCCTGGCTACGCCCCTGTATATCAAGTAAAGACAACACACAGTTTTTCTTCTAATTTCCGTGACAAAAGATGGCCCAGGGTCTTTCGGCAAAATCATTGGGACTGTTCAGAGAGAAACTTAGTTCATAAACCTGAAGTACCGAATCATCATTGGGTCTATTCACTGCAGGTTTATTAGCTAAGCATGAAAAGTTGAGGTATCAAGGGCCGGAATTGATTGCGGCATGGTAGAAGATTGAAATTTCAAGGCCTTGGGCCCCAATGTTTGCAAATGAAAGCACTGAACACCACAAGACACATTGAAGTCCCCCTCAGTGACCACTGCGTGCTTATCACTTGTCATTCTACAGATATAAGTGTAACTATTAACAAAGTGTATGTATTTTAGGTCCCTGGGTCTGGACCCACAGTTCCTTGGGTATTTCCAAGTATAGCACGCATGCCATGTTATGCTTTATGAGGAAGGATATGAAACTTTGTTAGAACACAGTATTCCGAATGATACCAGCAGTTAGAATATAATTATGGAAGGAGCTACGAATCCAAGATACATCCCCGAGTCCAAGGAAATAACGCAAATCTCCTTCGGAATCAAATGTTTTTTTTTTTTTTTCATTTATTTCCCACAAGCATATGAAAATACGAACAATGTACAATTTATAGATGTAGATGTATAAAGCCCGGAAAAAGCACTGCTTGGGCTAAGCAGGCCACGTAGGCAGATAGCTGTCGTTGTAAAAAAGGAATGCGACCTTCGGCATTGGAATTGTGCTAAACCCAGTAGACCATTAAGTTAGCCAAGGGGCAAGTAGGTCCTGAAACTCGAAATCAAACTAATTTCAAACTACATTGGGTAAGTTAAAACAAGAGCTACCTCTCCTATACCTTTCCACAGAGGAACAAATTATCATGGACAAATTACGGGCATATTGATTCTCCACAAGCCCACACCACATTTCAGACTAAATTTCAACTGAGGGGTGCCATGACAGATGCTTCAGTAGGGGCGATCACACAAGGCGCTTTACTGCACTAATGGAAATGAAATGAGAAGAGGGGAATAATTTAACCAAGTTGATCACTCCAGGTCACTCACATCGGGCTTAGCCCCGCTCCTTGGGTGTTTTTTTTTGGGGGGGGGGAGGTCAGTTTCATTTTTCTTTCGTAGCATGGCAAAAGGAACATGCTTGAATGAACGTAGGCAGCTTATTAAAAATTAACCACTTACCTAATTCCAAAATAACAACTTCCCAAACCCTTTTTTCACTTCTGGGACCGGGTCATGAAACAACACGTCAAGTATCCCACATCTGTACCACGTAACCTTAATCAGTTTGTACTAACCATAACCATCATTGTCTTAGACTTTTCCTAGCTTGGCAGTAGAGCAGCATTTTGTCTTACCACGTCATATATTAACAAGAATTAGCGAGAGACTGCTCACTTCGTTTTTGGAATACCCCCACACAGACCTAAACGTTTAACGGAAAAAAAAAACGCCACATCTAAAACCAAACTTTTTCGTTTTGTTCGTCTAACAAATGGTTGGCTATATTTGAAGGTCGTTTCGTGGAGGTGTTTATAAAGAAATATCCTGGCGTGGGGTTCTTTCCCTCTCTGCAATACCGCCCCCATTCCTTCCAAGCACCCGTGCAGAGTTCATGCACTCGAGCATCATGCAATTACAATCTTTTATATCTCATTACTTTCATTTTTTGTTGACTTTCGTGAAACTGGTCTCTGTGTGCATCCCATTTCGTTCAATGCATATTCCCGAGCCAGGCATGAAAGGGGTTTGGCAGTTGAATTCGCGCCCATTTTTAACTTGCTTGAAAAATATATTGGCAACAGAGTGATCAGGGTAAACGTTCGACTCACTAATGTTGCACAATTTTGCATCTGGTGATATTAAAAACTATTTTACTCTATGCCACAATTCTGGCTACGCTTCTATTCGGAGTCCCGTTCTTCCATATATTCTAAGCCATTTCTAGAGTAAACAGTGATACAGCCCAGACTCCGGTCCAGAATTTAGTCCTGCAGACAGAACGTGATCCATCAACAAACCTCTAAATTTACTCATGAATCTCAGTACTTTGACTTGTTCAGAGATTTTTAGCTGCGTCGTAGAACGAACTAACTAACATTCAAGCTGCAATCTTTACTGACAAATTTGTGAACATCTAAGGTAACTTTCAGCAAGTTTTCGCTCCAGTTCCAGGTTGGGCAGTTAGGAGAACGAACGCACTTTTTTCAAAGTGAAGAGATCATCTCCCCTTGTAAAACAATTTTTTTTTTTGGGGGGGGGGGGTAATTACGGTGGTAGTGGCTGGAGACTCCAGTTTCCATGAAATTGCACGTTTCCCTCAGCAGTCCAAACTATGGCCCTATGGAACTTTTTCTCTCAAGGGGCCTTGCCTGACTCCAAATCCCCAACCAAGGCATAGCTCTCCACTGAGCTACTGGGACACTCAAGACTGCCAGATTAAGCAAGGTTTGAGCCAATTGGGGGCTGCAACCCTCCGGTCCCCGGCCTGTACAGCATTCCCCCAACCACTCGTGATTGAAGATATGTTAAAAACGTTTTACATAATTAGCTAATTGATAACCTTGTTGAACTGCTGTAATCCTAAAGATAAGTTGTCAGATTACTCTAGAATAGACTTGAATCAAATGAAAAAAAAACTCCTCCACAATTCCGATTCAAACTTGATGACAACTGTAATGCTCTTTCGAATCAAGTTCCTTAGGTTGGTTAAGTCGATGCCGAAATATTAGGGGGATCCACAAGTTCATGTGCTGATAACAGTTTATTAAATGTTTAACAAACAGAATGGGTAATGACTTATGGAGGCTACTGGCCTTTCTTTTTCAAACTAGGGTCGAGTTGCCGCATACACAAGCCTAAATGTGCACAGATGTATACAGCGCCAAAAGCACAATTCGAAGCCCTCATCCAGTCGCCCTTCTGCTTTCACACATAGTTTTTATCTCTTGCTCTAGATCTGACCTGCCCCGCCGGTGGATCGAATTCTCCGGATCCGATCCTGAGTGCGAGAGAATTCACACTACAAAGTTGATCTCCAGGGTGGATTAGATCCGGATGCGAGTCCCCTGCTCGAGGTCAAATGTGAAAACACCCTAGTGACACAATTTTGTTAGACGACGCACTGCACGGTCCACAGGTGACTGAACACCGTATGCAAAAATACAATGTGTTTTTCGACGCATCAGGGGCTACGATACAATTATCGCTATCATTTGGAGAGGTTTAAATTTTGCCAAGTTGTCTAATACTTTCGGATGCAACTTGAACAATTTGTACTAAATAATTTTCTAAACAAGTCGCACTCTTTTGGGTGTAGACACATTTAGCCCTACAGTTCAAAAATGTTCAGAATTGGGGGCATCCCCTCTTCTTCTACTCCTCCCCCCTTCCCTCAGGCAGAAGGTCCTCCAACAGGTCAGTCGGATGGGAACCCGAATTGTGCCTCTTGGAACTAGGGGAGCATTTGCCTAGTCAATGGGTGATTGCAAGATGACCTCAGCTTAACGCAGTGATGTGTAATTGACTAGTAGAAGGGTCATGTAACGAGCATTGGGATGTACCTATTCAGTGCGGGGCTGTTTACGCCCAAGTTATTCTCTTGGAAATATTAACCCTTCAAGTATATTTTCTCAATATCAACTTGAAAACCGTCTAAATGCAGCTTTTAAGGCCCAGGATGTGTCATTTTTTTCACTCTAGATGTACATTGCTGCAAAACCAAAAATTTTCATGAAAATCCAGAAAAGCTACGCTCATATAATCTTGTGCAAACACTTTTGCCCGAAATGGTACTATCATTTGGATGAAAGTTACAAAAAAGTTGTGAGTTGTGTTCAGTACGGCCCAGTAGGCGGGATGACATGCGCAGGTACATACACATGTACACAGTGACCCAGTGTCACACAGTGACCCAAACTTTCCCGGAAAACATGGCTTTATAATTTCTGATCATTTCGTAATATTCTCATTTTATATTGTAAATGAAAGCTCACAATAAATACTGCTTAAAGGGAAATATTGCGTTTAAAATGCTTCAACATAGCGTTAAGAGCAAAAAAGCTCTAGTCATTTTTAAATCGTTAAGTCTCAACAATAAACCCCAGCAAGAGATTAATAGCAGAATTCGAGACCGAGACCCAGACCGAATGTACATATTGCATAGGAAGATAAACTGTCCAAAATTTTGAATACTTTTTGCCCAACGTGATTACCTTATGCTCTGAAAATGACCTGTAGCACAAAGTACACTGTCATTGATTTGTACAAGTTTTATTTTATCTTATTTATGACAGTACGGAATGGAGCCGGAGGACTGCCCCCAATTGGCCAACATCTGGTTGAATTGGACAAAACAGTTCCTCCGTCCGGCAGGGGTTATGCCCTGGTTGGGGATATGGAATCAGGCAAAAAGTGACCGCTCCCCAGAGAAAAAGAGTTCCATATGGCCATGACCATATGCAAAACATAGACTTTATGACTTAAGCTAATTAGAGTATCTCTCAGGGGTGGTGAATTCTAGCCTGGCTCTAGATGCCTAACCAGAGCTTAATCTCTGCCCGACTAAGGCATGGAAGTCTGCCCGATTCAGCAAGATACAGGCTATTTGAGGATGGCAGTCCCCCACCCCCCCCCCCCCCGGCCCTGCCCGTATAGCACAGGTGGCCTTTGCACATCGAAGTGGAGACAGTGAGTGCTACTGGTTTTAAGTGTAGTGAATTTAATGCCGATTGATACACAGAAAATATGATTCGCAGAACTCTATATAGTTAATGTCAAGTTTTCCGTTGGACCAAACATGAACATGGACTAGTTGCACCCTCACAGAATGTCTTTTTTAAATTTGAGGAACATGAGTGTTGAAAGAACGCTTGTAGAGAGGCATGCACGATGTGGGATAACTTGAAAAGTTTTGATATAGAACCAGTGGCGTCACCAGACTTTTCCTTCTAGTGGACACTGGGACACAACACTTTTGCTGGGGGCACTGTCTGACTCAACTCATTGCGCAGGAGGCGCCATCAAGTTCAAAGCGCGAGGCTCATCGGGTAGGGTCCACGGGCTCTCCTTCGGGCTCCTGGTGGGGTCCCTTAGGGCCCGTGTGGGAGTTCAGGGGGCGAAGCTCCCGGAAGTCCTGGGTTTTAGGGTGTTTGTGAGGTAGTAAATTAGTTATTTACGTTTAATGCTGTTGACTTAACACTGATCAAAAATAACCTCCAGGGTAACTTCAAGTTAGACTTTCGGTATAGTGCAACTACTACCAAGAGGGAATCCAGCTAACATTTTGAAAAAGGGGAAATGAATTATAGAGAAAGAAGTTGATGGTCAACTCAAGGTGAGTAACGGTGGGTCCTGAGGACAAAGCTCCCGGACACTCCTGGGTTTTAGAGTGTACCTCAAGTCAAAAGATTCAAAAATATATATTAAAAAGCATGAAAATGAATTCTAACGGTCCAACTCCCATCTTCATAGGACATTCCTGAACTGAGATATAAAAATGTCGAAGTTTATTCACTAAAAACAAATTAGTTTGGAGCTCAATAATTTGTGACTTTCTTGTTGTACAACTCATAATACCTGCTTTATTTCCCTTTCAAATTAAAAATGTTTTTATGAACTTCAACCTTTCCTGTGTGCTTGCATTGCATGTTTCACAGAGAGGGCTTAATTAATTACATCATCCCATGAGAGTAAAAGTGCGATAACACCTTAGTACAAGTTGCAATAACTTTTAGAAAAACAAAAAAAATTCAAAGATTGTAATTTTGAGTAGTACAGCAATGACATCACAAATTATTCCACAATATACAGTTTTAAGTTGAGTGAATAAACTTCAACATTTTATACCTCAGCTCAGGAATGTCCTATGAAGATGGGAGTTGAACTGTTAGAATTCATTTTTCACGGTCTTGTATTTATATTTCTGAATTTTTTGACTTGAAGTACACTTTAAGGTGTTTGTGAGGTTTTAACATTGTTTGAACTGTAATTTATTTGTATTTACACTTGTCTAAAAATTACCCTCAGGCAACTCTTAGTAAATTTTATTGGTATCAAATCTAGTGAAACTACTACCAAGAGCGGTTCCGGCTGACATTTTGTAGAAGGGGAGCTGAACTAGTAAGAGAAAGGGAAAACAGTTGATGGGCAGTTGAATGTGATTCTCTTAAGGAAAGATGTAGGCCTATTTCTGCCTGAATGGTTAACTGAGCTTTGCGCAACCTTCAATTGGCTAGCCTGCTGTAAGCAGGCTATTGTGTTTGCGTTTCAACTACTACATTCAAATATCAAAAACCTTACTTTCGCTACTATAAATAATACTTTGAGTCTTTCAACGGCTTCACTGACAGCCCACGTTTCCAACTAAGTTACATGGCATACCTACGGTATACAATAGCCTGCCAACTTTCTAGCGAATCTCATTTACGCCTACCAAATACGACAACACGACAAAAATTAAAATACTAAATTATATCTCGAGTAATAGGTAATATTTATGCATCGAACGTATGGCTTGGTACACATTTTCCACCTACAAAAGCTAATTAGGCTGGTCGCCGTTTGTTGCATCAGTTGTATGTACCAAAAAACACTACTTGTTCCGTGCACCACGTGACCATGTCATGTTTACTAATTCGTCCCTCAAAATGCGGGATTCCTGTAAATGGAAACTGGACGAAGGTTTGTAGATTCTGTATACCCGTAGGCTCTCAATTGGCGTAGTCGAAAGCGTGCAGACAATTTAAAAAAAATGCAGCCCTGCTACAGCCAGGAATGGCATATCCTAGGTGTTTTTGCAATATTTTCATTTAAAGAACATGAGAATACTGCCTTCCCTTGTCAAAAAAGGATCAAACCTTAAAAATTTCACAGTCACACTCTGACTGCAGAAGACATATAGTTTTTTGGAAATCTCAATCTCAATGGGGGGGGGGGGGACACGGAAGAAGAGGGGCTCAAAATTATCCAAGGGGCTCGTGCCCCCTGTCCCTCTTGGTTACGCCACTGTATAGAGCTGGTATATGTGTTTATCCAGTTTTCCAATTTCGCCAAATTAAGGGTTATTAGCAGCCACATAGACTAAATTTTTTAAAAAAGTTAACTTTGAGTTTATAAGGGCAAGGTGAGGTTAGATAAAAAATGATATCAATCATAAAATAACAACGGACAACAAGCACTCACTTAAAATATGAAAAAAATAAATGAGTTACCACTTATGCATTTTACAATGTAAGTAACACTTCAATGTTTTTACCTTTTTAACATTTATTCATTTTATTTTAGAACAAAGTAAAAGCGACAATTATTTGGCGGGTCTCGAAGCGAGACCAGAACAATTTCCGAGAGCGCAAGGGTCCTAGACCGAAACCAACTGAAAACCGAGACCACGGGGTGTCTAGACCGAGACCGGGAAAAAACTCGTCTCGAGACCGGTCTTGAGTCCGAGACCTGTCTCGAGCTGTACAACACTGATAAATATTGGTTTTAAAAACGGATGGAATTTTTCCTCTGAATGCTATACTTGAAAGCCATCTCAGTGTTCAAACATGAAGTTGACTTCACTGGATAACATTAATATTGGATTTACGCATAACTGTTAAATAACATACAGAGTATCCGGAGTCACAGCTACCAGTTTTACTAAAAATTACATTTTTTAACAGTGTGTAGGCCGACGAAATATCATTTCCTGCTGTATCTGAGGAAGAACGTTTCTTCAAAATTTTCTGTACCGATCCGCGCCAACTGATCCAATTGGCTCTCCAATTTATATAGCGCTTGGTCGACTGATCGTTTCAGAAACCCAAGCACTGCCACTCTCCCCAGGCTTCCCCGAAAATCTGAGCCATTGAGCATTGGGATTTGTATTCAGAATAACTTTGTGGGTTCTTGAATTTTCTATCAACTCAGTCCCTGGTGTTTGAGAAGTTTAAATACCTTTAACCATCTTTATTTATCTCTGCCGGATGTTGCATGATTGTATTTACTATTATACAAAGGCCCTCAGTTGATTCTAGATAATTCTGTTTGTCATTTTCATTGTGTACAACTGTTACATAAGCCGACACTGCGTAGCAGTCGCTCTAGTTCAGACAGATCTGGCTAAAACAGCAGCTTCATGTCTCATTACTCGATAACAGAGAGTTATACGCAGACTACATAGACAATCAGTTTAAATGCTCTATCTGAGGGAAAGCTCCCTGCAATGCCGATCATTAGGCAGTTAGGTTAGGCCTACGTATAAATTGCTTTTTATCTAACTGTAGCCTACCATTTAAGGCAATCCTTTGAACATCAGCACGCTCAATGGACGTGTCTGTATAAATTTCTTTTGGATTCGTAATTTTTTTGTTTGATTTTTTTCTTGTCAAAACAATGCAAACGGTTGAGAATTTGTGGCATCATGAGCGTTATCTTCCATAGGAAAATGCAGTCTTCAATAAAACAATGTATGGCGTATTTGTTCCTTTGTCGTGCAACTCTGCACACTCCGTACTTCAACCTATGGAAAGCTCGAGCCTCGAAATCTCATGAAGCACGAGGTCTACTTGAATAAAAAAGAGGGGGGGGGGGGGGGTTAAACATTGAATATGTATTTTCAGAAAAAGAAAAACCACGTCTCCAAAATGCCTACAGCAAAAATGCGTCTGTCTCAGCGATCATTCAATCGACCGCAGTGGTGTCTTCAGACTTTTAAATTGGACACTATGGGAGGTACGATGTTCCGACGGAAAGCAAAAAGGTGTAACAGAAAGAATCGAGAGAACCGGACGCCCAGTGAAGACGATGGTCACTGGACCCTTCGAATGGTCCCCTGCGGTGGTATCTTCTCAGTGCCAACGCCCAGGTGAAGGTAAATTGGCGAAGTCCTCGAAAGACTCCGAGATACTAAAAATTTGGCTGGCTTCAAAAAAAAAATTACGTTTGGCAAATTAGTTGTAGCATGCTCGATAAGCAGACCACGAAAATAACGGGTAGATGAACCCTTTTTTGTTAGTCTGACAATTCAAAGATTAGTTGAGGCCGGGATTGTCAGTGTGGAATCATATCAAAGCTTTAAAACTATAACTCCCTTTCCTACCAGTTACTCCATCTAAAAGGTATGCCTAACATCGGATCTGGTGTCTCGCCAGAATTATTTAAAAGGAGGGGGCGTTTCATGTGAAAGTAAGCTGGTAAGTGTGCGGTTCTGCGTGCCTAATAATTACGACAAATATAATTCTCACATGCCTTAAGCAGTAAACAATAAAACGACTGGTACCAACTACGATAAAGTCTGTTTCACATATGAATGGCTGCATAACAGTTAGTTTCTACTGTTTTAAGTGTTAAAGGAATTAAGTGCTTAAAATCATTATTTAGCGTTTAGGTGCCATTATTTTACGATCTCATTCGTATACCGCGGTGCTTTCATTGGCATCCGATTCCGCGACTGCAAAGGAGATATACTTGAGTTGGCTTGGAACGTTTTTAGTCCAGTCTGTTAGTGCCTAACTAGTCTTGATCAAAACGTTATTACATTATTTTTCACCGAAGTTGAAATTAGAGGGCGGTCTTTAAACTTGACTATTTTGCAGGGAGATTTACTTCAGCAATAACTACAGAGCTGAGAATTTCTGAAGGTAATAGAGGGCGTATTCAAAAAGAGTGGCAAATGTTCTATTCCGAACTAGTATTAGGGTCTTGAGCAAGACTAGTGACTTACAGAAGAAGCTACACCCTAATTGTGAACTAATGGAGTAGTATGTTATTGTATGTGTAGTAGCAAATATCGCGATTTGTTGACTCAAATATAAAATTTGGCCGGCTTAAGTTAGAGATAATAGACTGCTGAGAGAATTGTTCGAACAGCGAGCCCCAAAGTTGTCTAATAGGTTTTGGAAATAAGAGGTTGGAATTAAAATTTTGTGATGAATTTCCCAGTGTCTTAAAAGCACGACGAAAACAAAATCATCAGTTTGGGAAACATTTTTTTTTAATGTTAGCTAACTGACTAGCTGAGAAAATGGTTCCTCGTGTTCAAATAGTTACACATGGAATCGAATAAAAAACTTCAGGGTGCGACATGACCAACCTGGCGCCCTACGAATGGACTCTAATCAGCATTCTCAGTGTTTGATATTCGAAATCGAGAAAAAATCGAGCGTAGAATTTACCGTGTTGGTAAAGGATTTCTTTTTATATCAGGTTTAGACCGTCTCCAGTGGGGACTGACCATGTGTACTAAAATGATACAGGCCTACGGAAATCAAATGTCATTGTCAATGTTATCAACAAATACTCCGAACACTGTGCGATGAAGTATAGGTTCCAGTACTCAGTGTACAATAACCGTCATTCTTCTGGCTGAAAACAACGAGCGCCATCAATTCCATAACTAGACCCAGGATTTATATTTATAACATTTTTTGGGACTGTCTATATATATAGAAAGAAGAGCATGGGAACAAATCAGTCTCCAGCGTTTAAACATATTGGAACGCCCCATCAGTACAAAAATGGCCGGCGCGCAGTTGCCATTTACGTATTCGATGACTACTCCAAAACATTTCAAACAAAATACAAAAAAGACGGGAGGTTATACCTCAGTTTTTCCATAAGCCAGTTATGTTGACCTGACCTTGCATTTTCGAGAATGTTACAAGATCCTCACAAATTTTGTCGGTTAAGATCACTTGAGCAAGTCCAAACTTTTACTTTTTCATCTCGCTGTATAGTCACACATGCGCAGCCGCAAAGACAGTCTATAGACATTGGTCTTTACTGCAGCATTCCTTGTCCATATATGTTGGAAGTCCGTGTTTTGCACCTTTTTATAAAGGGCCTTGTTTTGGACCTTTTTACAATAGGAAGGGGCAAAATTTTTGTTCAAAAGTAAATACAATACACCATGGTTTTACAAACATTGCTTATAAAGAGTACCTATGTCCCTATGTACTAAGTCACAAAGCACTAAAAGCCACGATGAAAGGTCAGGCTTTAAAATTTACGGAGTTTGTTATAGAGGCCAAAAAGTTGAGGGTTTGATAGTGTTAGAGACCCATATTTATAAGCATCACACCTATGATCTGTTAAGGATGACATACTGGTTGTCAGGAAAACGCTCCCATTAGGCCTACCTATTGTAGGTTATAATGTACACTCTAAAAATTCCGGTAACGTTACATAAGTTTGTAAAATTTTATTAGAAAAATAAAGAAACACAAAAAGAATAAATGAAAAGTGCTGTCGATGTGTTGAAAAACACTTTTTGTGTGTCCTTTTGTTTTTCTTTACTTTATTTTCTGTTAATGTACAGACGTTTTTCTACATTGTATTTTATATTTTTTACAGTGTAAAGTATGGTAGTTACAGATGTTTCATTCAATCTTCTTTGCAAGATCATTCGCCCTCTGGTTAATTACAACAGCATCTTCGTTCCAAAGGAGACTGCAATCTTACCAAACACATGAAAAATTGTTCCCATTTACTTTCATCGTTGTTCAACCCACCGGACAGGCCCCATACCGCCCTTGTGGTTCACGCAGTTATACCCCAAATCCAGTAACGAGATGTAAGTGTTTCTTTTCGCGAAAGCAGCCTAATTTTTTAGTACAATTCAACTTAACAAACCGACAAATGGATGTGGGATCAGAGAGTAACTGTAACAACCTTCTAGAAGAATCATTTCAAAGTTCTAGCATGGTGTTGTTTTATAACCCACTGGTTCTAGTATAGCAGGGACCGCGTGTTTGGTCTAGCGTTAGAGCATCCACCTCTCAAGAGGATGGTCAGGGTTCTGTTTCCAGGTCGAGTCTGTTGCAACCCCCTGGCGGCATACCAAAGACTCTAAAAATGGAACCTGTTGCGGTTGTTCGTGATGCTTCGCATGAGCAACGGAGTAGGAAAAACAAGCCAGTGAGCGACAACTGGACTCAAAAGGCGTCGGCCGGCTCGCCTTGAACCAATAGGTTGGAAACTAGTAGACTAGCAACCAACGAAGAGGTGGATGGAGTGGATGGGGGAGATCTGCACTACATGAAGGCTACTTTACTTCTTTTCCCTCTCTTCACATTCTCTGGAGAATTGCGAACAGGAGAAATTCTTGTTATCGGTGACTCCCACGGACTTCCTGTACATGGACAGGAATATGATATTGGGTCCCGCTCAAGTTTAAATTTTGTTTAAAATATAACAGAGTAGTCGTCAAATAAGACAATTTATAGCTTCACGGCGACCATCTTGGTGCGCCTTTTTTGTCCCAATCGGTGGCGGCAATCTACGGACAGCACTTACACGTTAAATGCTCTGTCCATGTATACAAGTCCGTGATGACTCCATTTTCACACTTCTGCCATGATTCTTTGCGATCCGTACAAACGCTCAAAATACCGGAAAATGTTATCAACTCTAGGAAAGAAAAAATCTGGCATATTTAAAATCTTCGTCGGTTGTTAGCTGGAAAATGAAAAATCCTTATTACGTATTGTAGTTCAACACGCATTTTTTTTGTTAAGATATTGAGCAAATTCAATCTTTTCTGTTCTATGCTTAACCCTTTACCGTTGTGCTCCGATCGGGCATATTTGCGCTCCTCGGGAGTGGGCGGAAAAGCGGACGTAGCACGCCCCGCATCAGCTTCCGTAGGCCATTGACCCCGTGACCTTGAACTGTTGTCTCTCTAGTTGTTGTGGCCGAATTTTCGGGTAGCTACTCGCAGTTTCGAGCTCCGCGTGAAACAGTAAAGATGGGTGACAGCCGAGCTCTCTGCATGGGTCCAAAAGGACCCAAGCAACGGTAAAGGGTTAATTGATCTGTAAGCATTTGTGCAATATTTACTGCATAGGGATGTGTGCAAGTAAAACGTGCCACCACTTGTGTCCATAAACACGCCGTTGAACGTTCCTTGTAACTGTGTAACCTCGCTCTATGGGTTGGGTTAAGCAATATTATTTTATTTAAATAAACCTTCATTACACTTATTGTACAAAGCGAAGACCGTGTTGCGTTACACACTAAGTGCTCAAAACTATGTTTAGCACTTAAACGTGTTTACAAAGTGCGGACAAAACATGGGTTTAACGAGGTTTTCTTGGACCACTTTATACCCAAACGCAGTAAAGTCTTGGTCAAAAGGTTAGTAATTTTTTTTTACCTCTCAGATTTTATGAAATCGGAGCGTTTGCCAACTACAACGTATAAAAACCATGTTCACCTGTCAAAAGAATAGTTATAATCTGCACATTGGACTGTTAAGTTTTTAGAGCACTGAAATCTACGGTATTTCCTCTTATTCAAACAAAAGCACCAGTCTAGTTTTTCCAAGAAAATGATTTAAAATGCAGTTATTTACCATCCCAGACAGTTTCCTTTCTCCCAATTTTAGCTCCTTCCACAATTGTCTTTAAATGCATATTCTGGTCCGGGAGACAAAATTCACTACCTTCAAAATAACCAGAAAAACTTTCTTTATCAGAAGGAGAAAACTGCATTTCAATAGCATTCGGAAGATATAAATTTATAGAGTCTTGCAAATTTTTCTTGGGATTTAATGCATCATGGGAAATCTGTGATGTCATCGTGACACAATAATTTGACGTTGCATTCAATTAATTTATAATTATGATGCCGCTGCAGGCAATATTAAGCAACATTGTTGGTTGTGTTCTACCTAGGGTGAAGGGTAATGCTAGATCTACAGGAAAAGATATTCAAACATTCCAACAGTATCAAATTTCAAGAACAAAAAGGATTTTCAATTATAAAGAAAAAAGGAATTTGAATCAAAGTGCCCACATTACATAACTTTCTGTGACTTTGCTGAAAAGCAGAGCTATTTTTGTAAGAGAAATAATCAATCTTTAAAGTGAGATATCTTGAGTTAGGAAAATGGCATTGTGATAGGGTTTGAAGGACATGGTGTTGAATACTCTTGTTTTTCTTACAAGACGGAGGCGAAAAGCCACCAGAACATCCCTTTAACTCATCCTTATCAAGCCACAATCCTGTAGTCTATTGCATCAGGCAATATCCTGATGGAGCATCCAGGGCCCTAATGCGTCACCAAAATACTCTCAGTACAGGATGCGTAATATGAGCTAATCATGCATTTTTGGAATTTGATGTCGATCAATGAGCTGTGTTAAAAGAGAATACCTGTAGACGGGTAAAATTTTAGTTTGGGGAGACGAATAATAGGCTACCTTTTTGAATAAAATCTAAAGCAGAATTTACCACCACAGACCAGCTGTATTCAATAACTATGTGCCGGATTATTCTTAGATATCGCGCGATGCCATAGCATCTTGAAAATATCAGTCAGAATTTGGCAATATGCGCAAAACACCTGATCCACTGTATCCCTAAGGAGAAGACTGATTGCCGCTTACAAAGGATATAATTGAAAAAGAATTATGCCGTTTAGCCTCTGTTGCATGATCAACATGACTTTATAACAAAATTGACCTTGTAATATAAAGAGGAAGTATTTGACGGAGTTCGAATCTAATGTTGGGCTCACGTGATAGATGGAAGCTTTTACAGGACCCATATGTCATATTGACTAAATCCATGACCTGGGTATGATTTAGGTCGTCCAAGCAGACGTGTTCTTCTACCCGGGTAATACTTCCATAGTCGACCGAAGCTCACATCAGGAAAAAAACACCTTCCTGGTCGAAACGGATACACAGCGAATGCGTTATAAGAGTCTCTAGACTTACTACTGTAGTGTGTCTGATATGATTAACAGTTGCTTTTCAGTCTAACTCATTTTAGGAGTTAGACAGGACTTCAAATACTTGGAAACTGGGAGCTGTTATTTCAATAACAGCTGCTTAGATTGCGATTGGGACAACATGCAGGACTTAGTAAAACGAATCCAGTTCCACATGATTGTATGTTTCATTACATGAAACAGATTGGCTGGGCAGTTTTAAGGTAAAGATAGACAATGTTTTTCCAAGAATTTACAGCTCACCTAGGCTTATTGTTATGAGCAGTGTACAGGGAAAGAGTACGTCCGTCGTTTGCCTACGAAGAATCAAGGACGGAATATTAGGATCCTGTTTCAGAAAGAAACGGTTTCAAATTTAAAAGCTGTATTTTTCAATTTGCACTAACGTCAGGGCTCATGTGTTTTTTGGAGAAAATGCTACGGTTAAGGTACAAAAATCACTGCTGTCTCAAATTTTTTGAAAAGACGATCCTATATTGTCAAGTAAGAAACAATGAGGAATTAATGAGTCCATCAGATTTAATTTGGTAATCATTTTGATTGTCAATCCCACAGATTGTTACCAACAAAATAAACCCCGTATAGAGCGACCTCCCACATGTAGAGAAAACAAGCTAGTGGGTCACAAATGGAAAAATGGCCTCAGCTGGCCCGACAATTGGTTACAAACTGAGCCGTAAAACATCACCTAACTGTAACGAACATGCATATGGCGAACTTAAACCATTGATAAATTTCCCCAAAGAATCATGGGGTTGGGAGTATAAATAGTAGGGGCAAGCTCCTTAAAATGAGCCTGGACGGGGAGAAACAACTCGAAACCCCGACAACGGCATTGAGTTGCCGAATAGACGGGAACACAAGTTGCCGCTCGCCAAATAAGGCGACGTTTTGTGCCTGGACCATATACAAACATACACTGGAGGAAATTCGGATTTTTAAAGAAATGCTTAGATTTGAGTTTGAGAAAAGAAATGAAACTTTTGGATTTTCAAATAGACAAATATAATTATATCGTCTGAAAGAAGAAATTTCGTTTGCTTGTCAACAGGTGTTACATCTCTTCGAAGACAATGGAAAGATTTTAGAGGCATATTCTGGTGAATTTCCAATTGGATCTTGTGAGAAAAAACAGAAATCATTCCACACTATCTCCTTTAAACCCTGTCCCCATCCCCCTTTCGTAAATCAAGATATCTCACTCTAAAGATTGGTTATTTTTTGTAAAAAATACCTCTGCTTTTCAACAAAGCCAGTAATATGGGCACATTGCCTCATATTCCTTTGTTTTTATTTTTAACTGAACGTCCTGTTTGTCCTTGAAATTTGGTACTGTTGGAATGTTTGAGAATCTTTTCCTGTATATCCGGCCCTTTATTATACATGGAGTACAAACAACAATGTTGCAAGCTTAACATTGCCCGCAGCGGCATCAAAACTATAAATAATTTGAATGCAATATCAAGTTAATGTGCCGCGATGACATCACAGATTTCCCATGATGCTCTAGATCTCAAGAAAATATTGCATTTCTTTAAAAATTTGAATCTTTTGAACGCCATGTGCTATGAAATGAGGTTTTCACCTTCTGAAAGAGAAAATTTGTCTGCATTGAATTTAATGAATTTTGTTTCCAGAATATGTCTGTAAATAAATTTGACACTTAGGCTTTTAATATATACCTGAAAATTTGGTTGTCATTGTGGAGACAAGAAGAAGCTTTATATTATTAAAAAAATGAAAAGATTGCATGGGCTTCTTTGTAACGGAATTGTCATAATTTAGGATCTGTTTTAAAGAACCTACCCTTCTTACTTATGAGCAATATCAAGTAAGGAAGCAATTTATTGGTTGGTATGGCCGAACGGGAAGTGAGGGCTAAGGTGCCGTAGCCCCCATTGACCAAAGCCGTGCAGTACCGGGTAGGCTTCGCACTAGGGAAATGCTGTCTCATGGAACTGGGGGTCATGATTTTACCTTTTTCAAAGACACAAAACCGCAATAACAAACTGATCTTAAAATGTCTTTCACGTGTTCACACCCTAACAAAGACTAGGGGTGTACCTTACTGCTGAAAATATCAAGAATAGAAAGAATGCTGTGTAATTATAATCACATTTTTCGTCAATTTCGGCCGCATGAAGAACGTATATTTGGTGTATCTTTTGCCCAAAATTTCACTAATTTAACAGACTGGTCCGGTAATTTTTAATTCTTTGCCCGAACTCATTTTATTTTGGTGTTTCACTAGTTCTGAACCGATTTTCATAGTTAAAGGTTCATTTGGTACCGAATCTAACTTGATCACTGATTTCGATTCTATACTCACGTTAAACGTGAAAATACAAATCAATCCTAAATAAATCTTTCGAAGATGGATGCCCATTATCTTAGGTTCAACCGCATTACCGCAAAAATGGCTGGATTCGGAAACTTTCATGCAAGGTCAAAGTATAAATGTCCGCCGTTCAAAGAACAGAATTCTCTAATGGGTGCCTCAGTCGGGCAAAGAATTTGAAAGGGGTGGGAACTGGAGTAGGGCAAAAAGCCACCGCCCCAGGGAGAAGAAGGGTCCTATATACGACCATGAGTATGAATAAGATTTTTGCGAAATCAGAACAATTTTGGATATTTTTGTTTGCAAATACTTGAAATTGGGAAGTTTGGGGGGGGGGGGGGGGAGAGCTGAGCAAATCATCGGGACTGAAGTTAGCTGGGTTACATTTATTTAACTGATTAAGTACGGCTTAAGTCTCCCCGAGGAAATTGTATCATTTTCTAGCCTTCCCCGATCAGACGCCAGCAACTGGTGCACACCCCTGTTGCCACCACCGTTGGACGGACTATAAGCCCAAGGTATCTAGGATCTCCGGATGCATACATGCTCCCTCCCAATGCTTACGTGTTAACTAATCCAGAGTCTAGTAAATATGACACTTTTACGTCAATCTTTCTTGTGTTTTGAGATTTTCTTTCTCGTATCTCGAGGCACTACGTTCTTGTCATGTTCCCTTCGCACAAGGTAATTCATTTTAGTGAAATGAATGCATTCATCTGTTCATACACATGCCGTTCCCTTTGCACAGGGCTTTTGGTGAAAATAATGAATTCGTGTACATGTATCCAATATTTTCAATGACATTTCATGTGTTATCAGTATGACTTGAAAAGCTATATGAAAACTGTAGAAGTTGTCAGTCTTCAATCAAAAACTCCAAAAGGCCAAGAGAGCCTTCACAAAGCCTACAGTTAACAGTTAAAGGAGGCCAACAAGGGCGACGGCAACTTCACGAATAAAACAAAAAAGCGCAACTGGAGCTAAATTGATATACAGAGACAAAATCACAAAGCCACAAGTGCAAGTAAGAACGAACGACAAAAAGGCCCTAAAGAGTTGCCTGGGTGAGGACCTATGTGTTTGTCGATGGGTCTCTGATCCAATTAAAGGGGAGGATCCAGTACGAGAGAGCGGTACGAAAGGACCATACAGAGGGTTTAATTTTAATTTCTTATGGGATAGTATTCCAAAGGCAAGCACTTCTAATAAAAAAAAATGGTATTTGAACGCGCCAGAGTGCAGGGACTGGCCTACTCCAGCTAAGTCTTATCCAATGGGGAAATTTAAAGATCGCACTTTAACCTACCTATAAGGCACATTGTATACCACCAGTTTGTATCGAATACCAACGGACGTCCTGCTTCCGTCTCAAAGGTAAGTCACGGGGTGCTGACATTGTTTAAAATATGCATTTGAAACATTGTACATTATTACTATACTTGGCTCTGTGGACTCCTGTGTGGGTATAGTGTTTGGTTCATGAACGCCTTCAAAGCTCTCTTCTAGTCAAGATACGCAACATGTAAGGTAGGGTATGGGTAACCCTGGCTTGTTTATAGCTCTGGTATCATTGGTCATCTTAAGATCAGGGCTATTTTGGAATCACGAGTTGTGAATACCTGTTCTAAAGCGTCGAATCTAGTATTTATATAACTACCAATGCCTGTATGACTTTTGTTATTCTGAACAGCTCTATCTCAAATATTTTCAAAAGTTATGCACGATGATGCTTAACGCTTGGCATTCAGACAGATAGATATGAAGCGTATGCAGTCATCATTTTATATTCCTCACCGAACTGGCGAATGTAACGGAAAAGTACGTTGCTTTGATCAGAAACTAAATTTTCCATTGGCTTAGAACTAAGAAAAATATGAATATTTATATAAGATGAGCGTTCTTGTCCTTGATTGGCGAACCAAGCTATATTGGTTTGTGAAACTACTTTTGTCACTATCTGCTTCCTGATATCCGGTGATATTCGTTTCGTTTATTTTTTCAATTGAAATGCATGAACATATTTACACAAAAAGAATTACAGATAAATAAATGAAAGAGTATCAAAAGAAAAAAATGGAACCAGATGAAGCTAAAAGCTTTTCCAGTCTGGTCCAAACCATAGCTTTCGTTTCAAAAAAATAATTAAACAATACAACAAGCATCTATGTAAGCATATAGAAAGTGCATATATTAAACGTATAAGGAGTTTAAGACTCATAATAATAATAATACATACATACAAGAAGAGGATTAGGAAAGATATAAGGAAAAAAGATATCTTTTAAAGTACTTCTTAAACAAATTAATATTAGGGGAATTTCGTAATTTAGGGTCAAGGGAATTCCAAAGGTGCACACCATGGCTTCTCACTTGAGAGTGGGCAAACATTGTTCGAGTGAAAGGTATGAAGGGCGAAGTTACCCATACCGTCGAGGGAAGGGTGGCCCTGACTTCATGTAAGTAAACGTGACGCGCAATTGGGTCCACCAATTTTGCTACCCTGGCAGAACTTCACTAGGACAACTTGAAACATCTTTAGGGGATTAGCCTGCTAAGCGACTCTGGGACTGCCGCCCCCGCAGTCTGCGTCCCTCAGTTATGCTTTTTTCGTTTTTCGTAACGATGAGCTGAACGAAGAAAAAACTTAGTTTGCTCCGCGGGGTAGGAATGCCTGCTCCATGCACGTGACTTCCGTCTTACTCATTGGGCAGAGTCATAAGTTTGTCACTACAGAGGTGGATTGTTTTTTCAAGATATCAACAACAACAGGTCAAGGGTGGTGTAATATCCGTTACTAAGCTACTCGATCAGAAAAGTATTTACAAGGGACCGCCGTTCAATGATTCACGTACGGCGCGAACAGGGAAATTCCCATCACTTAACGCTGAGTTCCACAGGACAAGTGTGTTACACGTATTTGATTATTATTACATGTACGTCAGGGGATATTGCGAAATCGCAGAGACAACCACCTATAAAGTTTCTGTTGAACAGATTGTCTTTGCTGTTCGTCAACAAATAACGTGGCGCTAGAGTACCGTACACCAACCAAGTACGATGTAGTACTTCCATCCACCAACATTTTCAAGTTGTGCAAACAACACAGCTGTTTACATCATTTTATTTTCTGACTAGTTAAACATTTGAAAAACCGGGGAAGTCCCTAGGGCGTGTCACTTGACTAAGGTCATAGTGACTGCTCAGTCTTATTGTGGTTTAATTTTGCTTTGTCATTTGGTCGATAACAAGACATACGACAGCGCGGTTGCTAGGAGATTCAACAAAGCGTGTCATGGAGACAACTTACACTCGCCTAAAACTCTTTTGTTCGTATGTACACCTAAGGGGAACCACCATTCAGTGACTCACTGCGGGAGTGCACGAATAGGTGAACCCCCGGCTTGCCATGTGAAACGCAATCTACTAGATCATTCCATGGCAATCTAGAAGGACAGTACACACGTGCAATTTAGTTAATTAGCAATTTAGATAAATTAATCATTGAAAATAAGAAGGCAGGCGTTTTTCAGTTTATACTAACTCGACTCGGTTACCAAGTACCAACACAATTAACAAACTTCTCAGACTGAGGATTGACCTTTTGACGTCACACTTGAAGTCTGAATAGTGTACGAACGCTTAAAGTGTACCTCAAGTCAAAAAGTGAAAAATATACATTAAAAAGCAATAAAAAAATGAATTCTAACATTTTAACTCCCATGCATCTTCATAGGACATTCCTGAGCTGAGATAAGAAATGATGAAATTCATTCACTGGAAATTGAAATTGTGCATTGCGCAATGATTTGTGATATCATTGTTGTACTACTCAAATTACAATCTTTGTATTTTTTGTTTTTCTGAAAGTAACTGAACCTTGTACCAAGGTGCGACAGAACTTTTATTCTTATGGGGTGATGTATTCATTTCATCCCTCTCTGTGCAACATGCAGTGCAAGAAAACAGAAAGTGTTCAAGGTCATGAAAACATTTTTAATTTTAAAGGGAAACAAAGCAGGTAATGTGAGTTGCACAACAAGAAAAATTATGGCGCAATGAAACATTTTGTTTTAAATGAATCATACTTCATCATTTATCTCACCTCAGAAATATCCTATGAGGATGAGAGTAGACTGTTAGGATTCACTTTTCATGTTCTTTCATATACATTTTTTTTTACTTGAGGTACACTTAAGTGGTAACGTATGTGTCTCTATTTGTCTTGGCAGCTGTATATGCAGGTTAAGTGTTACATCTGTGATTTGTGTCAGAAGTTGTACTAGTAAGTGTAATTGTTATTATTGTGTTTGTAGTAGGTTGGTGTTGTACAGGCAGGCACCCTAATACCAGGCTTCCACCAAGAAACCCTTACCGTGTAATACACATGCACGCTATGCAAACAATTAAACCATCGTATCCACTCTTCTTTTGTCTCGCTTTCGGTTTCGACCAACGCCTTCCTCCGCAGTGAACTTGATGGATAACTGAGAAGTCTATAACATTATAGGGTTCTACAGGCCCTCGTTAACCCCACGTTACAGTAGCCATAAGTAGATTCAGAGGCGAGAAGTACGGTGTGGATACCGTTTGATTTGTTTGGAAAGACAATACGCCGAGAAATCATTGGAGTAAGCTCTCTGAAAGAGGACTTATCGGGTAGGGAGGAATTAATCAGAGAAAAGAGAACAAGTTTCATAGTCCATACATCTGTCCAACTTACCTTCCAAACATATGATATAGGCACCCCTAGAGCCTCATCCCACTCGACCCTACCTCTATACTCCTTCCCAGCCCCTTGGAATAGAAAGATTCAATATACTAGTGTGCCAAGGTTACCGATTAGCACTAGAAATGTGTGCCATGGAAGTTTTTGCAGAAAGGTGGACGTAAAGAAGTTTTACTTGAGCCCGGTCATTTTGGGAGGGGATAAACCATTTTCGACTTAGCGTTAGATATACACACTCAATTTGTAACGAGTTTGGGTGCGGTGCTCCAAAGTGTTAGTTGAGTGTGAGACTAGCAGTTTAGGGGTGGAGACATAGGGTTTTAATCGTTGCGGGGAAAATAGTGTTCCTGCCACGTAAGAATATGGCTAAGCGTTTGTGACTACATTATATAAACAGCGGAACAGGGTGAAAGTACTTTGCGCTGTAAAGGTGTCAGAAACTTTTAGCGCACGACTATGATCCTTATTTTCCTTTCCTAATTGGTTGTACGTTTATGAATAACCAGCTCTTTTCAGAAAGTTTCAATGCCTTCCCATTTCTTGACCAAAACTGTATCAAATGCGGATCGCGTAAAATGAAATCAATCGCTCAGGCAAAGAGTGAATTTCCTAGAACAAGCTTGGTGGTATTTCAGTCTCGATGGATATGACGTTGGTGAAACTTCGGGCTCTCCACACAATCACATTTCCGGCTGGAAAAAAAGAAAAGAATAGAAAACAAAAGGAAGAAAAACAGATATTAAAGTTAAAGGGCTAATCCTTCCATCCCAAGTTGTCGCTGTTCACAGAAATTCTCAATTGGCACAGCTCTTTTATAGACAACAGTTAAAGAAAAGCAGAGAACGAAAGCTGATATCACATAGCACGCACAGTCCAGAGATAGTTTTGATCAGTTGATTGAGGTCTTGTATACTCACCCTGAAGCGATCAAATTAGATTGTGTCTGATGAATTCGAGACAGATGTGGGAGGAGTTTAAGTAAGTAGGTCAGGAGAATGGAACTGCTTGGGAGAGCGGATTTGGCCTATACTCCCAAACAGGCCACGACACAACGAAATAATTTCCATCATTCTTCGACCCGGCAATCAAGACATTATGTTACACTTTTAAGTGCAGAATTTATTCGTAGACACTAAGGGCCCGCACCGTCACGGTATAATGACGGGGGAAGGCATTGCCATAGGTCTATGATAAGTTAGTTAATCAATTAGTTAGATGAGATTTAACGACACACCGAAACGAATATGTTATAAGTGTCAGTCAACTCGATAGAAAGTTGAAAGTTTAAATTTATTTTCAAGTTTGGTTCAAGTGCTAGTTTGGTTTCCGTTTAGTCGCCTCCACCGTCGACAGGTGGGAAATACCGTGAGCATATTTTACAACCCCAAGCCCACAAGTTCCAGAATGTCATGGTCACTTTCTGGCTGTGCATGGTTCTTGGCATAGAAGCAAGTACTTTGTTATAAAAAAAAAACGTGGTGAAGGTTTGGTGACATGAAAATTACAAAGTTAGGAGTCTGATGTAAAAAGCATTAAAAATCTAAAAAAGCCACAATACCCGTTACAATGATCCATCTGATATAGACCATGCTTACAGGATAGTTTCTGATTCGCAATTATCATGCTTAAACATGGATTCAATGTGCATATCAAGAGACTATACTGTAAATAAAGTTAATGCGGTGAACCAGTGGGTTCATCGTGTAAACAAAAAAAAAAAAAAAAGAGACTATACCATGATACATGGCTAATGTATCATTTGTTTTTATACAGCCTTTCCCTGTGGCCAGGATTGTGTCATGGGGGAGGGGGGGGGGTTGGTGTCATATATATGGCGGGTCGGGGCACGACATGAGGGAAAAGTCTATGGATAGAGAGAAAAAACCCCGCTATTTTTAGGTGTTTTTTGCATTGCAAGGTTGGGTCGGGGGGGGGGGGTTCTAACCCCCTCCTCGTAGCTACGCCACTGTCCGGTGATTACATAGTATGCCATGAGGGATTAATTTAGGCCTGAATTTTAAAGTGTAAACTTTCTGAACAGTAATTGAGAAGTAATTGCTATAGGGTTAACAAAGGAGTTTGGTCCAACACTGTGTAACACTCCATCATTAGTAGTTTAGTCAAAGGCAGCAAGTTGTTCCAGAAACGTTCAAACTTACAAGAGGTATACTCCACACAGAACGGTAAAATTCTAAAAGGTTTTGACATAATTCTAAGGGACTTTCCGTTATTATATCTTACCCTTTTACCTGTTTACTTTCAAGTAAGGTCAGAGCATACTGTTAGCATATTACTATACCATTAAACATAATGACTTTGTCGGACTATTTTGGTTGTCAAGCACCAAAAAAAATTAAGGCAAAATGATAATAGAACCATGACAGCCCATTTTGTGTTATCCCATTTCCCCATTCCCTTGATACCCTGTGTAATTATTGGTAAAAATCTCAACCCTCTTGCGTTATTTCGCTGAGTGAGACCTGCTAAATCGAACACAAAGTGGCTGTCTATTATGTTGTCTTCTCTAGTATACGTCAGTGCAGGAGATATTTGCACCGTGCATTAATCAGGTCAAGTAGCGTTCCAAGCGTGTAGCTAGAGGGCGAAGCGGTATCCCCCTTTTGAGCACATTTTTAACACTTGCAATGGTCATTTCTTAGGTTGTTCCTAGTATTTTTCGATTTATATGCCGTAAGGAGGACTGCTAAATATCATTTACAGTGATCTGGAAGGCATTTTCAGTCCAAATTTTCGCGTCAACTGATGTTGGAGTCCCCGGATGGTTCCCATCAATTTTCAGCCTTAAGTAAGAAAAATCCTGGTTGCGTTGGTACACCGCTGGTGTTGATGGTCCCTTTTATTGAATGGCCCACGACAGTAAAAGCCCTTACTCCAAATCACTATATCCTGGAGGCTGCACTTCTCTTGTACCTCTTTCGATCGAGCTACCATTCCCTATTTATCTTATCCTGACACCCTACCTGAATGCAGGGAGCTGCCACTAGATGCCGCTCCCTGCTACATGAAACCGTATCGTTATACCCTTTATTTAATCAGTGACCAGTTAGTTGAAAACGCTTCACCCCGCGAAATTAATTCGAAGAAAATTGAACATTCCTCTACGCATCGGAACATTCTGCTAAAGTTCTTTGCAGTCATGTGGAACTGCAATCACATGATTACTACCTAACTCTCGATGAATTCATCAGCTCATGAAACGACAGGCTCTGGAAATTTGTGATGACACTAATAAAGCGTGTTCTTCTCTTCCATTTGTTTGTTGTCATGAAAACAGTTATTGTCACATTCATGTGTCCAACCATTCGTAAATAATGAATTTATGTGCAGTTATGCGGTAGTTCTATATTGCTTGAGAGCACCTAGAGAGCTGTAAAGCGACGGTTTATTGTTTATACTGAACAGAACAGCCCCTGTACTGAAAAGACTTTACATTGAACAGTTGAATTATCAATGAACTTCTTTGAAGGTTATAAAGCCATCACAGACCTGACGGAATTTCAACAAAAGATATCCTCGTGACTGAAAAGCCCGCATATGAGAATGTAATTTAATCACTCAAACAACGATGATTCATTCCCTATTCAATACATAAATTTCATACAAGTTTTTAGTTATTCGGTTATTAGTAAGTTATGAGTAAACGTTTTGGTGAAAAGTAAGTGACAGTGCGTTTGTGGTGAATTGTGAGGGGAAGGGGTAACAATGGTACCTATATGACAAAAGAAACTGTAATATATGAATGGCCTCTTCTTAAATACGGTGGGGGGTTACCCTATGCTATCGTGACTGGATTTTCGCTCATGGTCGTTATAAACGTTCGTTACCACAGCAAAACTGGCGGACTTAATGCGGGGTAGCCAAATGAGAAGACACAGAAACGGTATTACATATCGTAGAAGCTGAATTTAATTTCATATGTGAAAGAGGAACCAAATCTATTACTCCGTGTGGTGAAACTTCCATTCAAACCGGACCCTTATTTCTGGAGATATCAGCAAATGAAGTCACTAGATTGTGTTCCCGAGTGGGCTTGAGAGCAGCAAAGGTTATACAACTTCCTCACATTGGCAAGGGATATTTTGCTTCCCTCTGTTTTTCAGTCTATAGTGTTGGCCTTGGAGTTAATAGGGATAGGACCTCCCTGCGGGAAAATGCGAAGATTGCTATTTTCACATGGGGGCGATGCGCACTACTTAACAAGAATTTTCCTAAATGGCTAACGATAACCCAAATCCCTTACCCGAACAAAGAATACAACCAGTACAATACAATGGCAACAACCAATGAAGGAACACCTTGTTAAACATGCTCATTTACCCTTCACATGCCACTTACGCAATCACATTCTGATAATATGAGATTGTTGAGGAGAAAATTGGTTGTGAACTTTAAAAACAAAACAAAAGAATGTCCATTAGTGTTAGGATATGATGTCAAATGTGCTTGCTTCAGGTTCACTTTTGTGTTGAAAATGTGACAACTTTACCTGCTCATATCACCCCACATCGCATTTCGATGCAAATTTCACCGAAATGCCTAAAATAAGTACCTTACCTTCTAACATATGTAAACTTCAGGTGAACTTAAACCCTTCTTATATAATAACTGAGGGTAAGTAACCTCACTGTAACCTCAGCATTGCAGAGAAGACGATTACAAGAGTCTCATGTTTCATGGATTTTTTTTCAAAGTGCTAAAGGTCACCAATCAAGGCCATGACAAAACATAGCGTATATAGGCATACATATCCTTGTGGAGGGAGTAAGCACCCCAAAGCGAATCGGCTATTCGTGTGAACATGCGCACATCCAACAAATCGGCGGGATAAACAGGGGTGGCGCCAGCAGAGTGCATACCCCCCCCCCCCACCCGTTGGGGAAGGTCGGCGGCTCCTTCGGGGAGTCCTAAAAATAAAAAAAACATTAAAAAAAACCTGCAAGGACTGAAGTTACTGGATAGGTGACGTTTTGTAATGCTATTTAAATGTATATCTGAATCTGTTTTGATAACTTCTTTCCAGCTTAGCTATCACTCATCACCCATCTTCAATCCGCAAAGTTATGCCCCCGTCGGGGAAGGCTGACCTCCCCTTGTTGTTGAGAAAATCCTATTTCGTCGCGGAGCCGTCATCTACATGTCCCCGATAAAAAGATAAAAGATGCGGGTCTGATAAACTTCAGGCACCCGGAAGGTCTTCTTGATTTTGTTTCCGAGACCATATTCTTCAAGGAAACTCACAATTCCGAAATTTTTCTTACAAAACGGACGAAAGGTTGTTTAAGCGCATGCAGTGCCCAATGGTCTGCCATCTGGCCTGTCCCGACAGTCGAATTCTATAGCAAAGGTTATGAAAATCAGTCAGGCCATTTCAGCTACACATAATGATAAGCACTAGTGTGAGAATGTCTCCCAATAAGTCTGACTAAAAATTCATTTGAAGCCACCTTGTTACGTGACACATTTTCAAATACGTTGTAAGTAAAATCATTTATAGTCTGGAGTTGGGGCAGTCACGTAGGAAATCTCATCTATTTAGCGGACCTTGCAACTGAATACAACGAAGATTCTTAATAATAACAGAGTCAAACACCCTTAGTATGTTTTCGATTTCGCGGGGACAATTTCCCCAATATGGTCCGAGGGACTTAATCTGCATGATGGTATTAGGTGACCCCAACAAAACTACAGATCACCCCTACTTGATTTTTCTTATGAGAAGATTAGATCCTTCCATAAAACCCCAAAGTCTGTCATAAAATTGTAACTTTTCTCCCATATAAGCCTCGGGTTGTTAAAAGTGGCAAATTTTTCCAATTACGATGGATACTCCGTAAAATAAATAACCAGAGCCAACTCGGTTAATCACCCCGATATTCTACCTAATTTTGCCCTTGAAAGGCATAGACTATCACTTAATAAAAACCCAAATTTTTCATTATAACCGTACCAAAAAACGGCCAAATTTTCTTCCATTAAATTCCAAAAATTCTCAAGTAGAATAAGCTTTTACTTTTCAAATCTTCGCTCAAAAAAGGAAAAAAAAATTTTTTTCGGGCAAACTTATAGTTTCATGTCGAAGCCTTGGTACGTAGGCCTAGTACGATTAGTTAATCGTACTAAGCATGAAAATGCGTAACCCTAAAAGATTTTCAGTTGTCGCCTACATAACCTTTTTGAATTGTCCTCCTCCGGCCCCCAGTCTTTTGGATGTGTAAAGAATGACGTTGTTTGGCAGGAAATGACTTCACATTTTTAACTATAAGTCTTCTTGGTAAAATATGCGTCTATATACGGAATGATTTCTTGTTCAGCGGTTTGCAAAAGGTATTAACTAAAGGACGTGCTGGAAGCGAGCAAACCACACTTTTATGTACCTCTTATAAAGTATTATTGTTCGAAAGAGGAAGTGCTGGACAAAAGCAAATCAGGTCTCATCATTAATTGAAACAACAATTCATGAGAAGCTGATCCCACAGAACACACAGTCACACAGTGTCATAACACACTTTAACCGTAAACCTATGATCACAAATCTAGTTCAACAGGAGCAAAGTTGTTTTAATCACTTTTCTTTTGATATTTCTATGTATTTTTATTTGGGGGTTTGAACTTGGCATAAGTTACAAGTAAGTGTTGGTGTAAATTTTCCATAGAACCTAAATTTGGCAATGAAATTGTTGCTATGTATACATCATTTTGAAGAAACCCTAGTGCTATAACACACCCAGCACAGGCCAATCTTGAAAAAAAACCCATAAAATTTCGGCCTTGCGAAGCACCTCAGTGGCAACCGTCCCCTTACGCTGCCGTCCATCAGGTTGGTGTTTTGGTAGCGATGAGCTGAACCAAATGAACCTGCTAGTAAAGGAAGCAATGAGGGACAAATCCCCAATTGCATTGCCAGACTTTCTCAATTTCGATGGCCAACTCGGACCGTCGACCAGCAGTTCTGTGGAAACATCTTGGCATGTTGCAATTAAAACACTAACTTGACTTGAACAAGTCAATGAACCAAAAATGATACCACAAAAATAGGCCTAAATCATGATTTATGGCAGGATAAATGACGATACTTGACCACACACGAAAATTTAGTAAGGGGGGGGGGGGGAGAGGTTGGAAGAGAGTGGAGTAGAGGTTGAGGAATTCGCTGTGACTGAGGAAACATTTACGTTATTCAAATTAACGAAGGGCGTATTTGGAGTGTGTTATCCCAAAAGCAGGAGAGGAGAAACTTGCATCTTCTATACCGGCTTCTCAAAATCTGCATTGTAAAAACTCTGTATTTTCAGTCACTTTCTCTAGACTCAGTTTCCCGACTAGACCCATACTGACGTCCAGACCCAATGTCAGCGCTGCCGATTTCAAACGATTACTTGATACCATGAAAGCAGATTTTTTCTTGTATCTCTCGTGCTGTAGTATCGAGACATGATTCAAGATTTATTAAAATGTATAGATTTACAGGATTGTGATTACATTAAGAGACAACACTCAACTTAAATCATGTGATCAAGTCGAGAACCTGCTGTCAGTGAAACGAAGAACCAGGGAGTTCATGGTTCCAATGGGGCAGCGTGTGGACAACCCTATGTAGCTGGTGTGCTTCGTCAGACCTTTACGTTTTCAGTAATCGGATATGGTAGTGGGCTTATGCGGTTGTTGGCGAAAGCTACAGATCAGGGAGCTGCTCAAATGTAGCTTGAATACAGGGAACGAACATTGTGGTTTTGATTTACTTACACCTCGGAAGCATGCATGTACACCTTGGGTTTTGTGTGTGTGTGTGTGTTTTTTTTTTTTTTTGAGGGGGGGGGGGGCAAAAAATGCTTTTAAGGGACCCATTTTTTTTTTAAATACGGAGGGTGAATAACTCACAATTCTGTCTCTAGTGGCGTATAGATGGGATTTTTCGCAGGTAGTTTTCACTCTCCAGTCCTCTGAAGGTGCCGCATACATTTTTCTCACTCCGTGTCAAGTCGAACACAGAGACTCTTTAGGTGGAGCCCTTAAACAAGGCAACGGTATGAGGGCAAAAGAGATACCGTAATTACTCGGCGGTAGTCCTGGGATAATCTCACAATTGGTGGGAAAAGAATTTTTAACGACAATAAGTGATGCGGACTAAACATATAGCAAATTTCATATTCAAAACGCAGGTTAACTTGATGAATGCAGGAACTTGTAAATGGGGAGACTGGATGTTGGAAGGGACAAGGGCGTTTCTAAGGGTGGTTATGGGGGGAGGGCTAGAACGTAGACATAAACCCCTACCGCCCCATGAAAAATCGAAATAACGAAACAATTGGTAGTTGTGAAAAAACACATGCTTAGAAAATACACTCAGGGTTTGAGTCTCTAGCTACCATCCCGTGTCTGTGAAGGGGTCACATGAATCCTGGAAGGGGTTTCACATGAACTTTAACTTAATTTAATCGCAATTCAAGTAGAAAAGTTTTCGAGCCAAGAAGTAATAATGAGTGACTTAACAAAAGTGAAAGTGAATACGGACTCCTGTACTGACGCAGGGTTGCTGTGGATATATATGTACGGAGAAAAGAAGGTCACCGCCAGGACAACCGGAAAGTTATACCTTTCATTAACTCTTTCGGTGCTGTGGGATTTCCCCTCAATTCATTGTGTTTTTTGTCATGGACTACGACAATCAGAGCCAGACGGCGGGAACCAACCTGACGAAGTTTCCTACCTTGAGTTATGTCCCTAGACATATATCACACGTTGACCGGGCCAATGACTCAGCCTACGGACTGACGGGCATCCCACATTCACTGGGTCAATGGCTCAGCCTTCAGACTGACGAACGTCACACATTTACTGGGCCAATGGCTGAACCTTTAGACTGGACTGCATTCAAGACTCGCTGAAATGTAAGAATAACCAGTGGTGTAGGAAGCAATATAAAAGTGGGGGGGGGGGGGAGGGGGAGGAGGAGGGGGGAGGAGGGGCCGAGCAATTTTTGGAAAATGCAACCCACTCTATCCAAGGACAAAAAGGTAATTTTTCCGTTTTTTCTACGAGAAAGAACGATTTTTTAAAATAAAAAACAATAACTAAAGAATCTATCTAGACATACTACCCAACTGACAGTGTTGAAGGTATATGATGATAGGTATAAATGACAGCATTTGAGTACCTTAGTACGGGAGGCCAATGACTCCCTGCCTGAAATATGAAGTCTTGCTTAGAAGACTATCTAAGCGGAGCGCCAAGGTCACTTGACGCGGAGCGTACAGAAAATTTTGAAAAATCGCGACCCCTCAGACAGCCGGGAATGGCATTTATTGGGATTGTAAGTGGTAGCTAAGCAGCAGGGGGTAGGGAAGTAAACATACTTTTTTCAGGGGAAAAGGGCAAGAACCCAGATTTTCCTATTTTTTCAAGTGTGAACACCACCTTATAATTTTGGCGGAAGGGCCAAAATTTTTGACCCTTTAAACAAATACTTGTAGATATGGAGCTTGTATTGCAGAAAGTTTTAGATACTGGGTTTCCTGTGAGGAAATTAAAAAATTTAGGGGGTTACTGAAGAATCTGCACTTCCTGTTTTGGTGGCAAATCTGAGTTTGATTGCACGATGACTGAATATCTTATTGCTCTCTCTGGCCTACGAACTGACACTCTCCGTCGACTTTTCAAAAGTTTCCCAAACTTTGTTGTCCTTTTTAGACAAAATATTTCAAAATGAAGAGTATTAAAGAAAATTGGGAATTTTATGAAAGACAATAATTTATTAAAATAGGTATAGCTGTCAGTTTCCCTCGATGAAGTGGTGTTACATATGGTAAATATCCAATTTTGTCATTTCCAGAGCTCGGAAAAGTTTACCAAATTGATTTATGAGCGAACACTACTGCATTAGAAAATGCTCTTTGCGGCGAGGGGAATGTAAAAAGAGTTTTCTGACCTGAAACCATGATTTCGCCCCAACTCATTTTTCACTGGGTGCTGCCGCCTCCAGTCCCACGCTTCCTACGTCTATGAGAATAACAAAATATAATACCACAGCTTAAAGGTAAAGAGTAGTCCCTCCAAACTTGCTTTGAAGAAAAAGGTCAATGTCACCAATTGCCTCTTATTTCTCTTCAAAGTATCTTCACTACATTTTATGACTTTGCTATTGCATATTCAAGGTAAATAAGGCAGTTATTTCTAGTAAATTTTACATTTGAAGAGAAAAATGTTGTCACATGACTCCCAACAGCCAATCATGAAACAGGACAGTCTACTACACTATTTCAGTTTGGGATGACTGCTCTTGCCCTTTAAGTTTTGATAAATGGCAGGGAGGAGATCTTTGATAAGTTGGAACGAGTGTAAGATAAATTGGTACAATGTACATGATAAACGTTACATTCACTCGTTCGTTAACCTTACCAAAGGAAAAGGATCTGAGAATGACGTGGTAGCAAAAATAATTACGGACGCAAACTAAGTTCCCAACAATATTCTAGACGAAAGCAATAGATGTATCTAATTTCGCGGAGGTATGCTTAATGGCAAGGTTATTTCATTTTGGGTCTCACGTAAGTTCTTCGTCGAAAACCATGATAACGGTAGTGGGAAACAATTATCAGCACACATTTCCAACCGTAGGGTCTCAGTGGTAGGATTCGGGTTTCATGTTTTCGGAAGCTCAACATTTTGTTCACGTGTTAATATCAGAATGAACATTATAGTCACGACTGTCTGCAGGAGAGTCGGATGAGCTTGTTTCTGTAGATGTATCGAAAAGGAGGAACTTGGAGTGATTGTTGGCTTCAGTACAAAGAGAAAACTACAAAATGTTTAGTTTTCTTTTTGTATTCAAGCCAACAATCACATAAAGAGTGATGTTGATGAAATGGCAATCAAATGGGAAAGTTTCAACAAGTGCCGCTTCGCCGTTAATCAAATTATGAACTATTCTAGGCTAGAATACTTCAAAGCAAGCTGACACCCACAAGATGGGTCCATTAATGTCAGTAAAATGCCATACCAAAACTCCCCAAAGTAACTCGCGGGGTATCCCAGAATTCACGATGGGGTTCAAAGTGGCCCCATCATCGCCTTTAATCACGACTTTGCAACTAAAGAGAAAAGGCACAAAATACTATGAATATAAACATGATTTCTACGTAGACCTAACTAAGGGTTTAGTCTTCTCACCCCCAAATCACAATTTTATAGTAGTCGACAGAAATTTTTAATTGACGAAACTACTCTTTGATTGACGGCAATTTAAAAAAAAATGACGCCCATATTAAACAGCATGTACTGTACTGCGGAGGGTGTTTTGTTTATAAGTAACTGGGGTTTTACAAGTATACCCACGATTCCGTGAAGCGATAAACATTGTGTCTGGACGACGGCGGAAGATGAATTTTAGACAGTTGAGGGAGGGGCTTAAGAAATTAACGGTTAGGAGAATTGGAACGGGCTTTTGGGGTGAGAGGATTAGGCCTTTAAATTTTACCAGAATCAAGTTGTCACAGATTACCCGACCGATCTCATGTGAAAGTTTACCAATATCAGCCTAAAGTCTCACGATTTTTGCAAAAAAAAAATCTAAGATGGGCATTCCGTCCAAGTGTCCAATTCATGAGTCCTGCATGTCTTTCTGTTCACAACACCACCAATTATTTGGATTGTTGCAAAGTACTGAGGGAGATGACCAGTGGCGGAGATACCATTGTCAGGGAGCGACCGCCCCCTGACGGGAAAAATTGCCTGCCGACCGGTGCCCTTTTGAGATTTCTGACATCCTGTATTAAAGCTCCCCTTGAAGCCATTCTTGTACCCTCTGACCAAAATCATTTTAGCTACTCCACTTGAAATGTATGGTGCAATTAGGCTATGCCTTGTTCCCATCCCATGTTCCGCGATATCACTAATCCTCCCATTACACCTTGTATTCCGTTGTAGGGAAGACATGAATTAAATAAAAATAACGTATAGATGCAAACGAAGCTGAAAGATAGGATAAAATTTAATTTCTTTCGTCCGGCGTGATCATGAGACTAAATTTGTCACCCTGTAAGCAAAACAGTTTTTTACAAAAACGTCACAAAATATACATATACATATGCGTGAAAAGCCTACCAGAAAATGATCACATTATCAAGCAACTAAAACAGAATTAAAGACATTAAAGAGACCTGATTCTTTCACCCCAAACAGTTCCAATTCTCCTTAACTTATAACTTAAGCCCCTCCCCCCCCCCCCCACGACTGTTAAAGAACACTTTTGTCCAGACACAGTCTCAATTTGTTGCTTCAGGGTGAGTATAGAACCTGATGTGTAATCACTAATCAAAGCACTCTCGGCACAGTACCTGCTGTGCAATTTGAGCTTTAGTACTCTGCATTCTTTGAACAGTTACTGTCAATCAAAGAACTGAACTGCTGAGAATTTATGTAGACTACTAAAATAATTATTGGTTAGAGTGAGATGATTATCCCTTCAAAGGAATAAAATGACCAGGAAGAACCGGTTAAAATATGCATATAGATACAGCAGCCTTTATGGGATATTGTTGAGTTGTCAGGGTGTGGTTAAACTGTCGCCCCTAGTAGCCGGCACAGAAAAATGTCACTGTCTTAAGGAGGGTTTAAGGTCACAACAGGATTTGATATGTTAGAGGGGTACTTATTCTGAGCATTTCGATGAAATTTGCATTGAAATCCGATGTGTGGTTCCCAAGGTATGAGCACATAAAGTTTTCTCATTTTCAACAAAATATGAACTTGAAGCCCATATGACATCACATCCCCACATTGATGGGCAGTCTTTTGTTTTTCTTTAAACTTTATTCTGGATTTTCTACTCAAAAATCCCATATTATTAAAATGTTATTGCATAAGTGGCATGAGAATTTTATAAATTTTGCATCCCCCACAGGGAGGTCATACTCCTATTAACTTTAAGGTCAACACAACAGTCTGATAAAACAAAGGGAAACAAAGCATTCCTTGTCAATGCGAGTAAGTGATATAAGTTCTGCTGCCCTCAACTCAGTTTTGAACACAAATCTACTGACTTCATTTATCTCAAGAAATACATCTCCGATTCGAATGGAACTTTCCCCACATGGTGTAGATTTTACTTCTCTTTCACATATGAAAATTAAATTTTTGCTTAAACTTCCCCTTTACTGCACGCATGTAAGTATATCGTCCTCGCCTTTTGAAATTCCCTCTACTTTAACCTCATGTAGGGTGACTACGGGACAGCTACTTGTAGCAGACAGAATGTAAACAGACGCAAATGAAAATTTTCCCTGTCAAGCTATACAAACGCAATGTGTTACACATAGTGCATTGGTATACCATTATCCTGTTGCTCAGGTCGGTAGGCCTAGATGTGGATACAAAATTCATAAACTGTTGGTGTACTATTAGAAATAGCAGTGTATCGATGTAACATATGCAGTCCGTACACCACATGTTTAACCCATTGTCACTTTCAATTGAACAAGTGATTCAAAGGGACAATGACCCCGAAAATCCATAATTCCTCCATGTACACTCTAATTCAACATTCCCCATCATTACCAGCGTAGGTGGCTGTACGGCATGTTCCCTGTTCAGCTGTTCAGTTATATCCTATAGCTATGGTGGACGGTGGTTTTGGAAGCTGCAGAAAACAGAATCCGGTCCGCGGGGTACATTCGGCCCAGTTTACACTTAACGTTAAAAAAGACCAGAGCTACTGGCTAAGAACCATATCTCTTCCAACTGTCGATTTCATTTCAGAAGTCACTTTGAACTCTCAGCTGTTTTACATCGGAAACAGCCGACTTCCTTGGAAGCTTTGCTTTCGGTTCAGCTTTGCTAGTAACCTTTTCTCAGTTGTAAAACCAGGCACGGTACTTAACTTCCTGCTTTATTGCAGAGAAAGTTATGATCATGTTTGTATTTTAAACCAGCAAATACAGGGAGTTGCATATTTAACTTTCGCTGTAACCAAGTTAGAGGGACAAACCTATCCGAAAGTCGGTTGGTGTAAGGTTCAAACATTCAACTTGCATGAGGTGGAGTCTGGAGAACTTAACCCTTGGAACCAAAATGTTGATTTCCGGAAAGTATTGTCTATAACAGAGCAAAATATATGACCTGCTTAGTTCATAAACTTTATGCTATATTATTTACTTACAAAATTTATCACGCTCGTCACTATAAAAAATATAGTCTGTTTCGCTTTACAATAAAACATTAAACAAACAAAAGAAAAAGAACAAGGTACAAAACAAAAGTTAGAGAAAACTGCACATTAAAAGCTTGCTTAAAAAGTACGGCTCAAGTTTTTTTTTGTGAAGAAAGAACTTTATTTTCGTTCTCCACATATATAGGCCTACATACAAAACAGCAAATTAGAAGATAAAAATAATAATAAATACAAGTATTTACAGTTGAATAATTTAGCTTACATCAAGTACGGCTTAAGTTTAGACTAGTTAGTTGGTTCCACATGTGAGTGTTTGGTATGACTCGATCTGGGAATCGAACCCTGGCCTCCCGCGTGAGAGGCGAATGCTCTACCGTTAGACCAAACACGCGGTCCTCAATTTTCGTCGGGAGAGGGTAGGCATGAAATGCACACGTATACCCTTTGAGAAAGTACTGTGACTTTTGTTCACTGAATGCTTCTACCAGTGTAAAGTTATACACAGTTCTGCAAAGAAAAAATATTGGCTGCTGACTCACAGGATAGTAAACAATAGTAACACCACTTAGGTATTACGGATGAATGCACAATTGTTTTTGATGTCATGGACCAAGCATGTATTTTGTCCTAAAATCTTACTTGTCCGTCTGTACGAAGTTCTGTCGGCAAACAATTCAGGAACGGTGTTGACAGGCAAGGCATTCATGCAGTCTTCGTTATTCGAAGTTTTGCCAGCCTTTAGCTACAGTAAGAACTTGTTCAGTGGCGTAACCAGACTTTTTCATTTGGGGGGGGGGGGGGCTGAGGGGGGGAGGTTGATATGGGGGGGGGGCTAGCACGAATAACACTATCTAAGCGGAGCGCCACCATCGGTTGGCGCGTAGCGTACAGAGAAAATTTTGGCTAAAAATGCCTCTCAGGTTGTCGGAAATGACACTTTCCAGTGTCTTTGGCCCTGTGAATTTCAGCTAAATATCCCTAATTTTTTAAAACACAGGTTTGGAAATTGATACTTCTGCTATGAATGTTTGCTTTTTGCCAACGAGGGACCTGCTAGAGTCTTAATAGGTTGGCCGAAAAGGCATCAAAGCATCGTTTGTTCCTCCGTTTATTGCACAAGTTGACCATTTTACTGCTTTGTACCTGTGGAAATAGTTATACCATGCCTTAAGTTAAACTGTGAAAATCTGAAACTGCACATGTACTAGGCCTATATTTAATTAATCATTCACATTCCAAGATAAGCACATGCAAAATTTCCCGCCCCCTGACCCCCGCTGGTTACGCCTTTGAACTTGTTAAATTCTTCAGTATCTAAAAATTAAAAGAAAGCTTTATGGAACGTGGCGGAGTTGTCTGTTCCAGCTGCTGTGATTTACTTGTGCATTGACTTATATCCAGTTCGAGTTTTCCTCCGGGTACTCCGCCTTTACTCCTCTGCATATACGGTCCCAGCAGACGAAGTCCAAGTTAAAGAAAAGATGACGATTATAAAAGCAATGGAATCGCAGTTTCCTGAAAAGGGGAAGAGAAAAGTGTCCCTCCCACAGCCTAGGACAAGGGGACAAGTATAAATTCACGCCAAAACAGCAAACAACAAACAATTCCCTGATTGAAAGGTAAACAGTTAACCAAAGAAAGCCACTCGACATCCGGCCCAGCCCCTTCAATACAATGCAAAAAAAAAAAAAAAAAAATATTGAAGATGTCTACAGTTTTAGTTACTCATAAATAACAAGTAAGTCTCATTTGACAACCTTGACGAAGTGAAGTTACAATTCGCTACATGCAGGGTTTTCACGGTGCGTTCAGTGTAGAAACTTGAAGGGCTTTTGAAGAAAATTATGGCAAAAAAGAAAAATGCTTAAAGCGGCTCATTGAGTTGGTTCATGAAAGTCAACAAATTTTACCAAACCTGCTAAGTTTTCTTCACATACCAATGAAAAATGGTCCAACTTAGAGAAACCCCATATCCTACTTACATATTAACTGTTGCATGAGTGAGTTCTTAATGGTTCAATTCAGTTTTCAAAAATTTGTGACCAGACACTTTTTCAAATTAAGCTAGGCTATGCACAAAACAGTTATAAGTCGGGACACCAAAAAATTCAAAATTTCCACTTTTTCCACAATTATTGGATATCAAACTTGACTTATAATGCTAACTGTAAACATTGTCCTGTGGTAGTGACCCTTTAACACTCTCATTTAGTTATCAATATCTACTCAATGAGCCCCTTTAAAAGGTGATTGCCTCAAACGTTTGAGGCCCAAAATAAGTTTGGGGGAACTACTCTTTACCTTTAAGGCCTCGCGTTATCAGTGGTTTAATTACACTCGTATTCTATTGCGCTGTGTTTTTACTTTAATACGGCAAATTCCACTGGTACTGTAAACACCATACTCATGTCTCGTCTACTCTTCCATACATCCTCTTCCATACATGCTGCATGAAATCCTTCCACAGCTCAGCTCAGAGCAGGGCATTGTTACCTCAGGTTAGCTTCACTGAAAACGTTTCCAGTTTATGCGGAACTCTAGACGGAAGTGGGATAGGTGATTTAACGGCGCGTCCAACAAGACGAAGCTCCATTTTTGAATAGAACGTATCGAAGGACACCCCACTTTACATGACAGTTGCTTTGTTCAATTCACAAATTCTTGAATCTGAAATATTCTAAGTTCATAATGGCGGAGGCAAATGGTCACGATATTTCAAGAGGGCAAATACGGGAAAGAGGAGATGATGGCCACTCCACGACACCTGCATTGAAAAGGCAGAGGTCTGAAAGAACGATTCTTGCTGGTCGACTGGGAGACGTCCAGCTAGGAGGGGATGCGAACGAGGCAGAGGGAAACCACTATGACAACGACAAACGTGAGGAGGCAACCAGCCCAGGGGATGACCCTGACTGTGCAGGAAGAGCACTTCAAGGGTTCTTTGAACATTCTTTGGACGTGGTGACCGGAGGAAGGATATCTACCCAGGTTTGTGCCTTACTGTACTTTACATGCTTACCATACCCACGGCATGCACTGGTGTCTTCTAGAGAAACATTGCGCCCGTTTAGAAACTTTCAAGAATGCTACCTTAATAGCTAACAAAACAAGCACTAACTTCATGCCCCTGAAATATGCCGTTTTCATTGCTTTTTACTCGCTTTGTAATTTCTGTAAGACTTGCACTGGTATGGACCATGGAGTACACTGGAAGGGATTTGTCGTGTAAATTCAAACTAGTCTGGTTCTTTCAGTCCAAAGAACTCCCTGATCCAAATTAGCTACAAATGATCTTTCCCTTGAATGAAACTGGTTGCCAATTCACTCAGTATATTAGGGACATTCCTGTTCCGCAAATTTTCAAATTTATCTATTCTTTGTAGGCCTACGATTTAACTAGTGTACCTATTTGAATATATTTGCTCAGCATGAAATGCATACCGATATTTTCTGTAGCAGTTGCAACAGGAAACATACGAATGCTGTGAGCAATTTTACAGTTCGAATTGTAAATCTCCTTTTCAAATCCCCAGAAGTGTAGAAACTTGTCAGTGAGTTTATTTAAAGCGTACGATCAGTCACCTTTATTTGAAGTAGTGTAGGCTTTAGTAGACTGCTATCCTGTTTCATGGTTGGCTGTTGAGAGTCATGTGAGAACATTTTTTTCTCCTCAAATGTGAAATTTACTAGAGCAACTGCTTAATTCACCTTGTATATACAATATTAAAGTCATAGAAAATATTATGAAAGATTATGTGAAGAGAAATAAGAAACTGCTATTTAGCTTGTTGCTTCAAGTAAGTTTGGGGGGTCTGCTCTTGACCTTTGAAGGCAGTGCTGCAATGTATCCTCTTTCGGAAGAATATTTGTTTTCTGTCAACTTCTGCTATATTCTTAGCTTCATGGAAGGAAAACAACTTATATTTTTTCTATACACAGTCCTTTTGATTATATGTTAAGGCCTACCCATTAACCAACGTGCCGTTATCCTTTGCTAGATGCTACGTCTGTTTCGTTTTCCCTTCTTTATATTTATTGACAGCAATTTGAGGGTATACTGTTCACCGTACGCCATAATGATTTAATACACTGTACACTTGAACCAAATTATATTACAATACCCGCAAACCCTAAATGATCCTTTGATTTTGCGGAAACGGAAAGGCTTTCCTTTCGTCAGTCATTTACAGCAGCTTCGTATTGCAACCTATCGACATTTCAAATGACTGTTAGCGTAGGCCTAATGTAAACCCTAGGGAGGGAGTGGTAAAGTTTTGAATAGGTATACTTCACTTGTGCTTTATACAACCTGGTTTATTGTAATTATGTCATTTTTATGGCCAAGTTCCTCTTCAACAAATACCTGGAACTTTTCCTTTCGATTTGAATTGACGATAGACCTAGCTTTTACATTACTAAATTCCCTTTCTCTTTTTGGTCGAGATGTCTTTCTGCAATGGTGCAGGAGACGAATCCAGCTGTCCTTTTGCCCAGATTGTTTTCCCCAGTTTCACTTTATCTTAAATGACTAAACATAACCAATACAGGCGATTTGTGAGAAGGCAAACTCCCAGAAATGCCGATGGACTTCTGTTTTGTGACTTTTCTCTAACATTTAAAACTAATTGAAAAAGCACTGTTCATTTTCTATTACATCATTAACGTTTCCCGGGTATTGACTTTCAAGGTGGTTTGCTAGAACATTAAATTGTAAACCTTTCCAGCCTCTTAACCAATTTCTAAAGTTTTATGCGCTCGGATTCGGCGCTAACACACATCCTCTGGAATCGGACTCGGCTTGGACTAGGGACAGTTTCGGAATTTGGACGCTGCAACCGAATTGGGTCAGACGCAGATTAGGTGGACTCGGTTGCATACTTGCAAAAATAAATTCATTTTCGTCCTAATAACAACAACAACAACAAAAAAAAAACTCGGAACCTTCTGCAATTGTGCTTGATGCTCAGCATAAGCAATGGAGTAGCGAAAACAAGCAAGTGAGCCTTAACTGAAGAAGGGCCGTGGAGGGTTCGACATTAACCGATCGGTTGGAAACCGGGTCGTCTATCTAAGCTAACCTAACCTCGTCCCAACTGTTTCATGATTCTCACATTTTGAAAGTAGACTTTAAAAAGCATCCACCTTTAACCGTCGGAAAGGGGCTTCCCTATGGTTAAAGGTGGATGCTTTTATTCGGTTCGATTCGGTTCGATTCCCACACCGACGGACTCAGTCGCAACAGCTCTGCAGGTTTGGTCTACATGGACCAAAAGTGATGTGCCGCTCTGTCTGAAAAAATATCGTTTGAAAAATAAATTCATTTCTATTTAAAGGCCAAGAGGAGTCCTCCCCCTATAAAACTTATTTTGGATTAACAGCTAAATAGCACAATTTTCTTATTTTTCTTCGCAGAATCTTTCATAGTATTTTATGACTTCAATATTGCATATGCAAGGTAAACGAAGCAGTTACTCCTAGTATATTTCACGTGTGAGGAGAAACATGTTGTTACATGACGCTCAACAGCCAATCATGAAACATGGCAGTCTAATTCACTACTTCAAGTTGGGGTGTTTGCTCTTGCCCTTTAAGACCCATATACGCAATAGGTAACTAAAGGTCTGTGAACACGGGCAACATTTGCGAAACATTCCCAAAACATTTCCAAAACATACACTGGCAACAGATCCAAAAACATGAGCTGTTTTCGGTTTATTGCACAGTGTAGACAGGGTGTACAGCATGTTCTGAAAATGTTTTGCAAATGTTGCAAAAGAAATGTCCTGTCAATTCTTTTCAAAACAGTCGCAAAACATTTTCAATTTTTTTTCAAATTGTTTTTACTCTGTCTACATTGTGCAACAAACCGAAAATAAGCATGTTTTTGGTTTGTTGCAGGTGGAGTGCTTTGAGAATGTTTGACAAATGTTGCTCGTGTATACAGGCCTTACGGATTCAGGGACCATCCTACTCGCGTGAGCAAGGTATTTACCCTTCAACTGCAGGGTGCGAGAGGTCTTGACCTACATCTGTCAGAGAAAAGGGGAAAAATGGTTCGTAAGATACCACGTTTGCTTATTTTACGTTCAAGTATATGGTACAAGTCTTGGTTGCCCACCATCTGGTAGATAGGAGGTAGGTGTCCCCCGCCTATTGGAATGTTTTTAAATATTTACATTTTGTAAAATTTCTTGTGGTGTAATATTTGAACAGTCCTTAAAAAGAAAGTTGTTGAAAATCTTTGACATATGTGAGTAAGAAACAGATCACGAGTTTTAGTCTCAAACTGAGATGGGCCCTTCTCCCACTTCCCACGCACTTAGAGGCTACTGTAAGTCAAAGCCTCCTTTTGATTCTTTTGTCTTGGGGTGTACGCGAAGAACGTCTTGGCCTACTTCAGTCATTTGATGATTTTCTTGCATGCTGAAAGCAGCTCAGTACTTCCTATAAGAAATGCTCATGAAATGTTCCCTGGCCTACATAGTTGAAAATGTATAAAAAAAGTACTGAGATTAACATGTGAAGAACTTCTTTTTAGATTGGATTTGAACGAGAAAACATAGCCGAGGAACAGTTTGAAAGCAACATCGTGATAAAACACCCTTATCGTGGTTACAGTGACAATATCAACCTTGGCATACACTTCCGGGAGCATAAAAATGGTGGATTCATTGTGCGAAAGGTTATGGAAGACGGACTCATAGCTGACAAAGGCATCAGGTAAATTGACCATTTCAATACTTGGGGATTATGAATGTTATAGCTATAAGAAATAACGTTTATCAGCGTGATGTATGTCTCTTGAGAGCTACCATTGTGTGAGGTATCAGCAATAAGTTGCTGTATGGGGACTGTCATGGTTGTCGTGACGTCATCATTGAACTGGCAGAGCTGGCAGACATTGATCACACCATGAAGCTATTGCGTACGGAAAGATTACAAGAGTCCCTGTTCTCAAAACTGGTTAAAATAGATCTCAATCTGAATAGAGGGACTGGTGGTTGCATGGCAGACAAGGGCAAAGATCGATCATAACGCTTTATGAAACCGGATAATGTCGTACAGGGCCGTAAACGATACACACAAACACATTTAAAAATCGATAGGGCGTTATGTATATGACAGATGAACTAGAAGAGCAGGAATCACTCAAATTGTCGGCTAATACTTAGATCCTTCTAAATAAAATTTTGGTATGTTACCTATCTGATACCAGTTTGCTTTGACCAAAACCGAACCACACCAATTATTGGGCCCACAATCCATAGAATGCATCGTCTCGCCAAAGCGCGTGCCCTACACCAACTTAAGACTCTGAGAAGTCTGCTCAGATAATATTTGCCAAATCGAACATCACTTCCTGTTTTAAAAAAGACCTGCAACCGAGATCGCTGCTCTTCTGTGAATGTGTTTCTCCCTCTTTCTGTGTCCATGCATCCACTGGCAGACGTGGATTCAGGACGCATGCGAATACACGGCGGACAGTATTAAATTTGTTATAGAGACATACAGAAAGGGCGCATTCTCTAGAACAGATAGTCTCTAAATTTGAGCATTTACTGGAACGAATCAAAAGCTTTTTAGCATGGAATATGTATTCAACACCATTGGTGTTTTAAACAGTTTGCAGACCAATAACTAAAACTTCTATTATATTTCAGAGTTGGCGACATAGTAACCCACGTTGCAGGAAAAGACGTTCGAAATATGTCACTTGCAGAGGTTCAAAGCCTCTTCTGGAATTTAACATTCGAAACCACATTCACCTTGGTAAGTTTGCCCGAGCCACCGACATTGTTTTTCAAATTTCCTCTTGGGAAAGTTGAACAAAAACAATTTAATAACATGAGTTGATATTTTGTTAGATAGTTAATAAAACTGTCCATTGCTTATTCCAAATAGGTAATTTAAAAATAGTTTCAAGTAAAAATAATGGAAAACTGCCTTCCACTGAATGATCTCCGGGCACTTATTGTTGAACAGGGAGCTGACAACCCCCTGCCAAGAGCGTCCGGAGCGGGAAACAGATGTTTACGATACCATAAATTAGGAAGGGAGGTGGTCTAATAACATCTCCCTGCCATAGCCATCTTCTTAAACTTCTAACCTTTGACCTTTTGCTGACCTTTAATTCTTAGCTGTCTGTGCGTTATTAGGTGTTATTACTTGTAGTAGTAAGCCTGCTTCCGGTCCCAGTGAAACTACTACTTTTCATTCTAAGGGGACCCTATGGGACAAAAAAATGTTGTAGGGGGCACTGTTGTACTCCACTCAGTGGCGTCGGGGGTTTCTGCGAATGTGAAGCGCCTGGCTCATTGGGTGGGATCAGTGGCAAAACCCTGTGAGGTCCATGGGCAGCGTTCAAAATTATCGACATTTTGACCTCTGGTGACCTCATATTGCAAATAATTTGCATTTTTCGTTTTTTGTTTGGTAGAGTTGATCAAGGCAAACATTTTGATAGGTCGCTCATCAAAATGTAACAATTTTTTCCAGAGTTATTGCTATTTGAATTTCCCCAACCTCCAAATCATAGTCACTCAGCTGTCGTGCACTGTCAACATTAAAACCTATAGAAACCATATTTCATCCCAAAGAAACCAACGGTATCATAAAAAATCTGAAAATTTACATAATCCTATCCCTATCATAAATTCTAGGGAGGGGGTGCTAGGTGGGCCTCTCCAGCCCACGGGCTACATCGATAGTTCCCACGTGCAAATGCTATATGTATTTACAATCTTGTCCACAGACATGGCGTTTGCTATAGAAGAATCCGATTAGCGCTTGTTTTTAGTGACTGTAGGCCGCCATACGTGGGGTCCATTAGCCTAAACCGTCTTTATTTATTGTTTACATGAATTTCAAACCCTCATATTTAGTGAACTTGAAGAATTTAAGATACAAACTAGTGTACAACCATCCATGATAGAGGTAGGCAAGGAAATCGAAAGATTTAAAGGTTATGGAACCCAGTTATGGCCGACTGAAATCAGACCATCACTTGCTGTCCGGATTCGTGTATTGCCTGTAGTTGTGACGTACAGTAATTGGCAGCTATCCATTGATGCAAGTCGCAGGTCCGCGTATTCAACTACAAAATAAGAACCCGGGTATGCATGAAAGGTCCGTATTGTAGAGTGAGTCCATGGAGTTGCAACTCTGTGGTCAGTCTAATGTGTATATGGGGACGGGGTTCCCTTTGGATGGATGGGGAGCATAACTCATACGAAGAATATTTTATTATTATAATAATTATTTTTTATTTTTAATACCCTTCGGCTACCTACGGTGTATGTTGGTACATGTCCATTCCCTTTGTGTTGACATCACATGACAGTGAGGACGATCCCTTAAAGCCTGTGTGACATGTAAGCAAAAGCCATGATTTTCTTTGGAAGTTAAGGAGTTTGCTTTCCTACGGAGAAATCATTTGGAATGCATTATATCAGTATCTTTTACGGTTCTTTAAATATACCTCTTCAAAGTCTGAATGTGTCTGAAGCAACTTTTGTTTCTTATGCTAAAATAATGTGGAGTGTTAAACAGTGTCAACATTTCTTTGTTTACCATACATTAATTATCTCTTACTAACTCATCAGACAGTTTATGGCTTGGTAATTGAAACTGGTGGTTTTCAAGGAAACAATTTGAACTTGAAAAATAAAACCCTCAGGACATTCTCAGAACATACTAATATTAAAATTGTCCTTGAAATGAAGATTGCAAAAACAAAGGACAACTTTAGCCATATATGATATGTGTCTCCCTAGACATCCCAAATTTACATACTGAGCTCATGTTTATGCATGATTTAGTACAAATTTAAAAAACCCTAGACAATGGTCAATTTTGGACTGATTTTAATGAGAATTTAGGCCATTTTCTAGGTTTCCAATGCCTTACACATGAAAAACCCAACTTTGTCATTTTCATGTCACACCACCTGTAAAAATAAGCACTGAGGTGCTAACCCCCCTTTTATAAATAAGCTTGATGTTTTCTTAACACACCTTTTTCTAAACCATTTTAGAAAATACTCCGTTTACCTGAAAGCGAGGACGAGTCTGATGGAAAAGCAGTGGGTTACGAGGAATTGATAATTCATGTAACGGTTACAATGGATGGTAAGCAAACAACTCGACATAAGTGTACACGCTCTAAATATTCATGTTTGCACACTGTTTCTACTTTTTATGAAACATAATCCAATCTCCTCGCTATTTTCGTCAGACAATGTAGTTATCTTCAGTTATGTAGTTGAGTCCTGAGAGTGCGATTCACAAGTCCGGAAATTTCAAATCTCAAGGACTCGATCCACATTTTGTTTGGACTCGAGTCCCTGTACTTCAAAGTCTCTCGCCGAGTCCTTCAAATTCTGAAATCACGAATCCGAGTCCTGAATCGACCACAGCCCTTGTTGTCTCTCACAGCCACCTGGTCAAAAGATACGCCTTGATGTGTCATCAAACTGCAAAGCACAATTTCTACTTGCAGCGATGCAGCAACCACGCTTTTAAAACTGTAAACTATTTATTTACTGACGTCAGAAACAAAGATTCAATTGCAAATTTTCAAAATGTATTTTCCTTTTGTGAGGGCTCACCATTCGTTGCATTAATGTATCGATATATCTAGTAGAACTAACCAAACTTGATGAATTTTATGACTTCTAAAACGTTATTTTTTCGAAAAAATCAGGATTTAAAAATACTTTTAGCAACTTCCAACGATCTTATACATCAAACGTATTTTTGGTCAAAGTATGGCAGAAAGAACTAATGTATCATTTCATGTATATTTTTTCATGTAGATGATTTCATCCAAGTTAAAACTGAAGTTAACATAGTAAGGTCTACAAGATACTTCAGCAAACAACTTCAAGAGCGTCATTTTTATATTTCTGTTTACGTCGGCGGAAACCCGAGATACCTCTGTGCACAGCAAGATATGACACTCAAGGCTTCAATTCTCTCTCAGGGTGAAGAGCAAAACCCCAATTGTAAGTTAACTAGCGGTGCCGCGAAAAAATGAGTAACATAACAACACGTTTGGTTCATTTTCACATTAAAACCGTTTTTTTCATTTAAAGGTAGGTACCTGTTACGGTGCTTCCAATCGTTAAGGAACCAATTGCCTGCAGCTTGTATCATAGGGGCTTCGGACGTGTCGGGTTGTGTGACGTGGGTCAAAAAGGATAAATTTTGGGATGAGTCATTGATTAAAGAATGTTTAAATCGTCTATTTTTGCCAGCTTAACTGTTTTGTATCTGCCAAGTCTTGTTCAAGACATTGAGCTTGCATATTAAGTTGCTTTTTGTTTACAATCTTGCATACGAAAGCGAAAGAGTCATATTTGAGAGAGAGGCGATTTGTTGATATGGAGTATATTTTCATTGTTTGGTTGGGATAGAATTGGCTTAGAGGGAGAGGTAAGAAAAGGGACTAGAGTTGGTTTGCGGGATCGGTAGGTGCAGGAGTTATGGTACGACTACCTCGACCCGACCAACTTTCAATGTGAATATCACACGGTGCAGGAAATGGGTGGGATGCTTTGCATCTCCTTACCTGATACGTTTTTGTCATTTACTACACGTTTAGATCTCTGGAAACAACAGTTTTGCATTAAACATGATGATACTCTCTCTCGTTTACTGTACAACGTTGGCACCGGAAAGACAATATCGGCCTGTAACATAGTGCCTGGTGAAAGTCCATGTATCGTGAAAATGGTGAGATGCCTACTTTTTTTAAAGCAAAAAATGTCGAGCTGTAATCATTTGCATATAATCTCAGCCCCGCTAGTCGATTTAACCAGAAAGGTGTTATGAGATCTCCCAATCCAAAATGTAGGCCTATGGGTTGTACCTAGCTTTGCTCAAAAGCCTAACGATAGGTAACATGAATGAATATTACATCCAAGTTAGCGTAAACAAACTTTGCCCATCGGCCCTTACTTATTATCACTAACAAAGACAAAGGATTGTGTGTAAGAGACACTTCGTTTTGCAGCAACCATACGGTGGCCAAAATAAAAGCGACACGCATCAAACCTGCTAGTGTCATTGTACAGAGAGAATCTACGATGGAGAAAAATACATATAATTCTCCCGGCCGTTGTTTCTATTTTCGCTCCACTTGCCGTATGACAGACTAAACTAAGACGCTCTAAATAGGACATGATCAAAAAAATAATTGGGTTACAATAATTTTACTGTACATACTCACGGAAAAATTATGTCAACGTATTGGCCTGCCTATACCCATAACTATTACGTACTGTACCAACTTAGTTACAGATACTTGCTACGTAACTTGTATAATAATTGTCACTCACGTAGCTGATACGATATTCATCATGTACCGGTAAAGAATATGACAGTGCTTTTGCAGAATAAGCCCATTTATCTGTTTATTATGAAACTTTTCACCTGGACAGTAAAATTGTTCACTAAAGTAATTATTCTCTAAACCTTGATATATAAAAGCTGCAAATACTGTTCGTGCAGGTTGTCATAATCACCCACGAGTATATTCTAGTTTGACGTAAAATCATATTTACTATAAATTTATTGCTAGTGCAGTCTAACCTTGAATGTATCATTAATTATATTTTTGGTCAGTCTGTGCATTCTGTAGTACCGATCGCTGTTTAGAAACCAAATTTCCCTAAGTTTTAATAAGAATAAGGAAGTGGCTCTCGAAACATGTGTGCTACATGTGCTTGGTTGCATTACGAGAGCACCTGACAATTTGCCAACTGGTCGGCCCATATTAACGTTATGAAAAAAAGAAAGTGACACATGTAGTTCTCTACACATGAGTATAAGGTAGGGAAAATATTTCTTCACAGAACTTGTTGTTTGATAATTTTTTGCCAAAAGGGGGGGGGGCGTGCCCAGATTACCCCCGCGTGCTTATTCTGCAGTGTTCATTGCAGCAAAATTACTGATTAATTTTAATCATTTCAATCATTTCATGGTGCATAATTCTGTTATAGTAGCCTATAGCAGAAGGACCACGAAAATACTCGAAGTTTTATTCACATATAAGCACTTAAAATTTTCTTATTGAACACTTACTCAAATTTTCTTTTATTATAGTCGTCGAAAGCAGAATTTGATGCGGGGTCTTATCTGGAATTCGACGATTATGACAGGCTATTTAGGGGGAATCCAGTCACTGAAGGCAAGGATACATATTACCTTGAGTCTGTTTCACATCCTGGTAAGTTATGCATATTCAAAACTCTTTCCAGAAATAAAGTCCACGCCTACTAATGGGTGGAGTCTAACATCAACAACAAAATGGCAGAGTTTAAGCAATCTCTTCGAAATCATGAATGTATTCACTGAATTATTTCCCACCTGGAACAATTTCAGTGACAGGCACTGTTGGAACAAACTGAAATTTAAAGCCAAAACTTGAGTTATGATTTTCTGTTGCCGTTTTAAGAACCAACAAGAAATTTAAGAAATATAAAGCTCCCAGAATCCCCCACCCGCCCCCCCCCCCCGTCTGTCGCACCTATGTTTCTTACCAAAAAGAAAAAGTTGAAATACATATAAATATGTAAACCATATAGGCCTACTTAAAAGTTAAAAGTTTTGACCTATTTTAACATGTGCTTAATGCATAGAATATGCTTTATGACGAAAAGGCTACTTCTTATAAGATTTTGCATGCTTCATTTCCCTCACCACTCACCACATCCTGTCATAGGCATAGGGATGCATGGGAGTTTCCGTAATTCGTACATGGATCCAATCCAACTTCTGGATTCATGAACCACTTGCATAATGTTACCTCACATTTCCATCCATTGAACTCAACCCATTTCTTTTCTACACTACATGAAGATGAAGTAAACAACCAGATAGAAAAATTCGTTTTTTCATTCACATTTCTAAACTTTTTTGTTTTCCCTCAGCTTATTACATGTGCCTGAGTTCGGACCCAAAATTCGAGAATTGTTTGGAAATGGCCACAGAAAGCAGTCATCCCAAAACAGAGTTTCATTTTGAATTTCCAACCACATAAATCAAATAAAATATTCATTATTTTCTTCTGCATAACATTATAATTCATATAAGATGACATTTATGGAGGCTTACATATAAATATTTTTTATGACAATGATTTGTAGGACCAACAGAACAACGTTACTCCAGGGAGTTGCAACTCTCTGATTACTTGTACATGTATATATTATAGATTTCCAGTTCTGGGCATTCATGCATTGAGTAAAAACTCTCTGGATACTTGTAGATGTACATATTACAGATTTCCGGTTCTGGGCATTCATGCGTTGAGTAAAAACTCAATACATTTTAGTTCGAAAAATGTGATATATATATATATATATATATATATATATATATATATATATATATATATATATATATATATATATATATATATATATATATATATATATATATATATATATATATATATATATATATACAAGACTGAGAAATTAATAATACTGATGACCAACAAGATCGATAGATATCCGAATATATTTCAATCCCACCTGGGATCTTCCTCAGCGGATTAGACGGAGAACGTACAGCGATTACAAATGAAAATGTAAATGATAACGCTTAACGATTTTAAGTTATTGTTCAAAGTTAATACATTGAAGCGCGCGTCATGAGTTAGTAATAAATGACGCGTTTGCAAGGATCAAAATAAAGAAATTATGACGCATTGCTACAATATTGTGACGCAACTGTGATAAAGACACGCTTAGAGATGTCATAAGTAAAACACTTTGTTTTTGTGCGTATTTAAATAACCCGCGCACTCTTAACCTATTTTGCGCGTTCTAGTTCTGCAGATAATACTTTCTTCTGTGGACGTCATAATGGGCGCTTAACCTCTATGACGTGTCTATAACACGCGCGTCATTTACATTTTCATTTTGTAATCGCTGTACGTTCTCCGTCTAATCCGCTGAGGAGTGTAGGCTACAAACGTATGCCTATACGAAACAAGCTTGTATCTTGAAATGCAATAGTGTTTACTTTCTTATTATTTATACTCGCTCCCATCGGTTGAGCACTGTATCCAGTGTTGTTTCGCTATCTTTAACCATATATATATATATATATATATATATATATATATATATATATATGTATATATGTATATATGTATATATGTATATATGTATATATGTATATATATATATATATATATATATATATATATATATATATATATATATATACGTGTTGTGCAATTTGCACTTTTGAAGGATTGTTTTGTGTTTTGTCCTGCATAACGTTATAATTCATATAAGATGACATTTATGGAGGCTTACATGTAAATACTGTTATAAAAATGATTTGTGGGGCCAACAGAACAACGTTACTTTAGGAATTTGCAACTCCCTGGTTACTTGTAGATGTACATATGATAGATTTCCAGTTTTGGGCATTCATGCATTGAGTACTCAAAACATTTTAGTTCGAAAAATGTGGTGTGTATATATATGTATATACATACACACACACACACACATATATATATAAATGTATATATATATATATATATATATATATATATATATATATATATATATATATATATATATATATATATATATACATACATATATATATATATATATGTATATATATATATATATATATATATATATATATATATATATATATATATATATATATATATATATTTATATATACTTGTTGTACAGTTTGTATTTTTGAAGAGTTGTTTTGTGTAGAGGGAGACTGGCAAATCATTACACGAGTTTATTAAGTTCACATCAGATTTTATCAACTTTTGAACAGATGATGTGAATTCTCCATTGGAAACAAAACAAAACTAAATTCTTTGTCTGCAAACTAAATCGATGTGAAATGTCAAATACTACCCTTATCCAAGGGATCTATGGCCGCTCTATAGAGTAGGGGGAAAGGGGCGCATTTGCCTCAGATTTTGTCCCTCCCATCCTTGCCCCCACTAATGTTAAAGAGAAATATTGCATTTGTTTTGCAAGAAAAATTCATACTCTTAAAACTAATATTTATTGACACGGGGGTAGATTATTAAAATTAAGGCAGTATAGTATCTTTCTTTTAAAGAAATAAGTTTTCCACAGACAGAAATTCAGTTGATTGTTGCTAAAGAATAATTTGTTCACCCAAACTTTCAACATTCCAAATGATCAACGTCCATGGCTCTTGTTGTGCATAGTATTTTGAAGAGATAAAACCATTCCTGGGGTTTGTGATGAAGACTGAATTATTGGATAGTGTCTGAACCATTTTCTTTGTAGTCTTTGCTGGATCATTTTAAACACGGTATTTCCCTTTAAGTCAGTTAGGAGTTGGATTAACCGAAAAAGTTAATAACAAACCTCTCCAGAGACTTAATTTTTCATACAGAGATATGTTAAAACCTTAAAGTTTCAGTACCCCCTCTACCAGGAATGGGTAATCTAGGCTCGGCTTCGCTCTTTGCCGGAAAGGTTTCGCCCTCAACAGTATCTTTTGCCCTTGGTTTCCCCACAACTTTGACATTCTGGCGCCGTCACTGGTTCTATCAGCTTCGTATGGTACTAGCAATATATAGTAATTGTAAAATAACCATTCCACTGCATAATATGAAACAGAGTGTTTTCAAATATGAGTTCTTAAAACAATAATTGATAATGTGATGAAGAGCTGACGAAGGAAGCACATGAGTTTCCATGAACATGCCCTATAGGACTTTTTCTCTCAGGTGGGCGCTGACTTTTCGCCCGACTCCAACTCCCCAACCAGGACGGCGCCCGACTGAGGCACCGGAGTCTGCTCAATTCAGCAATGTTTGGTCAATGGGGGAGGTTTTACCCCCTTCCGTCGGGTACGGCCATGCCCATGTACCACACAGTTCGGATATTAACGTAGAAAACCAGAAAAGATCAAATACTTAACAACTTGTAATTTATGTGACATCTGTTCTTAATCAATTGCGTCGGATAAGTTGAATGTAAAGTGCCACTAAGTGCGCTATAATTATTTATTTTGGTATCCACGATGTACCAATTTTATCAGCTCATTTTTGCAGGAAATGCAACATTATTTTACTCGTCACCTTCAATTCTACAAGGATGTATTTAATAATTTATTTCAAAGTTCATTTACCTTTTTTAGTCAATATATATGTGCGCACCGTCAATAAATGGCATACACTAATGCAGCAGATATATAGAGCTGTCATCTTTATTTCTATTATTGCTTTGATTACTTACGGGAAGGGAATGAAAAGAAAGTGTTTACTCAGACTCCTCTTTCTGAGACATGATGTCTAACCCTATTTAAAGCCCTGATCCTATCACCTTAAATAATACCTGGTCTCCCCTGGACCTTCTTTCTTTAGCCCCCTCCCACAATTGTCTAAAAATCATCCTTATCTTAAGTACCCAATATGACAATCTAATATGTGTAATCAACACAGTCTCAGAACAGTTCATGCTTTGTTATTTAAGGTTTGGTACTCTGTATTGTCAATCAAATAGGAGAGCCGTTATATAATTTCTGTAGACTACCACAAAAATTACAGTTTGGGTGAGAGAACAAGCCCTTTAAGATGATATTCAGCAAACCTGTATCGATATTTCTACAGGTTACTATAGGAGATTAACTAGTAACCATTACACCAGTCTGCATTAATTTTATCAATTTAAATGTAACCAACGTTTATATCAGATTGATCCAGTGTGATGTTTTCATAGTTATGGAGATATCACACCCTTGATGTTTAACCTACTATTTGTTAATTTCTGCGACCTTAAATGCAGGAACATAATGTGTCTCTGCAGGGCGCAAGTAAGGCGCAGGTCACACTACAGCGATATGAGATCGGATTACTACCCAATTTTTGTGAGGTTTAGGTAAAATCTCCTCTATCCATTGTCGAAAAGAACCAAAATTTCGCCATCCTGTGTAAATATATGATCGGCATAAGAGGACCATGAAAGTGAATTTTAAACCATTGATTTCGTGACATCTCGTTGATGAAGAGGTTTTATCGGACTACGAGGTTCCGATAAAAGCTGTCTGCGGATGTGACGTAACGGCATAATTAATTTAATTTAATTTTTTGTAGTCCTGCGATACAAGTCCTTTATTTGCACAGGTTGGCAAATTTTTGTTTCTTTCTGACTAAAGATCGAGGATATTTCAAATAAAACTCACAAAAATCGGAGCGAAATCCGATCCGATATCGCTGTAGTCAGGAAGTGTGACCTGCACTTTATATGTGCAGAACCAAAAGCTCCGAAGAAGGTGCACATTCCTCTTTGCATATTATGGCCCATGTATACGTGTTTACCTGTTTTCCACTGTTAACACGGTTTGTAGTTAGCCTGGTAACGTGGGAGGTGGAGTAAACAAGGTCTCGGTCTCAGTTTTAAATAAAATTGTATACATGTCTTAACTTTCTAACAGCAATAGTTTGCGTTTGTGAACCTTCCATATCTTAGGCGAACCTTGACATGACATAACACTCTTACTTGCGAATCATTACAAACGTCATCCTATTGTCTTTTCCACGGTTGGAAAAAATTCTTTAGGGCCGTGACCTTCTCCTGGTCTTTGACTCAGATAGTCGGGTATCCTCGCATGAGCCCTATTGACATTTTTTCAGTGGCCCCTGTGGCAACCGTGACCATAGCCAGTCGTTTTTGGGGTGAGGGGGCTTGTCAGACCCCAAAGGGTCTTGTCTATTTCCTGTTCTATGTTTTATGAGATCTTTGAGTACCTTTGATGACAAATGAAACCTCAAATGACATTAAAGGTGTTTTATTTAGGGGATAAATGCGAGGGTGCCCGGTCTTAAATGTGATTTAAGACCGACGATGACGTCATCACAGAGGCTGAGCGGACCGAGGCGATAACCGAGGTCCAATGCCTCTGTGATAACGGAATCGGAGGTCATAAATACTTTGAGAAAAATGGGTGAAAAACATGAAAAAAAAATAAAAATTTGGTTATATTTTACAGATCAAGTTTTTATTCTCCTCAGTTTTCTATGCCCCATTGTGACCTATCGATATCTTGAACTCGAATCGTTGCAAGCAAAACGAACATTCTGAACTGCATGTCGCGACCGATACGCTCAGTATCATCTTTAATTTGCTACATTTTCGAGAACTATATCGGCTATTTTACAAGCAAATGTTGTTAACAGAAAAACACTGATCACGGCATCGCATCGTTTTGGAGATGAGGTTGAGCGAAAAGTCAAGGAAAGTTACTAACTTCTCGTTACCTGTGTTTACAGTTGTGCGAAGAGCTAACCAGTCAACACGCAGCTGTACAGTTAATGAAGCCAAGTGACCACTTCTCTAGCATTCCCGCCTTTTTTAGATCTGCGCAAATGAGATTTCGCGGAACTGTGACTGACAAGGGGTCTCCCCCTATATGTTGAATAATTTATAAGTAGGCGTATAAATGGAAACAACGACACGGTAAGTGGACATTTTGATCTTTCCTTTTCTGAGAAATCATAGATTTTTTAGGTTTTTTCAAACTTATACTGCAAAAATACGCTCCCAAAAAGAGGCAGTCGATTCTTATGTCTCAAATTAGGACCTCAAACTTTGCGAGTACCTGACTCATTGAGGGATGTAAAACGATTCTTTTGTATCGACGTTTGAAGATTATAGTATAGGCTTTCTGTAGATACCAAAATTACGTAGTTTAATTTATAAATTGTTTTGTAAACAACTGCTAAACCAGAAGGGGTATTTAGCGTACAATATGTATGTAGTATGTACTATAGTACATATGGTATTGGTAAATAGTTGACGTTGTATATCCTACAACGTTACTGTTAGTACTATTCTTATTTCCAGTATGGCTCGGATTACGTTGGTCATAACAAAATAATGAACGACTATTATACTGTGGGATTTGCAGGACAGGTACCCATTGCATTTACATTCTTAAAAACTTCCAGTGTTGTTTGTAGACTTGTAGTCTATGAAATTTGAAGCTTCAGTTTTCATGGCATATTCAGTAACATTGGCAAGTGGGGGGCTTACAATAACATGTAACTCTGTTGTGAAGTCGGTAAACCTGGGACTCGTATGAATCATGATAAAGTCAACCTAGATTAAGTAAACAAACTCCAAATTTAGAGGGTTCAACTTCAGTCTGCACATATTCACGGGTTAATATTCTTTCTTACCTGATAGTTACTGTACCACAAACAGAAAAAAACTCAGTCCTTTCCATCATTTTCCAAAATAGCCGGATCGACCTAAAGTATATAGTGGTATAGGCCTACTGTGTAATTAAGTTCAAGTTGTCTATTTCTATAAAGTCCCATAGGTAGCCTATAAATTGCAAAGCTGCAGCTTTGCAATTTATACAATTTCTAGCCCTTTATAAGCTTATATCATTTAAAAACCTTACCCCATGGACAATTACGTACTGCCATCTAAACTGTGACTTGCATTTTAAAACGTTCTGGTTAACTTTAATGGAGGAGTGCGGTTTCAGTGGAAACAGAAATTAGTGCTGTGAGTGCTGGCTGTATGGCATATACCTAGCTTACATAATTTTTATTCACTAACAAGAATTACCATCCCACAAACTCAATCTTATCCTGGCTAACTTGAATTGTCCCAAAAGCTCACCTCAACGTGGTGCTTAATTTCTGATCTTTAAGGAGGCCACATAAAGGAGAACCATATTGGGCAACATTTAGGTAGTTTCCTGCAAAAAAACTGTATTGTTACATTGACTGTTTGAGATACAGTACTATAGGCATATCAAACTGGCCTACTGCCAGTAGAAATGAGCCCGGAACATTCCGTCACCTCACAAGAGGACAGGATAGTGATGAATTATTATCCTAGCAGTCCAGCTATCATCATGTTATTTTTAGGACCAGTATTTCATGTGAAAAGAAATTTACAAGGAATTCAAAGTAAGATATCCCATTTGCCAAACCTCAGCTGATATACTCCTTCCCTTGCAACATTGGTATTTGCCTTTGCCTTCAGTATTTTTCATTTTTACCCAGAGTAAATGAGGAAAATCAATAGCACTTGTTAAACATTGTAGGATGATCTTTCCTGCAAGGCCCTTCCTGTTTAAGCATTTACCCATTTAGTAAGGCCCCTCATTCCTTTCTTGCTCAATATAATGTGCTGACTGAGTGTACTGCATGATGCCTACAATTTTTTTTTCAAAGAATGGACATTGGACTGAAGTTGATACAGTTTCTAGTATAAAGTTTTTAGACAAAGTTTTTAAACCAGCTTTTTAGTCAGCCCAACTCTTATTAAAGTGAGGTGATTTTCACTGTTTTGGTGCAAACAAGATCACATTCAAACAATATATAACCTTCTAGTGCAACACTTCTGATTAGTTTAATTTGTAAATGACATAACAACAAACAAAATGTTGCAAAAATGTCGAAGGAGCAAGTATCACACCATTTTCTCCGAAATGGGCACAATATCGGTGAGGATGATGAACTGGGCTGCTGTTGTAACGTTTTACATAGGACGACCTGCATTAACGTTCATTTCGCGAAAGTAGGCCCACTATACTGTGTATACACTCTGGGCGCCACAATCGATTCGTGGTGGAATTTACCGAGTACCTGACTCATTGAGAACATTTTATAGTGCAAAAATGGTTCCACTAGATAGAAAAAAAAAATTTCTCTCTATTGAAGTAAAAACTAAGTAGTTTAAAACAACACCGAATAAATGCTGAACGATTTTGCAGAGCATTTGAAACCCATTTTAGACGTTTCATAAAATGGACTAAAATCCTCCCTTTCACCCGTAAGTTCACTCAGAACCAGGCACCGAAAGTAATTTTTACATCTTATCTATTGATTTTCACGTTTTTAAAGATTTTTTGGTTCCTAGTTTCTGAGAAAATTGACTTTAAAAGTCATGACTTTTAGCTAATTAGTATTCAAATCCTTATGACGTCACGAAACGTCATGCATAAAATGTAAGAGAAGGAAGCTCTTTTCGAGCAGTTGCGATGTGACTGTAACGTTACATACTATATATGCAGTAAGAGTGATGTACGAGTGACTGTGCAGCTATACTAGCGCTGTGGTGTGTGGTTAGCAGATCATACTGCGGGAAGGACATGCAGACGTAGCCTAGTTGATGTTATGGGTCAGACACGGTGATATAAATTCTTTGTAAGAGATGGAAGCAATTTTAAAATGCGCATTAGCCTTTAAAGAGACTGAGGTTACAGGTAAACTATACCAGGCTTCCGTAGGGAATTGCCACTCAGGCTACTGAACTTGACGATTACTTTGCTAGCCTGTGGGCCAAACGAGTAACGTTACTGTTGTTTCCCTGTTTAGACAGTCTTAGCGGAATTAGTAACCCCAGCACTGTCACTGTGCCAAAGCCTGTGTATATTGTCGCTAACCTTAGACACTTTAGTAGGCGTAACAATACTGTAGTTATAGGCACATTTTATTTGACCCCCCCCCCCCCCCCCAAATTTAGGAGTGGATTAAAACGTTAACAACAGTGCCAGTCATCGCAGCGCAGTGCATGCAGTTCTAGCCTAGGGCCTAACTTGTTAGACCTATAAAACAATGTGAGTGTGATCAAAATACCCATTTGTGGGGAGCAATGATTCCTAAGCCTAGGCTAACCTATGTCTTTATCACTGCCAGTTATTATTCTTTAGAATGGTAACTCTGAAGACTAGGGTATCAACTTTACACAGTGTACAGTGTCTCAGTGTTACTGTTTATCTTGCTAACATGTACTTGGCTTACTGTATGACATTACAGTAACCCTACATGTGCTGTGCAAAACTATGGGGTGAATATGGCATGTTGCTATGGCAACCTAGCATGGGCTTAAAATATTGTACACAGTAAATATAGTGATCACATTCAATTCAATTCTCCTTACTTCTTGAAAACCATTCGAGACCAGTCTCGAATGCGATTCGAGACTGGTCTCGAATGGTTTTCAGCCAATCAGAATGCAGGAAATCAATACAAGTATTTATGAATTTATTTTGGTGTTCTCTTTGAAGAAACGTTCTTGGTTAATCAACCGAAGCGTTTCTCTAAGAATCGACTTGCTAATAGGTAGCTGTCTACGGTCACTGGCACTGTAGATGTTGAACTACAGAGGTGCAAATCTAAGAAGGTTCCTTGACCCATTCTGGGCATATCATACCACAATATTGTCTTAAGTGCTCAAACCTAAGAGAGTCGAAGGTTCCGAAGAGATATATATATATATATATATATATATATATATATATATATATATATATATATATATATATATATATATATATATATATATATATATATATATATATATATATATATATATATATATATATATATATATATATATATATATATATATATATATATATATATATACATATATATATATATATATATTCCCAGTTTGAAGGAATGAACGATGTTAAGTTCATAGTATTCCGAATAAATATCTGGCCTTCTGTATTGACTTTGGCGCATCAAGACTTTGAATATCCGGAATTGTTTAGAAAGTCATTTAAAAAGGCATGGATGTAAAGAAGATCACAGTGAGAGTACTGGCGCCGACTTATATCAATGGGACCGTTCGCACTAAGTCCCAACTGGCCACACCTCGTAATCCTGTGTGTAATGAGTGTCTTATTTTATGTTATTCTTAAAATAAAGTTGTGTGATGAATGCATACCCAAGTTAACATAGCTAGTAAAAAAAAAAAAAAAAAAAAACTCTAGAAAGGGTCGACTTTTGTCGACTGTGTAGTCCATGCCCAAAGGAAGGAAGAAGCTGGGCTCACGGCTATGTAACTATCAATCATTAATATCATTAATATTACTCGAGGTGAGTTATTAAAATGACTTATGGACCACATCAATCATTGAATGCATCCCTATATTCGAGGAAGAAAGCTTAAAAAGTGAAAGTAAAATAAAAAAAATAAATAAAAAAAAAAAAACAGCTCCCTGCTCTCTGCACCTTTTAGTTAACTTTTGGATTCGATTCAAAGATATTATAAACATAGATACTAAACTTGAAATGGCGCGGTGACTCCTCATGGAGGCCAATTCGGAGGGACGGAGGCAAAGATATTATAAACGCAGATACCCAACTCGTATCCCTACACTGTTAGACGCTCTGACTCCTCACGGAGGCACAGTCGGAGGGGCGGAAGTGTCGATGGGACATGCGCACAGTTCTATTCGGTTATTTGCGTGCACAATGGTGCATGCGAAACAGAAAATTCCATTGTGACGAGATGTCAGCGTGCGCGCATTTTCAAAGCGAGTTCTGTACGCGCACAATGCATTTCTCCGGGTGAAGTCCGGAGTAATTGACGCGTATACTTCCGCGTGCTTGGAAAAAGAATGCAGTAGTTGATTTTGTGTTGTAAGCGCGTGAGAATGAAAACGCGTGCACAGATGTGCGCTTGGGAAGATACCATAGAAACTGACCAATCAGTAAGCAAATGAACTTCAAACCAGTCGTTGTGCGTTAATGTTCAAATGTTCTAAAGTAGAAAACCGGCGAAGAAGCCTAATTCGTAATCGACACCCAGGGTTTCGTGGTGAATTCTGTTGCTAAGGTAACGTTTTATTAACTTGCTTTACATTCACGCTATATGCGTTGTAACAAGTCAAACGGAGACAGTGGTTAACAGTGTCTATGCCTTTATAAGCGAGGCGGCGCAGTAGGCAACTTGATACCTTTTACCTTCGCTGTACGTACGACTCTGAAAGTTGAAAATAAATCTCAAATATTGGCTCCATGCTACTAATTTTTGACACCAACTTTTGCATAGTTGAACTCAATGTAAAACAATGTTCTTACAGCAAAAAAATATTACTGCTCCTTTACTCTTCGAGAATTGCGAGAAATACACCTCTTCTGAAGTTTCAAAAACCGCCAAAATGTTGTCGCCACAGTTCAACGGCTGACCGTCGGAGATCAAACCATTTTGTACCTTGCTCTTGCTTTCAAATTGGCCGAAATTTTGTACAGGGAATGTACTAGACCTTGGCTTCTAGTCAATAAATACTCTTAGACTCAATTAACGAAGCACGTCCTCTTTTTGGAATGGATTCTCTGCAGACTGGAGTTCACTTGTCACAAACGACAAAAGACCATCTTTGTCCCTTCCTCTATTACTCTATTAAAAGTACTAGGAGGTAACTTATAAAAGTGGTTTCGCCGAACGGCCCTTTGCCGGAGGGTCGAGAGGACTTTAGAAAAAGTAGGGCGCTGCAATGGGTATTGATAGTTCTCACGTAACTTGATAGGAGCCAATGACGTGGAGTATTTCAGGCATGTAAGAGGGCAACATCAGCATGTTCGTATAGACTTGTCGTCACGGTTTCTAACCCCCAAGTTGTGACGTCACTGAGAACAACTGGGGTTTGACTGGATAAAAATATGTGGGAAAGTCCCCCTTTCCACTTTCAATGTTGAAATTCTTAAAATTTGGAGTATATTTTGTCGAGGACAACATTGATTTAGAGGGAAGGCGGAGATTTCATGTTTGGAATACCAGCAAATCTGTGCATCATCCGTTTTGCTACATTCGGACAAAAGTATTCCATCATTTTTTCCAGGATTGTAGACTAAGGTGGAAGAGGGAAGTAAGCTGTGACCGTTTCCTTTCTTAATGATAATAAGAAAAACAGAGTTATCAATCTTTTCCGGGGCATTGCGCAACACCAGTTCCGTTGATTTATTGTGACATATTTAAATAGAGGTAGACCGTCCCCAGCGGTTTTTCATTCATGATTTGTCGACAAAGCTGAAAGAAACTAAAGTCATCAGATATTGGTTCTACTTTCCCAACAGAGATTAGAAATGTAATACCAGGAAATTGGTTTACCACAAAACCTCATATTTATATTGTGATCGTTAATTTTTCTAATTAACTACCGGATATTAAGTAACATCCCTTATTCGATCCCTAGAAGAAACAATCGAAACAAATTACAGCTCTAAAGTCAAGTATTACCGAATACTTTTTGTTTCATCCTTCCTCCAATTTCGTCGGTTTAAAATTGATAAGTATATGAATGCTAAATGACCCACAGAATTTCACTACGCAAACAACGTTTAAGTTTGTGGTCATTAACTTAAAAAACGACTACCCTCTTACATCAATAGAGTTAAAATTGGTCTATTAGAGTTAAAATAAATCTAAAAGAATGGAATTGGTGACCGATCGATCCTTCAACTGGTCACTTATTCCACTCTTTTAGATTTAAACTGCAATATTTTAAATCATACGATTTAAGAGAGTAAGGCCCGGCAGAATGCCTGAAACGATCAGGTAAACAATTGATTGTATTGTGCCGGGGGTGGGGGCGAAAAATGTAAAGTATTTGAACTAATTAAACATCAGACGTAGTACATATAAAGCGTGCAACCTGCATAGCTGAGAAAAGTCAAATCCACTTTTTTGAAAGAGAGCGTTTCAAGAACTTTAAGTTAAACCAATCTTGAGAAAGGAACACTTTCGTCACTATTTATTATCAGAAGGACTGACAGCAACACAAAATATTGATAATTTAGACGTTGATTATTAAAAGGCCCTTAGATACAATTTAGTAAGGATGGACGTTGTTTAAATATTAAGAAAAATTATAACACACTTTGATATTTTTACAAGTACGGGTTTTTCGTCCTCGTGATAACAAACTTCCATCACATTGCGATTTTGAACTTGAGAATTTACCTCTCCCCTAACTTTTCCGCTACGCCTATGTCGTTAACCTCATTTAATTGGTATAATTCTCTCGGGAGCATTTTCACAATTTCGAATTGTTAGAATCTGGAACTAATAGCAACAACGATATGAAAGATGTACTGTCATTGTATCAAACCTAAAAACTGTATTAGGGAGTTCTACTGGTATGGCTTTTAAGCGATAATGTATCCTACTATAGGTACACTGCAATCTTAAAAAATGTGTTTATCCGCTAAAGAAAGCCAACTGACATGGCCGTCCGAAATTTGACACAAAAAATTGGTGCATGGGGGCTGATAAGAGTATTTTGCTATTTTTCTTCCCCATTCTTAGTATTTACAAATTTTCGTCCAGTTTGGAGGAGGGGATAGCCAGAGGAGATTCTAGCCACCTAACCCTTCCTCTTTAGAATCATCCATGCACAGACTCGTCTCCTGGTCCGTTCTGCACATATAGTCTTGCGTTAAGAAATGGTAGTTTTGTTCTTTCGACTCATTGTATCAAATATAGTACTATGAACTCTTGTCCACGCCCTCACGCCTACTTCAATCTAATTTGCCCTACTGTTAATAAGTTAACAACGAGATTCACACAGTCTAACGTTGCTGGCAAGCACTCTCTCATAAAATGAACTGAAAATATTTAGCTATTAAAGTAATCTGAATGATTCTACCCACCCCTGTATGACGATTTCAACTGTGCTATAATTCCTCGTAGTGGTCGAATGAGACTTCCTTATGCTGCTATAAAAAAACATAAATCATCTTTTATCTCCGTTTTATTTAACTTTTTAATGACCGTTTTAATCACTAGACTTATTCTTACCATCTTATCATCTAATCTTTTGTCTTATTTTATCTTATTTTTTACTTCTCGTCTTGTTCTTCTTGCCTTTGTTTATTTAATTTTTATGTATTTGAATTTTTCTGTTTGAAATCTTTGTGTATTTATTTTTGATGTTTTTGTACTTTTATGTTTCCATTGAGAGCTTTGAATTTCCCTCTTGGGACTCAATAAAGTCCAAACTTGTCTGTGTTCGTACTTCTCTTGTTCACTGAGGTGCACCAATAAGTAACGACAATTATAGTTCACCTTCGCAGAAAATGATAATCAGACGGGACTTCTTTAAGTCAGCCTTTACAAAGACAACATGGTTGCAATGTATGCTAACCGTCAATTGTAAATTAGTTAGATAAACGGCGGTTTCACGACACACCAATAAGAATGTATTGTACAGTGTCGCTTGATGGACACTAATAGGCTCTTAGTATCTTCCAAGTTCGAATGAACACGGTTGAATTCCTACCCTTCAGTCGTATCCGATTGGCCGCACATGCTACAAACCGCAGCTCACATAGAACTATTTCCAAATACTGTAGCAATTTCAGTGAACTGTGGGATAGAGTTTTGGGTGTACGTCAATTTTCACCACAGTAAAATGCCATTGACAAAAATGACAAACACCAAAACTCTGTCCCACAATCCTTTGTAATTGCTATTTGGAAATAGGTCTATGGAGGTGGGTGGGAGGTGTGCTAAGGGAAAGGAACTCAGCAGACACTGCCCGACAGTACACGTTACTCTGCCATCAAAACCAGCTCTTATATCTTTTAAGTTCGTCTCGCAGAAATGTTAAAAACGTAAAAAAAGAAATAAAATTTTGTAACTTGATAGGACATTGGAATTATGTATTGAACTGCTTCGGGGGAGGTGGTATTAGGTCTATTTACTGCAGCCTGACAACCGAAATGTATACAAAGCTCATTACAAGCTACCGTAAAGCAACTTCCGGGTTTGGAAACTTACACTTAAAATCCTCACTGGAAGAAAGGTAGGTAAATTGATGAGACAACCAACGCCACAACTTGTAAATGGCATTGTCGACCAATGAGGTCATGATCTTTACATTTCCATAGCTTCTAGTATTTCTTTACGTTTAATTTCCTTACATAAGTACCTGCTTGATCTTTCGAATTTAGTCAAGCCCACAGTTTTCCGCTTTTTGATATATAAAGCATTCCATAGTAACGCATGGTTGACCTTTAAAATACTAGTCATTGCTTAAGTGTCTTTTGTCAGCCTCAAAGAAAGCGAAAGCAAGTCTTATAAGAAAGATATAAAATTGAAACGACTTGATTTACAAACCTGAACAGTAGTGTGGCCAGGATTGTGTCATGGGGGGAGGGGGGTAGTGGTGCACAACATGAGGGAAAAGTTACCAGGGAGGAAGAAAAAATGGCAAATTTAGGTTTTTTTGTCATTATTTTCTTTCAAGATTCGATCATGAGGGGAGGGGCGGCCCGGGTTCCAACCCCAAAACTACCGCCGTGGCCACGCCAATGGACCCAAATGTAATCATTATAAAAGGGACTTGAAACGTTCTTAAAAACATTATCCAGTAGGACAGTTTCCCAGGATAACTCAAATAACTCAATTGTCCTGCAGCGAAAAATACGGCTCAAGAAAACCCCGGAGAGTAAGTTTGAGGTATAATTTTGCGTGTGCTTATGATAACCCCTCCTCTTGTCTTCAGGTGTACGGGTGGCCCGTTTTACACACTAATGTCATGGTTCATCACCTCAGTTGAGTACATTGGTTCTTGGTGGAGTCATTTTTTTCTACAGAAGTACACAGTGTAATTTTCTCTCGTTGAAAATAAGAAATCCCGGCGGCCACTAAAAGCTACCGTATTTTTGTAATGAAGTCAGTGATTCGTTTGGGGATTTCCCTAGCACAGCACTGTAGATGTTTGGTGCCAAAGACGAATCAACGAAACTCTTAAAAGGCTTGTATGTATCGAACGAGCAAGTAGAAGGTTAAACACATCATATCGAGCAGACGCAACAAACCATTGCAGGATAGCTACTTGTGTCAGGAAATCAGACTCTTGTCACATTCCCCAGTAGGTTTGTCGAAATATTTTAACTTTTAAATCTCTGTATTCTGTGAGACAGAATACATATTTCGAAGCCTCTTACACATACTCTGCGTGATTGAATTGCATCACAGCGATGGGGGACATTAAAGTTTGTCATTCAGCTTTCGCACATGACAAAATGCAGTTCGTATCCCCTAGAAGTTACAAAGTATTCACGAGAGATCTCACGTCAGTTGTAAAGCATGCTGAAATTAAAGAGAATACAGAGCCTGACCAAAACGGCAACGAAGACATCAGTGTATCGTCGATTGCTTTTTTACACCAAGTATCAGAGGAACCGAGCATCACACAAGGGGTTGTAGAAGAGGAAGGTGCGCCCCCACCCAACGGTGCATCGAAAGGGGAAAGTGATGCTCCTGAACATGAACAAATCCAAGAGAAGAAAATTTCATCCACTAAGGGACATCATGGGTTGACATTTTCCCCTGTAGCTGTCATTCATAAAATAGCAGATGAAGCTGACGACGCGTTAACCCACATGGCGGACAAAATGTGGAAATTCACACACCGCATAGAAGAAGCGATCACAGAACTAAGCGGCAGGCAGGTGAGTAGGTCCATTCTTTCATTACATGTTTACTCGACTGGAACTTAGTCTAATAAATCATGATCATAAACAGTGAGTGCGTGTCCGAACCGTGGAGGGAGGGGCAAATTGGTTACTTGCAGCATACCAGCACATGATGTGGAGTAATCATAGAATACCTCACAACGCGAGAATTAGGCCTACTAATACTATTGAAATTTAATAGCAAATTCCCTAATAAATTATTATTTTGAGAACGACTCATCATTAATCCTACTGTAGTGCTTGATCTTTGTTAATTTTGTTAAAAAATACTAAGTCCAACCAATGTCCCCTCGGCTTCACCGTGAAGAAATAATATACTGCCCATTTTTTCGTTCATAATTGGGTGGAAAAAACATAATCCCAGCCAATGTCCTCTTACTGGCTACGTTGGCTACACTGGAACGGCTCTACGGTGAAGAAATAATATGCTTTGATGCGACCGCGTAGTTGACTACGCCGAGGTACTATTTAGTGGCGGGGTATCATTATTATTAAAATATTACACTTCTCTAGCACTTATTCTAAAAGTAAGCTCTAAGTGTTTTACAAGGATTGTATAGGGGGTGGGGGTTGATGTCATGGGGGCTTGGGGGCCCGACATGAGGGAAAAGTCTAAGGATAGAGAGAAAACCCGCTATTTTAGGTGCTTTTTGCATTTCAAGGGTGGATCATAGGGGGGGGCTCTGACCCCGTCCCCTCCCCCAGTGGCTAGACCAGTGTTTTCAAGTGTTACAAAAAAAAAAAAAAAATGAAACATTAAAATAGAATCAAAACCGAAAACAAAAACTAAAAAATTAAATCAATACAAAAGGCCACATAAAATTAAAATATGAAGTAAATGATAAACTGAACATACGAGCCAAAAAGGTCAGCAGAAATCATTACAATGCTGTCTAAAAATGTAAGTCTTTACATTTCGATTAAAAAAGGAAAGGGGCACAGAAGAGCATCAGATCTAATTACAAGCGCTAACTGATTCCGTTTTTTGGGAGCACAGACTTCCACTGTTTCACCTTCGCGTATTCTATTAGTTATTGACCTACTCGAGGTTTGGTGTTTCAAGTACAATGTATACGTGCCTACATTGGGAGTGTGAATTTCACCCGGAGTGGAGTGAAATATCAGGCATATAGAGCAATATTTCATTCCATGTGGAGTGAAGTATTTATTTATAGGGAAATTTTCAGCCTGTCCCGAGGGTCATGAAATCTTGATACCAGCTTCAGTCCAGAAGTGGTCACTCCGCACATTTTGGGTGACTAGAATTCTATGCGATTCTACTACATCCAGCAGACAGGGTGTTCTCAGCTCGCTCAATCGTATACTAACACTGCAGGTTGTCATGGGTGGTAACACAATAGGAACGGCAAGCCACATGCTATTAAAGTGCAAAACCAGACTTATTTTGGAACTACAGCTAGTTGTCAAAGTTTTTTTTTATCTCTTTTCTTATTTAGGCGAAGTATCTTTCATATTATCTCAGAATTTAAACACTGCATATTCAAGAAAACTAAACAGTCTGACCATGGAAGTCGGTAGGTCTAATACTGAGCGCTGCCTTAGCAAATTTTGAAGTAGAGGACAAAAAATATTGCCAAATGGTTGAATTGAAACAAGATACGGTAGTCTACTTCATTAATTAGTTGGGGTGATTGCATTTTCTCAAAGTTAATGCGGACAAATTATACCCAGATTTCATTGGTGAGACTTGAACAGATGGGCCTTCATATATTGCATTCACCTGGTTATTGTTAGATAGATAAGCCTACTGTTCGTTCTCACCAGGGACAGGTGTCCTTCCTGGTTTCATACACCCTAACTTCCTCTCAAATCGAGGTAGTACTTCCATGCTCAGATGCTTACCACTTTTACCATGGAAGCACTTCCGATGATGTTTTATCACAGTGAGTAAGGTTGCTTTTGTTGTGTGGTGATTCACTACTTCCGTTGCGCAACGGGACACGCGTTAGACACAGATTCAATGGTAAAGGTCATGTCGATTATAAAAAGCCTGCGCAGTTTTTGTTGTCGATATATCACTTGCACTTTGATCTGTTGTTTACCCTTTCAAGATATGTGTACTGTCACTCTTTAGGCAGCCGTCAAAGGCACACGTTGGGCAATACCATGTTGCGCAATCATTCTGTTCTTATTACAGTTTAGTGGTTTAGCCGTTTGTGCACCCCTCAGCTGTACCTTTATCACTATCACTCAACCAGTCTGTACATTCCTAAGAAAACCCCGTCCATACTATGCGACCTAACTCATGCAGCAACGTAACTCCTTGCGACGGGACTTTTTCAGACACTTCACAAAATGTAGAAGTTTTCACAACTAGTAGCAAGAAGTAATGAGCTAAACACGTACGTAGCGTACAGCATTCCCCTGTTTTCCTCATTACGTGAATACAACACTACGTAAGCCCCTGGCCAGTCCAACGAAAAAAAGGGTGTCACTAGTCCCACTTTACGGCAGATTAAAATGCAATTTTTTACATCAGTTTAGACACAAATCACACTTGAGACCCCTCCTTATATTATGGATGGATTAAGGAAGAATGATTCCACCAAATTTTCATTTAAACTCAAATTAATTTCGGTTTACTTATTGTGGGTGCCGTGAACAGATTGTTTATTCCGCTCTTTGAAGGAAGGGCGCATGGTATCATACTGACCACCAAAACTTACCGAACTGGCTTATTGTGTCCCAAATCAAGCAACGATATGGGATGAAGTACAATAGTTTAAAGGGCCAAACCTCTCACCCCAAACTATAATTTTGGTACGGTGGTACCAAAATTCTCAGTTGGTTCAGCTCTTTGATTGACCGCTAATTCAAACAATGAAGAGTACCAGCGCTTATATTACACAGCATGAATGGTACTGAGTGTGTTTTGATTATATAAATTGAGTTTTTCTATACTCACCTTGAAGCAATAAACTGAGATTGTACCTGGATGAGGATGAATTTGAGACAATTACGGGGGGGGGGGGGGGGGGGGTTTAGTAAGAAGGTTAGGAGAATTGCTACTGTTGGGGGCAAGACAACTGGGCCTTTAAGACGGTAGTTTGTAGCGGTCATTCTTATAAAAAGTTACCTGCATATTTTCTTTTCTAGGGATCATGATGGACTATGGATTGGTATGTTGAGTAGGGAGCAAACGGTGTCTCTATAAATGGGAAGTATTTTTTCAGTTTTCTAGTGGGGATTAAGACACAGTGAATATTGAGGAAGTTGGCTTCCTGGACATAAACCCAACGCCCCATCTCTCAGCTATACCCACGGGTATTAGCAGTGCAGTATTTATAGAACTGTATTATAATCCTTCCATTATTACTAGTTTTGAATATTAAAACTTTCTTATAACTTGCTTTTCAGCCATCTATAGAAGAAGATCCAGAAAATAACATTCATCTCTTCCATCATTCAAATCAGAAGCTGATTAAGATGGGGCTACACATCGAAGAGCATGATGAAGGGTGCAGGATCGCTAGAATGATCAAGGGTGGCATTGCATGTCGCACGGATCTTCGGTTAGTTCAACTGCAAACTTATTTCGTAATAATGGCGAAAAGAATGTTTTCCCTGCAGGTTGAACGTATATATATATAAAACCACATGGCCCTTTTGCTACACTTAGAAATACAGTAAAAACTTGGTATACACAGGAAAAGGCTACGTACAATTGCCTCACATATTCGATCATACCTGTAAATAACCTTTGGGTAACCACAAATCGGGTCGAAGCCGAAGAGTGGAATCCAATGGGGTTGTTCTTGAAGGGGAGCAAGGTGGTTCAAAGGATGTTACTACCCGAAACTGTGAAAAAGTTTCTTACCCCCACCCCCTTCATAGGCCTTATTGTGCACAATGTGATGTAATGTAAAGGTAAGTGGTGAAGACCTGTGCCCAGCAAGGGAGTCTTTAGCATCTCCCTGGCCCATAAAGATAGTTACAAGTTATAGCAGGAAGATGCTAGCGACTCAGGCTAGCAACTACCTGATTATAGTACGCATCCACACAATAACAATGCTGGAAAAATAGTGGAGTACCGGTACTGTTTCTTAATGACGATGCCATGACGGCGCACAAGAACTGTCTACATAGCAATTCATGGCTGGGATTCCCGCTTAGGGAAGGCGGAGATTTGTTAGTTGGATAGAGTTACACGGCCCGTTTTCCAACCTACTGGTTCAAGTCGAGCCGGCCACGGTCAGGCTTTCTTATCCAGTTGTGGCTCACTGGCTTGCTTTCCCTACTTCATTACTTATAAGGAACATAAAAGGGACACTTGCCTTCTCCCCCATCTTACCGTTTGCTCATCTTCCGCACGGTGCATCCCCTTTATTTCACATTGGCAGGTATTATGTTTACTATTGATCTCATTTTTGGTTTCCCGAAAGGGAAAACGTATGGATTCATGCAGACAAGACTTTTGCAAAACATGTATAGGATCGTGCATTTTAGTGTTGGGGTATAGTATGGCTCATCGATTTTTTTTAACATTGGTGCACAAGTACTGCGAAACTATGCAGTTGTTCATTCACTGTCTGAAGCCAACGACCGGCTTCATCGAAAATTGATTTTGATGGCTCGGCCAGACGAGACCATTTGTAACGTGGGCAATTGTGTGCTCTGTTTGAAGATGAATAGTATTGTTTGCAATTGAAGAAAAAACCCGAACACTTTTTTTTCTGTTTGAATGCATATTATGATAACAGATTTGCTTTTGGTTTAACCTCTATAGGCTTACATTATGATCATAAGGTGAGGTCAATTGCCACGAAAAGCTCGACATGTCTTGTACTTTACACGACGTGTTGTCTTCTTCTTCAAGTTTGAAAATTAATTGTATTATCTTTTCTTTCTCACAGGGAAGATGACGTCATCAGAAAAATTGACGATATAAGATTGACAGGCAAGAGCATCGGTGAAATCATTACGCATTTTTCTCACATTGATCTTACAAAAGCCTTCTGTTTGGTAAACATTCTGTCTAATTTCTCAATTCCTGATTTGTCATTTTACAAGTTTTTTTTTTTTTCATTTACTCTGACAATTAAGTTGCAAGTTATGCGTTGTGACTTTTTCACGTTTGCCATAATCACACTTCGGGGCTATTTAAATTGGCAAATTTACCTATTGTTTAAAAAAAAGCTCAGGCAAATTTTCAGGGAGTGATCAGCAGATCAGGAAGTATACTTCTAACAGTCAGAGGAGCGAAAAAAGAGTGGGCGAAGTGATTTTTATGTTTGCTTTTGGGTGGGATTTAGAGTAATTTGGTTAAACATGTTTGCCTAAATCTTCATATCATTATACCCGTAGTATACAACTGCTGGTAATACTCATGTTACTTATATAAAACGTGATAAAATACTTCAATAAACCATTTTCCATTTTTTTTTCAGACGATCAGACGGAAAGGTTCGACTGATGGTGAAGAAGTTACCTTCATCGATTTAGATATATACCTGACCATAACCATATCAGGTAAGGCATCTATATCCTATACATTTTAGCCTCATTTTAATGCAAATACTGGTTCAGTTAAGGCAAATTCTGGTTTAATTAAATCGGATTTGAGTAAGTTTAACTAGGATTATTAACCAGGATTGAATTGGAGTAAATAGAAGACCGATCATGGTTAAATCAGGGAGTTGTCATGACAACTCCCTGGTTAAATTTAACCGGTGTTTTGAGGGTGTAAAATTGTATATAGACCGCATCACCAGTTTGATCAACCAGAATCCTCTTTTTGAGTTGGAAACTGGAATAAATTATAACAGTAGTTCAGTTTAAAGTGTTTCTAGAGAAGTCAGAAAGTGGAGGGGCATCCCGTAGAGTGCATGTATGAAACTCAATTTTTTACTTTTTATGTAAATGCAATGGACCATTTTTGAGAGAAAATAAGGTCTTATAGGAATAATCAAATTTGCTTAGTCTGAAAGTGCCTCTAGATTTGTGCCCCCTCATTTTGTAAGATTTTTACAGCTGTGGTATGTTCACTCTATACAATAATTAACTTTTTCTTCACCAGAAAACAACATCGATTACGAAATAGAAGTTACCATAACGACAGAGCAACTGAAGTATCAAAGTACAACAAACAGAAAATACATATTCCAGACGCCATCGAAACAATCACCGGTATACATGAGAGTTGAAGGAAAGGACGCTTGCATGAACATTAAAGTTGATGAAAATGGTGAGTTTAACAGGTTGTCTCCCGCCTCTTTCAGCTTAATTTATGTGATGCCTTTAATTTAATTACCATGGCTTTCGTGCGGTTTTTGCATTCTTTGAAAAGTCGAGCAGCGATCTTCCACGATAGCTTGTTCGTAGAAAGATGACGCCGACTGTTGTACCTAACATGGCAGAAGGTCTTCTTTTTAATCGTAAAAATGTTCTTGCCTAATTTGAATGAAATCTTTATCCAACAAACAATTAGAGACGTTGGTAAATAATAATATGCATTTGTCTATGCACGGCACATATGAAAATCAATTCCTGAAATTTGGTAACTTGTGGGAAAGTTATTGAAAGCATTTGACATGTGACTGATGATGAAGGCTGTAATAAAAGAGAAGAATCTATGTTTTTCGTATTTTTGACATTTACCAGACAACGAAGGTTATTTTTATTTCCACTCGAGACACTAATTTTGAATTAGCTTAGGACAGAAATTGTTCTCATGTACTCTCAAAACGTCAGTGTATCCATTGCTTGAATAACGTGACCCAGTTGTCATAGCAACAAGCCCCATAACATATTTTTGCGCCAAGACATTTCACGTTCGTTACGAGTTCTATAGGTAACTGTAAGTCAAAAATTGTTTTCTTATTTTCAATGCAGCCGTTTTCCGTTTGGAGTTGTACAAAGGAGGATCTAATGGCCGTTCGGTGTGCGTTATACGTAATGAAACTTCCTATCAAGTAATCGATAAAAACAACGTAAATTCGCAAAATGACTTGCTTGCGGTAAGTCATTTTCTTCCATATCCAGAAATCTTACCGAAATGTTCACTATCTCTTTAATGGGTAGGCTATATGAAGCTTCTCAATTGTTGACTACTCGACTGACGTCTAGTGTTGAAAATTTTGAAAGACACAGAGGTGCTCACATTTCACACCACGCAGAACGAGAGTTTTACATTAAGATTAAACACAAAGAATATGTGATGCCTTGTATGTGTAGAAGCAGGAGATAAGTGTGACGGTTGTAGAAATGGCTAGAACTTAGGCTCGCATAAGGACAAGCTACTGGCTTGGGGCCAGAAATTTTCAGGGGGAGTGGGGGATTGTTAAAAAATGAGGTATGTGATCAGTGGAGTAATGTAACACGTTCTAGGGGGAAGGAAAATGTTCAAGGCCCCTTGACAGCTAGCCTGGGTAGCGCCTCTCTGGCTGCAGCCCCCTTTATTGGCTGCCGCTTCTTATATAGCTTTTTGTTTTTCGTAACGATGATCTGAACGAAAAGACGTCGTCTGCTCCGCAGACCTAACTAAAGTGATTTGTCGAGAGAATTGGTCTAACAAACGTCAAAGTTAAACTGTGACATATTTTAAATATGCAATTGGGGTCAAGACCACGGACTTATATATGGACAGAGCATGTAACGTGTACCTCCTATCCGTAGATGGTAGCCACCGACTGGTGCAAAAAGGCGCACCAAGATGGCCGTCGTAAAGTTACAATGTGTGTGATTTGACAACGACTCTGTAATATTTTAAACAAAATTTAAACTTAAATGGGAAACAATATTATACTGCTGCAATACGTGAAGTAATTTTAAACTTACTTGGCCATATTTAAAAAATATTCCTATAAAAATCTGGGAATTGACTTGAGCAAGTTCAAACTCTCACACAAAAACATAGCAGACGACCATCTTGGTGCACTTTTCTCACACGTACGGTAGCGACAATCTACCGTGCAGTATGCTCTGTCCATGTATAGGAAGTCCGTGGTCAGGACTAATTTGATGATGAAATGGCTGCTTTTGTGGGACATGGTGCAAACGGTGCAAAGTTAAGCGGTACAATGGACCCTCAAAAAGGGTTCTTCTCTTACAAGCAACTGATTGCAGGAACTCCTTGTGAGAGGAGGGAATCTACAAATAGCATTAAGCAGACAGGAAAAAATTCATCATGTACACCTGTTTGTAGTGTAAAGGCGATGACGAGGGAGCCTGGAAAGGGCGGGGAATATCAGGATGGGGGACGGGTATCACAAGCCTGGTGTTAGAGAATCTGTAATGGAATGGGTTGAGGATCGAGCCTGGTAACAGAACATGGAACCAATAACTTACTTCGTGAGTAAATAAACTTTGCCAGGTTTTTCCACACTGGAATGAGTGCAGTTTTGCATTGTATTTATTTCTTTTCTTATTTTCCCTGTTGTAGGCTAAAGCCCCTTCGCCAAATGGAAGCGTAGTCTCTTCCCCGGGTACAAAATACTTCTACTGGACCAGTCATCCTGTAACAGGCGATGATATTTTCGAGTCATTGAACAAGAAAGGTATTTATTTTTATAAAATGACTGGAAAATCCATTTTGGGGTAGAAGATGGAAAGGGTCAAGAGAGCAGGGGTTGAAACTGCAAAGTTTCTTCTGATCCTGTAATCCTACATCCATCTTAGTAGTGTATATCTTGAATCAAACTCCAGATGGTATTTGCATGTAAGGACACTGCCTCATCTTTGGTGAACTTGGGTAGGACGTGGAGAAATGAGTGAGGTTGGAGTCGGGTAAAGCGGGAGAAGATTGAGAGGAAGTGATCTAACAGTCTACCTAAGGTATAACTCTATGAGTAGCTTACCTTAGGTCATCAAAAGAAAATAGAAGCCATTAAAAAGTTTGAAAACCAGTGCGTCGGCAGGGGGTGTGATGACTTCCTCATTTTAGTTCTTTGTCTTTCACTTGAAATTTTTATTGCATTAAAACTTTGCTTGGCAAAGTTATTGGGGCTGCAGGCCTCTCTTCCAAAGGCCCTAAAACCGTGTGACCAAAGAACGAGACGAATTAAACATGATTTTTTTATTTTATGGAAACTTGAAAATGCAAATCTTCCAACTAAAACAATAATCCTCTTCCTGAAACCTGCAGGTTGCCAAGTCAGATACAAAGCTCCATTTAGGGCATGGTAATTTTTTTATAACGTACCTACGTAATAATATTAAGTAATAGTTTTTACGTATGAACGTAATAAAAAATACTATGTCGTAAACTAATAGAGCTTCCTAGTTGAAGAGTAGGTACGAGAAAAGAAAATGAAGGCGTATTGGAACTTGTTTACCTTTTGCAGTAAAATAAGGAGATACAGTTTGCATTGGTTAATATGACTTTACGGCAACATTTAAAACGTTTCCCTTTCCTTCTTTCAGGTCACTACATAACCTCTACGGAAAGTAATAAACTCGTTCTGAAACCATTTAAATCGCTTGAGAACGTCAAATCCGAGGCACAGTTCAAAGTGATTGATGTGAGTTAAAAAATGTGAGAAAAGAAATAGTCTGTTGACCAGCTAGTGAGGGTCAGTCAGTCTCAGCCGAAGAAGAAAAAATTCGTCCGGTTATGATACTAGAACTTTGTAGAAAGTAAAAGATAATTTTAATGATGCGGGTTTATTCATTGTAGTTCTTACAACAAGGGCCCAGATACTCGTTTCATGGGAGTAGATGTTTTATGGGGCACATTCATTGGGTAAAGCTTAGCCATACACGGATCCAGTGAATACGTAAATTCATGTTCCATTCAAACTCGAAGAGATATTCTTTTGCAATTTTATCCGTCTGGCATGCAGTTAAATGAATATTTCAAGATGTATAAGCGTACGGCGAAAAAGTACCATTAGAGTCTGAAAATATTCAAGTGTCGCGTCCTGGTTTGGCTCCTTTTGGATTCGCATCGGGTTTGTGTAAAAAATGGAAGACAGTCTTTTCTTTTTTGAAAGTTAAGGTAAAAACATGGTTTAACACATAGCAGTATGATCTTTACACGCAGCAATTTGTAAAACGACTACAGGGTCGTGGCCTGCGGGGAGGAGTGGTTCGAACCGTAAATACACCGTTTTTAATAGCTGAACGATGGTGGCGTTTTACTTGGGCAGTGTGTGGGCTGCTTCAGATTTTTTGGCTACGCTAGCCCGAGACCACTGCTTCAATATTTATATCATTCACATCAACGGATGAAATGTAGACTGTTTTTATAGTGGTTTATATTGCGCATGGCCGATCACCCGAAATAACTTGTCTCGTATTCTTGCAGCTTCTTTACTTTTCATCCGTGTTCAAGAACACGCAGTCTTAGTCGTCTCATGAAAAACGAGTTTACCATTGGAATAATTATCGATTAAAAGCTAAAAAAAATATGCCCACACAAGAAGAACACTTCAATCAGTAAAGAATGATGTGTGCATATATGTCTCATATTCCTTCTTTTCTCTGAGAGGTTATAAAATAAGAGTCTGTAGTATTTAAGGTGTTAAAGGTCAGGTGTGCTTGTGTTGTTCTCCCATATGTTACCTTGGTTATGCCCTATCGACCTCTGTATGACGTCATTTTAGTGATTTTTTTAGCCCGATGCCATATCGTTTCTTCAAGGTCCCTCACTGCAAATAGTGCCAGGTTTTCATTTGCTATATGGGATATTTACGACTGAACATCGTGCAAAACATGAGTGGACATACTTGATTAAAGAACTGTTGTTTATAAAAGTATGACTTCGATTGTTAATCTTAAGTATCTAAAACCTCACGGAAATTGAATGAAATTATGTGCCCGAATTGTGATTATTTAATTACCTCATAACTGATCATGAGGCATTTAAAAATGTCATGTATATTTACATGTATTGTGTTCAGCAACATATTTTTAACAAAGAGTCTGCAGTATTTTTTACCATGTACAAAGGTAGGCTATTTTTGAGAAAAACTTCTTATTTGAAAGTCTTATATTTTACAAAAAGTGCATTTTATAGATCAAAGCCAAGAACAAAAAAGTTTGATCAACATTTATTTTAACTACATCTTTATGTAGCCTTGTGGTTCTTACCAGTTCCATCTCCTAATTGACCTTATGTATTGACTTCACCAGTGACGTCATTTTGAAGGAATAAAAATGCACACGTGGGCACCTACTGATCTTTGGGTAGGATGGACATACATAGATCGGTGGGCGGCAGGCAGTAGAATTCGCCCTACGTGTGTTGAAGGTTTGCGCGCATATGCGATAGTCAACCAGTCAGATGTTTGCCAACGGCACACCAACACAAATGTGTTATATAATTTGTGAACTAGATAAAAAGGTCATATCCAGATACGGTTTTAATACTGGTCAACATCAAGTTCGGTTTCAAAAAAAGTTTTAAAACCGTGCAATTCCTTCCCATTAGTCGCCCAGCTCTTACGTCAGGCGGAAAAAAAAAACCGTGGGCAAATTCTTGCAGGGGCTCCTCCTCCTTTTTACAGTGTGACATTCCTATGCATAAGGTCTACAGGAGAAAGAGTTTTTATTGTTTTTGTGTTTCAGGTGGTATTGTCTTATTTAACTTTACTTTTTATACCTATTACAGTCTTTCGCATCAAAAGGTTATGAAACTTCTTATTTTATGAATATTCACGTATGCACAATGTGCAGAATCTGAATTGGGCTAGTTCTCACGTGACGCCAGAGGAGCTTTCACATGGCGTGTATAAATGCCACATCTATGACAATGTGGACATATGCGTACAGGCTTGCCTCCAGCCCTTCCAGTTGCTAACCCCTTGCTGTGACTTCGCTGAGAATTATTCACTTATATGTTTAAGATTACTTTGTTTATTTAACCAGCTCGCTCGTTAAACATTAACATTGGAGTTTAAGTTTGTATAATATTATATCAATGTTTGTACTTATATGGGGTGGGTTACTTAATAAAATTAAAATTTTAAATTGGAAGGAGAAAATACAAAACATGCACTACCAGCTCGCTGGTTAACATTAACATTGGAGTTTAAGTTCGTATAATATTATAGCAATGTTTGTACTTACATGGGGTAGGTTACTTAATAAAATGTTTGGGTCTCAATTGTCATGTGTATTTAAAATTTTAATTGGAAGGAGAAAATACAAAACATACACTAAGAATTTATGTGATTTTCACATTTTCTTTAGTCAGCTTGGGTATCGGGTATTGTTCTTTAGCTCTTCATCAAGAAGTCCAGGGGTCTTTGGAATATCCCCATCAAGAAATGAAAAAAATGAAATGGAATGTAAGTCTACAATGAATCAATTCATCGTTTCCATTTTCCCCCTACTCTTTGACCAGCCACGCATTCACGGGGGGGGGGGGGGACTTTCTCTCCCTATAATAAAAGGCAATAACTTGGTATTGTTATAATCTTCCATAACATTTCTCTCCCCTTCGAAAAAAAATTACCAAAACTCAACGACACCAGCTCCTATACATCATGTCAAGGGCTTGATGAATATTCTCTCGATGGAACTCTTTAAGAGATCCATATACAATCAGTTGCTGATCCAGCGCGCCTGCTCCGTGGATTTCGTTGTGATGTGTTCTTTGTATCATATTCCTGTACCCACGTTAGAAAGAATTAGGACTGAGATGAACAGATGTTGCTGTCAAAGAGTAAGTTGCCATGACAACTCCCCTATATAATAATACTGCAAACTGGTTACAGTTTACAGAGTTAGGTTGTCAAATTTTATGAACCGAGCTCAAAGGCGGTAAGGAAGTGGTCGAGTTTGGCCCTATGTTTCATTCCAATTTAGTATCAGTATTTCTTTTTACTCACGTCCCGCGGCTAACATTTCATCCACCCAATCCCTTCCATTCAGTGTATAATTCTGTATTACTACAACAATTGTTTGCGTCTTGATTTAACTTACCCCTTGATTACTAATAATCATTACAACTCGTTGACTGTCCTTACTTTGAAATATAAATATATATAAATATTTCGCCCCGTAAAAATTTTCCTTCTCTTCGGTACCTTGCCTACGGACTTGTTATGCATTACACCATAGGACTATTACGTAATAACCCAATGATTAAACCCAATGCGAGACATCAAGGTAAATGTTTTAACACCGATTAATTCGAGAGTCGATATTCCCATACAACCAGTCACTGACGTTACTCTCTAAACACTAAATCCAAACAGTGCAAAGATGGCCATGGTTCCAAAATAAAATATTAAATATTCTTTTTAAATAGAGGATGACTCTTGTGCAATTAAAGTTTTCAATCCAAATTTAGATAGGTCTCTAATTTTATATTTTTTACTCTAACCATTTAAGAGAGTAGCCTTTTCAGTTATTAATTTTATGAACTTGACCAACTGGAATTCAATACAACTCATCAGCTGCAGCATAAAACGACAACGAAATGATAAACGTTTTGGCCCACATTCGACCTCCTATTCCGGAAAGGATCCTTTTTGGACAGCTATTCAACCAGTGAGATTTTTTTTATAGACCTTGTGCATTGACGACATATTGACGTCATTCTTGGGGGCAAAACAATGGAACACGCGGCCGCACGCAGAAGAATTCGCAAGAATGTGCGTATTCGACAAGTTGACAAATCAGCTGTCTGCATTCGTCTGTGTTGGTTTGCTCTGCCCCCATAGGAGGGCGTACTTTCCGCTCTGTGACATCACATGCACCTCTGTGACATTATATGCACAAGGTCGATAAAGACACTTGTCTAACAATCGACTGATTCAACTGAGGAAGGGATATGGGAAGGGCATGGTGGGTAACTGAAAGTGACAAAATCAGAGAATTAGCCGTCGATTCCTTCTATAATGAAACATACGTCTTGTCACTCTCATAAAATTACCCTCTCAAAGCAGTGGCGGCATCAGCTGGAGACAGGGGGGGGGTATTTCCTCCCCCCCCCCTTCAGTAAGAACCGTTGCTCCAAGGTTGTCTCCCACTCAGCTCCCAGTGGCCTGACATGAGTTTCCTTGGCAAAGTAATTGGAAAATAAACTTCCAAACAGAAGTTGAAGCATTCCCAAAGTTTTCAAAGTAACAGAGTCTTTTATGCTTCATTAATTGTCATGAAAAAGTTTTAGTGTAAAGCAAGCTTGTGTAGTGGCTATTTCTACGCAAACCCATCACTGCCCACTAGCCTCATACCAGAGCTGCGACAAGCTGTGCAGCCATCGCGCATAGACTTTTTATTTAGTTAGTTGCATACGCTATTCCTGCTTTCAGGACTGTACATGTTAATCAAGTCCTAGTCAGCAGCACTCACTCGCTACTGTTTGTACACCTTTTACCACAACAGATCCCTTATTAGTTAGGCTTATGAAGTAAAAGCGAGATACAAACTCCTGGATGGACTCAGAGAGTTAGTTAGTTAGATCGAGATTTACGGCCCAGTTTCTAACCTATTGGTTCAAGTCGAGTCGACCACGGCCTTTTTCCCAGTTGTGGCTCACTGGCTTGTTTTCCCTACTCCCTTGCCTATGTGAATATTCACGCACAACGGCAGTAGGTTCCGTTTTTAGAGTCTCTGGTATCACTCGACCTGGGAATCGAACCCGAGTCTTCCGCGAGAGAGGCGGATGCTCTACCGTTACACCAAACACGCGGTCTCTGAACTCAAAGAGAAAAAAGGAACTAGCAAAATAACCTTCGCAGCAACCAAATAGCTCAGAAACCTGTAATGAAGAGCAGGGGTATAGAGGGGGTATAATTACCACTTCCTCTTGTAGACCATTTTCATAAAACATACTAAATTATCATCCTCTCTGCGGCTTATCTATCTGTGTATCTCTATAAATGTTTAAGAAGCGACTTCACCCTGACAATTCCCTGCTTCGCCGCAGCTCTTGAAAACATACTTTGAACAGTCAGTTGTAAGGGACAACCAATTAAGCCCTCGCATCCTCAAATGCTTGACTACGGGTGGGGGGATACAGACCAGATGTTTAATAGATCGTTACTCTAACCGTTGTAACTCAAAACTATGTTACCAATGTTACCCTTACCCAACAACAACAAAATCCTCCACAACATAATCATCAACAACAACTATTCTGTGTTTAACTCTTGTCGTTTTTGTAGTAATGCAATATTTGAGAACAAAAAGATGAGAAAGTTTACCCGAACGAAGGTAATTGAGATAGATAAAAAGTTCAATTTTTTATTCAGCCCCTCTTTATGGTATGGATCAAGTTATGCCGATACTGCATGATTGAAATAAGTTTCTTTTGTAGTATAAATTAAAATGAAATACCGTTCTGTAATGAAATAGTAAAGTTCCTCATGTTTTCCATTTCAAAGGCAAGGTCGAATGCAAGGGGCCGATGTTGCTTTTGCAGAGCAATTTATCTTTTGCAGTTGTAATGTTTCACCCCAACCCTCCTCTAGGGAGGTCGTTCCTCCAAGAATGGAGATCACTACAGGCCATCTCACTTACTTCACAATCCTGGGTCCCCCCCTTACCTGCTTACTTGGAGCATCTATTCATTAAGTTTTTTATTAACAGGTAACACCAAAACAGATCATAACCACTCATAAAAAGAAGCAATCAAAAGTGAATTGTGAAATGTTTCAGGAAAGGATGATTAAATAAATGCTAAGGGAATGCCTTCCTCAAACTGTTAAAGCGACCGTCTTTCGTCTGTGAGCTTTTCCTCGACTTCCATACGTAGAAATCTCCTTTGAAATTCGACAGATACTTATTACGTAGCTCAGTGCCCGATAAAGGTTAGAAACATCTCAAAGGAGGTAAAAATTTTCTCGTCCAAAGGTCCCGCTCCTTGAAGTAAAAATCCAAAATGTTGTAGAACGTTTCAAATGAATCAAATAGATAAACAGCGTTCGGGGTTTTTTAATTCCAAACTAGCTTTTGATGAAACAGGGTATTGGCTTCAGACAGTGAACAATATGTAGCTCTACAGTTAAGTCACGTAGTGCACCAATGCCTAAGGAAGTCGATGAACCATAGTATACGCCAACACTAAAATGCATAAACCTATAGGGTGTAAGCAAAACGAAGACCGACGACGGAAGACCGAAGACCGAAGACGGAAGACCGAAGACCGAAGACCGAAGACCGAAGACGAAAGGCGGAAGACCGTAGACGGAAGACTGAAGCTCATATACACAAACGCATTTACAATTAATCTTAGAAGCATAGCCAAGCTCCCTGCATCCAGGGAGTCTGTTGCAACTCCCTGCTGCATCGGTGAAATCTATTCGTTCCAACTATTAATACGACGAAGCTAGTCGCAGTTCCGCACACACACAGGAGCTAGGCCCCCCAGTTCTCTCAAAAGTTAATATGGAAGTGCGGCCACTGACAAACCCTTCCATTAGTATACATATATATGCATGTTTTATTTTGATTTGCACCCAATCAGCTTTCGGGTGGTGACACGTCTCCGTTTTGAATAAGAATCTCTTAGAAAACGTTAGCACCATACAAGACCAAACTTACTGTTGCAGTAAGCTGTTATGAGTTTTATTATGTTTGACTCTCGAAATAGCCAGAGCCCCTGGTGTCAACCTCGCTGCGGGGTCGGCGAAATTCTCTCATGCAGACACAAGGGAACACATGCGTTTATGAGTGAAACATTATAGTTCAAATTGGAACACGAATAGGATAAAGGTTTGAGACAGGTTTATGGCAATTCAGAAAGATTGTCGTTCGTTATTTCGAAGGTTTAATATTCCGATGGTTATTTTTCCGAACAGATGATAAGGCTCGTTATTCCGAAGGGTCGTTATCCCCGCCGAATTTAGGACCGCTATTACCGAACAGAACATAGTGGTCTGTATTCCGAGTTGAGGATAGGGACTGATATTCCGAGTGGGGGATAGGGACTGTTATTCCGAATCGAAAATAGGGACTGCTATTCCGGAAGTATATGTAGTGGTGTCTTCAAGTTAGGTTTTTGTGAAAGATGAAGAAGGAAAACCCTCATATACACGTCTATGGCGGGGTTCGGGTATCTCCCATAAAATTAAGCCAAAAAGCCCCTCCACCCGATTGTCGGTCTTCAAGTAGCCTGCGTAGCGCCTCTGTGGCTGCACCCCCCTTTAGGCTTAACTTTTTCGTAGCGATGAGCTGGACGAAAAAATTCCTCCGCCCGCAGGCTAGTGTTCAAGGGGCATAAAATAATAATAATTTAGACAATAAAATTTGCAATCTTTTTTTGATTATATACCATTTCAAGGAGGTCCAACTTCTTTTCCATTAATCTCAATGAGCAGTGGCTCCCTGGCCCCACGAGTACCAGGGCTCTGGTGTGTCTCTTTAATCTGATTTAGGAGGTGGAGGTCTGTGCCCCCAATAAACGCACTACTGACTGTAGGTTATTGGATGATAAGACCGGAATTCCGGTAGTATTACATGATTCATATTTAAACATCATCCCCTATTCAGAATAACGACCCTTATATTCTATTTGGAATAAAGACCCTCATCCTGTATTCGGATGGTGAAAGATATTTATTTTCTTTTTTTTGGAATAACGACCCATCGGAATAAAGACCCCTACTTTTTTATTCAGAATAACGAGCCTTCGAAATAACGACACTTATCCTCTATTCGGAAAGACGACCCCTGCCTTCGGAGTAACGACCCTTATGTTATGTTCTGTTCGGACTAATGACCCTTCGGAATAATGATATCTATCTCCTTTTGGAATAACGACACTTCGGAATAGCGATCTACCGTGACAGTAGCGTACCCAGGATTGTGTCATGGGAGATTTTGGGGAACGACATGATGGGAGAGTCTGAGGGGCCGAGAGAAAAAACCGCGATTTAAGGTGTCTTTTGCATTGCAAGGTTGGGTGATGGGGGGGGGGCAACACCCGAAACCACTCCCGTGGCTACACCACTGGCAATCCATATGTTCAACTTGGAATAACGACCCTTCGAAATAACGAACGGTCGGAACAATAATCGGACCCCGTTCTCCAAAATAGGCCAGTATCTTTGGTGTCTTAAAGGGAAACTTATCCTATGCATTTTGAGAATTTGTATCTATTTTACTGATTTACATTGTTCTGTTCTCGTGATGTTAACAATTGAAATTGACACATTATATGCAAGAAGTGAAATTGGAACAAGCATCGTGATGTCATGGGTTGCCCCTTTTCAAGCTCATATCTGAAAACAAACGTGCGACGACTGTCTAAAATATATATTTGTCTTAGAATCGTTAGCAAATATTGCCTTTAGAAGTGCCCTATTTCCTATTTCTTTTTTCCTTTGTCAAACCTTTGAATATCTTGGCAAAACCAGAGTACACAAACTATCTGCGATCCCTTGTTACTACCTAGTAGGTGTTAAATACCGTCATTTTTACGTAAACTACTTGGTATTTTCTATATCATGAAGGTGGTTAACCACGTGGTCGAATGCACATGCATTTACACGTACATATTCACAAAATTGTCGAAAGAGATTGAGAGGGTATAGTTACAACCCTCGTAATTGTCCTTTCACTCCTAAAATGTTGTTTTAACTCAATCAGTGGATGAGCCTGCAAGTGTCCGGTGGAGTGAGTTTCGAGAAAAAAGGTATCCCAGAAACCCCTTCTGCAAGATTGGTTCTCTATTGTTAAATCGCTACAAGTTATTTTATTTTCACTGCCAATTTAATGATGACATACCGTACATTACGTATTGATATATATGTATTATCCATTACTATACTTGAAGATAGAATCTCAGTTACAAGTTGAGGACGAAAATATCTGCTCTGCAGTAAAGGGTGTGGCTGACACACTTCCTTGAAAATGCCGTTAGTTTGTATGCAGATTTATTACTTTTGTTTCCCCCTTACCTTACTCTACATTCTTTGTAAGGTTTGTTCACCATGCCTTGGCACAGGAGGCCAATAATGGAACGGTCAGACATTAAACCTGGCCACGGCGCCAAGGAAGGGAGTGGTTTGAACTTGATCAAGCTGATTCAGGAGTTAATATCATAACGTAGTTGCCAACATTTGATTTAACTTGATTTTGAGTCGGCGAGTTAGCGGCGTACACCTCACACATTGCGCCCACCTGATCCGACCCTCCAACCTGTGGTATATCTTATATCTTCTAAGCAACAGCTAAAAACATGTAAATATTCTTATTTTACTACAAAACTTTTAGCGGCATATCAAGCGGGTGGAGTGGAGGCCAACTTAGGTCCAGATAGTCCCCGAGAGTTAAGGACCTCCAACCAACCAAGAGATGGTGCGTGTAAGGTCTCAGGCTCTCAATTAGTTGCTCTCTATGGAAATTGACGGGGTTATTTAGAGCACGGAACTGGCGGGGTCCATTCTGTCTCCTGTCCATGGGCTCCAATATTCTTGTTGCGACTCTCATTGAGTCAACATTCAGATACAGTTTACTATACATGCTGGACCACACGCTAACTTGCACTTACAGGGGAAGCAAAAATTTCATTTTCATATGTGAAAGCCTAAGAGCCAAATCTATAGAGTGTGGTGAAACGTCCATTCATATCGTACGTGTATTTTTAGAGATATCAGTAAATGAAGTCACTAGTTTTGTGTTTCAAATTGAGTTTGAGAGGGCAGATGAGATTATATTCCTTCCTCACATTGACAGTGCTTTGTTTCCCTTTTTGTTATCAGACTTTCTTTTGACCTTGTTGTTAATGGAAATAAGACTCCAACCTGGCGAGGAATGGAAAGTTTGTAAAGTTATCATGCCGCTTGTGCAAACACATTCTGATAATATGGGATTGTTAAGGAGAAAATTGATTTTATAGTTGAAAGAAAAATCAGCGAAGGTCCATGTACCAGAGCCTAGATGTCGTTTGTGCTTGCTTCAAGTTCACTTTTCATTGAAAATGTTACAACTTTGTCTGATCATACCTTGAGAATGAGAACAACACATCGGCTTTCAATGCGAAGTTCACCGAAATGCCGAGAACAAGAACCGCTCTAACATATCAAAATTTGATGTGACCTTAAACCCTTCTTTTAATAAGTGGATAGAACTTTTTAAAACACCATATTGACGTGATAATCAAGGACTTCCGTTGTACGTCGTCCTTAGAAAACATCATATACTCTTGTATTACTGTTATCTGCATTACGCTGCACAACTTCGCCGCAATTTGGGATATTTAAAGAAATAAGATAAAAAACATGAACTCAAAAACATGCGGACTGACGCGCCCGGTCGATTGCTTTTTTGGAAATTCTCTTCAACGTTTACTCTAAAAACATCTATTTTGTTGAATGATAGGAAATATTCTGCCCAAACGGAAAGCGGAAGCTGTTCAGGCTATGTATGCATCCGGTTACAGTTCTATTTGCAAAGGGCATTTATGGAGCGTCACTGAGTTTGTCATTTTGGTAATCAAGGGTAAAAGAAGGTGAAAATGAATAAAAAATAAAAATAGAATGATACACTCGGTTTAGCTTACACTTTAAAAATTCCTTCCCCACACAGTTATTACCAAAGTGTGTTAAAACAATCTTTCAAACCATAGTTACAATACTTGCATGTGAACAAGGCCAAGGATCACGGGGAGGAAACTTGCCCGAAATAAACTGTGCAAGCCTTGCTTCTTTAAAGTCTATCTCCCGCTCTGCAAAATGTAAGACCTCAAGACGAGCAGAACAGTGGTTGTGTTTTGGGATTCGTTAGGCTTTTCTTAATACCTCTTGCGTTGTCATGCGACAAAGAAAAACAAGTGAGGTTAGTTACTCCCTGGAGAAACATTTAGCAAGGTCTCATTTAAATTTTGCCAACCTTCACATTCAACTTATTAACGATGAATGAAATTAAGACCAATTTTAGACCCAAAACTTTATTATCGTAATAAGACGTATAGTGTCTCTCTCTCTCATGAACCATGCTATTCTTTGAAGGGGTGAGGTGAAATGTGTGTACTCCCAAACTGAAGGTCTACACTGAAACCTGAGATGTCCAATTATTTTTGTAGTTGCATAGCCAAAAGTTGTGCGATGGGTACCGTACCATCATGGGATTACTGCATGAGTTAAATGGACCAAATGACAGTGGCGTAGCCACGGGGGGAGGGGGGGGGGTGGTGCCCCCAGATTTTCTCCAGCCCCCCCCCCAGATTTTTTGCGTCCTGATAAAGTGACTCAGAAAAAATAAAATGTTTGAACGGAAATAAACTTTGAAGTATTTCCTTCAAAAACAGTAAATAATGAAAATTTGTAACAATTAAGAAAACATGCGTGAATGTTTGTAAAACACATTTTGTGCGCACGTATGAAATCAAGTAATAACGTAATAATGCCTACTTTCACTAAATTAGATACCGTATACAATCTGCACTGTCGTCTATTGCATTTCACTTTGAAGATGAAACGAACGTCTCGACGACAAACTCGAATGTGTCTTTGTTAGGTTAAAACCCTTTCTGCCTTTCGGATGGCTGGTTGATTAACTGAAAACAATGCAATCATACACTGGAGACCATTCTTACACGACCATTCCTATACTTTATCATAAACAAAATATGCCGTAAGGGTAAGGTACTGCCTTCGAATAATTCTTCCCTTCCATCCTTAACAAGTAGGCCTATGTCGTGCCTCACTACTGCCCATGACAAGTGCCGCTGTAGAACGATTTTTTCGACAAGTCATCTTTTTACTAGTTGGCACTGGCGTCCGGGCGGATTTGTGAAATGTCCACAAGGTCCGGATTTTATGTTTCCCGCATGATCCCCACGTCTGCCTTGCGGTTTAAATATGTTGAGGAATTTCCTCGTAGTATTTTAATTTTGACCACGAAATGTACCAATGACTGAACAAATACTGCACCATTTTGCATCTAGACACCACTGAAAACCGGAAAATTGTTTCTTTGATATTATGCATGTCACTTGTAAAATCTCTACAAATGCTAAAAATGAGTATTTTGAAATTTTTCATGCTCCCCAAAAAGGAAAATCCTAAAACGTAGGCCTATAATCAGTTCAAAGTTTTGCCAAACATAGCACCGTTGTGCATCTAGGAAATCTATCGCAAAGACATGAGATTCTTATTTCAAGGTTGGGTACATGCAGCTTAAAACACGTGGGAAGTGCCGTTTCCGACCATCTGGAGGGTTTGTAAAGCCCAAAATTTTCCTCGCTCCGCGCCAGCTGATGGTGGCGCTCAGCTTAGACAATCTTGACGCGCCTGACCCTCAGAGGTACCAGCCCCTCCATTTGTTACCTAGTCCCCCCTAAAATTGGCTACGCCACTGCAAAATGATGCCTTCTTGTGAATATTCATTACTATTCAACCATTCACGGGGCCACATATTTCTATGAATACCCCCAAAAAGTAGTTTGGTGGTTACTTTGGCCAGCGTTTGCGATATGACTGAACAAGAATAACGTCGTACAGCCTGTTACACATGGTAAAGACTAACACTGTAATAAACGGTGATAAATCCGTGAGTGCCAAGTTGATACGTGATGTTGTAGGCCTATTATACTAGAAATAAGGCGGCTTTTATTGAATCAGATGGCCTGACATGATAACCTAGTGCGAACCTAAAGTTACAATAGCCGGAAACCAAGTTAAACGGTAGTAACGTTGAGTGGAAGATATTACCGAGAAACCCGGATAGCATCTACGACGAAGCCGTTTACAGTGATACATTAGTTTCCCAACAATAACAGAATCCCGGGCGCTGAACAGGTCGGATCTGCATGTGAATCTTGTTTCCACTTTGTTGATACACTCATTTTTTGTCAATTTCAATTACTTTTAGGTTGAAAGGCACGAATTCCGGCGTAATCTCAAGCTCTTACAATGGGGGAGGTGGGCATACGTAACCCATGAGGTGACTGCCCTATTTTCCGATGCCCTTATATTACGACATCCCTGTGTTCTGACAAATCGGATACAATCCAATGCTCCTTTGTTCCGCTCCATTGCGTTCCTAGAACACAATATACTGGAAGTAGTTAAAACGAAAATTTGTGAATCATACTCCCGGATCATTCCTGAAACAAGAGCCGAGAGTTCCATGAGTTCTTGCCTTTCCTATTGCGAAATCATTCATAAGTAATAAGTTCTCGATTTATTAACGATTCTTTGAAAAGAACCGGTAATCAATAAATAGGTGTGTCCTCCTAGCTCATTCCAAGATCCCTCACATTTGGCTGCCAAAAATGAAGGCAAAAGATGCATTTCCGATGGTCAAGACGTTGTTTAGCTTAGATGGAGTTTTACGGCCCAGTGTCCAGCCAATTGGTTCAAGTCGAACCGGCCACGACCTCTTTTCCAGTTGTGTTTCACTAGGCTGGCTTGTTTTCCCTATTCCATTGCTTTATGCTGAGCAACAAGTCTGATGATCTAAGTATATCAGTTTTAAAAAGGATGAATTTTTCTTGCAAAACAAACGCAATATTTCCCTTTAATCCGAATGGACCATGCAGTCGGTCGCAGGCGTAATCCAATTGATATTTTTACTGATGAAGAATTGATCCAAACAGGGGTCACCAGAAGAAATGATTGGGGCACCGTTGCTTTATCTATGATAGGGCATATAGTACGGTCTACACTGACCTAGGCAATATTTTCGCCATTTGGGGGCTACCTGCAGGGTCCGCGGATCTCGGACTTGGAATCAGCAAGGAGGGGTGGGGGAATTCTTTTCCTTTTGAGATTTTTTTTCTTTTTTTTGGGGGGGGGGGGCTGAGTTGTATAAAGCTGCTCGGTCATATCCTGAAAGCGGAGCGCCACCATCAGTAGCGTACATTCAGACAAAATTTTGGCTAAAAATGCCTCTCAGATTGTCGGAAATGGCACTTTCCAGTGTCTTTGGCTCTGTGTATTTCAGCAAAATATCCCATATTTTTTGAAACACAGGTTTGGAAATTTATACTTCTCCTATGAATGTTTGCGACATGCCAAAGAGGGACCTGCTAGAGTCTTAATAGGTTGGTCGAAAACGTTCTGCACTGTGTGAAAGTACCGCTTGTTCCTCCGTTTATTGCATACGTTGACCATTTTACTGATTCGTGCCTGTGGAAATAGTCATTACATGCCTTAATTTAAACTGTGAAAATCTGAAACCTTCACATGAACCATGTTTAATTAATCATATACATGTCAAGAAAAGCACATGCAAAATTTCTCAATTAAAGGACTCATGTCTTTTATTTGTATAAAGTTTGATTTATGCCTTATCAGAATCACGATTTGCCATTTTTTGTATCAAAAATGCTACTGTATGGGGACCTCAACAATTTGTATGCTTTTAAAATTAATTGTTTGCTTTTAATCTGCTATTTTGGTCTTCAATAAAGAACTAAATTAAGCCGGGGCTATTTCTTTCTGTTTTAATAAAAAAGATATTAGAAGGAACAAAACCAAGAAGATTTCAGTAACAACTGTACAATATCTTCACTCATTTATAAAACTTCTGTTCCCACCCTACCCCACCCAGCTCACACACACGAAAAATCGATGTAGTTTGTACGTGTTTCAATGCAAACTCTGCGCTCGCACAGATGCTTTTGCCACTCATAAACAGATAAATATGGCAGCCGAGTCCCCACACGATCACAGCTGTTTTGGGGAGTCCGCCCTTTATCTAGTCCTTATATCTGGCTCTATGGTGCTGAGACGATTCTCCGGTGCGCGTAGTTCCCACGGACAGCTCTCCTAAGTGTTCTCTGAAACATATATGAGGCACCGGCCGACTGACATAATGTGCTGTGGGTGCATATAAGTACTACATCCGAACAGGGAGCTAAATAAACTTGTCAGTTCCCTGTTCCGAGTACAACTTTCAAGTCACCGTGACGGTGCCCTGGACTTCTGGAGAAGTACTTCCAATTTACAAAACCCGAACTTCTGTATTGTAGTAACCATTTTTCCGTGCAAACACTAAAAAAATCGTAATAGTCAAGCAGTGTTTGTGGAGTTTTTGTCTCATACAAATTTTGCTTGTTTTTTTTTGACCTGCGAATTTCATTGGGGGAGGGGGGGGGGAGGGGGGGGCAAGGCATTTCACTGGGTGCTCCCGCCCCCTGCTGGTTACGCCACTGTGCTCTAACCACTCAGAACCTAACCTAACCTAAAGTACTGACCTAACTTAAACTACAGTAAACATACAACACAGTTGTGACAGATTTTACAGATGGACTTGAACTGAGAGTGTAGTTTTAGGATATTTCTACAGCTGGTACTAGGGAGGCTAAATAAGGCTCTTGAATATTTCTGGACCTGATTGACCTTTGGGCTACATACTTACGATATGATTACATGTGGGTCTACCGGTACAAAAATAAGGTTGCATCAGAGGACCAAAGGTTTTTCGTGCCTTTTCTAGCTTATAATATAATGTTATATGACTGAAGAGATCGGAATATCTATACCAAACTGTCACTCAGGCTGTACCATGAGCAGTGAAGTCGAGTTAAGTAACTTAGGTGAATATGGAAATTGTCTTTCAAATAAAGTCAACCAATTATGTGTAAATCCGACACGTTTGCATTATATATTTCCTTTGATAGAAGGACGGAAGTGGTACAAGTTTGATTTCCTTCAATGAAGGCTAATTTTAGAATTCCCAAGTGTTTGCTCACAACTTAAGTCGCTCGGAGAACTGGCTACCAATGGAATGGGTAGATATGTTTCACGGTAAACGTTAGTACAAACTTTTAGTAAAAAACGTAATGTAAATCTTCGGTGTTTTCCCTCCTGAAAACACACACTCACACCCCAACCCCTACCCCACAACAAAAGAAAAAAATAACGAAAGAAAGAAAATGAATTGTAAAAAGAAGCCCGAGGATTGGTCTCATAATTATATTTTGTGAGCTAAAGGGTAAGTGCAGTCACTATTAATTGAATTGGTACACTGTCCTGTTTCATGATTGGCTCTTGAGGATCGTGTGACAATACTTTCCACTAACGGTTGAGAAATTTACTGGCAGTAGCTGCTTAGTTTACCTTGAATACGAAACATTTACGTCCTTATATTTAATGAAAGCATAAGTTTGAAGAACAAAAAGAAAATTGCGAAATTTAGCTGTTGATTTGGGGGCGACTGCCCTTGCCCTTTAAAGTTATCTTGATATATTTTATCGAATCTTTTCAAGTTCAATGGTTTTAAAGATTGGTCCTTTCAGAGGCGGATCCAGGTCACGGAGGAAAGGAGAGGCGAGGGTTGCAGGAATGCGCACGAATCTTACATAAAGGAATGCCTGCGTAAACATGCTTCAAGATACGCAAGATCTTTCAAATGTAGCAAGATCTTTGCAAGCTAGCCTTCTTTTAAAAGCAAAAGCGCTCGAAGTGGAGAGAGCGGAAGAACCCCCTAAAACAGCCAGGGGCGGATCTAGGATTTTCCGTTTCGTTGGGGGGGGGGGGGGTTGCCGGTCGATCATCTGCCCGAACGAATATCTAAGCGGAGCGCCACCATCGGTTGGCGCGGAGCGTACAGAAAATTGTGAAAAATCGCGACCCCTCAGATAGCCGGAAATAGCATTTCCCATGCTTGTAAGTAGAACCTAAGCAGTCGTTACTTTGAGCTTTTGTTTGCCAAAAAATGTTTCATCCAATTAATAGTTAGAAAACTGCAAAAACTTGCTTCATGAACTAAACGAAAATTTACTTCATCTTGACTTAAGCTAAGATCACTCTTTAAACACTTTTGATGAAATATATATTTCCAAAAATATGTCGTAATGTTATAGAGCCGGAAAAAGTGGTCTAAAGATAAGGGGGATCCTCGCACAAGCTACGGAGAGCGGAATCTTTCCTTTTTAATTTTGAATAAAAATTCGTTACAACCTATCATTGTATGAACGTAAAAAAAACTGAAAGAATTGAATTTTGGGGTCTCCAACAGCTTCAAAGACGATGGTGAAAATATCTTACCAAGAATACGATGCACTGCTTTAAGATTCATATTTGAGATCGCAGTAGCTTTTAAAGTCTTTTGCTTGATGAAATATACCACTTTATTGTCATGTGCATGAGAGACAAACATCGTTAAACGCTTTGCGTTATCATTGATTTCATTAGTGGCATGTAGATTCAGTCTCCATTCCCCCGGGATAGCAGAATTTTTCCATAATACAATATAAAAGGAAAAATACGAGTAACATTACATTTATGCCAGAAATCATTCTAATTAAGCCCTTAGTCCACTCTCTCATTAAAAAATTATTTTGTAAGTTTTAGTGACCATGAGAGCTCTGGCATAGATTAGTTTATTGTCAATTTTAATAAGAATTATTCAAAATATATTGATTAGCATACCCATCCGGAGTGCGTAAAATAGGATCAAGTGCAACAGACATCATAAATACTTGTTTTCAATGATAACATATTCATTGGAAAGGTTGCAATAAAACACATATATTCCGCCATATTTCTTGAGCTTAATATCAAACAAAACTTCCCAAGAAGCAAAGCCACCCTAAAAATAATTTTCCCCTCATTTACACTTTGAGCAAAAGAGCATAATTCGACCATTCCTAAACCACCTTCTTATTTTGCACGAGTGTATGATAACATTTAACGAGGATTTCCGTTGATTAAAAAACTCCACATCTGATGAACCCAAATGGCAGATGCATTGTAAGAAAAAGTTTATTGTTCTACATAAAGCGTGGTCCGAAATAGGGTTGGGACCTTCGATATCACTCTATTGACATTTTATCGGAAAACTTGAAACTGTGTGCTCTAAATTGCTATTAGTTTGTAACAATTAAAATCACATAGTTTGAAAATTATAAGATAACAAAACATTATGTAGAAACAAGTAGGCTAAATGATCTATTTAGTGAAAGTAAAAAATAAGCTTTGGAAAATTTTAGGGGGCGCGCCCCCGCCTAAATCCGCCACTGACAGCCATCAATCAACCGTGCGTCCACCCCCTCTAGTGAATCTTCCTGGGTACAGAATGTAGGCCTGAAAATTATCCGACATATAAGTTGAATCTACACAATCTTGTTACAATTAAGTAACCGCGTTTATCTTTGAAGTGTTCGGCACCTTAAAGGGCGGGGTCTACCCGACGTTCCCGATGTGTAATGTTCTCAAGGTTCGATGTTCCCCGTTTTCGTGTATCTCACTGCTTTGGCGATGATTACAATGTTCGTTATTCCCGGCCCCCGGGGTTCGATGTTCCCACAAGTGCAAATGTTCACAAGGTTCGGGATCATTTCATCTCGAGAACAGCGAACCTTGTGAACATATAGCCGTCCTCTTACAACTCACTGACCAATGTAAGTAGGCCTATTCATTTTCCCCGGTTTGATCATTGAATTGTTCGGTGCTCAACGGACGAACGGGTAGACGAACAGACAAACATACACACATACATATATGAGCTTAAGACAGACAAGCAAAAGTGAAAGGGATGCAACCGTAATTAGTGTTCCCAAAAGGAAGACCGACAGTAAAGTGTAGCATACCACTGGAAATCAAGACTCTATTACGAGACTTTTTGGACGCGTAATGTTTACACAAGTGTCGGAAGTCGTTTACAATACCAGTATTCCTTCTGTACACCTTTGCTATGGATGTCAACATTCGGAGCAAAATACGGTAATCTTCGGATTACCTGTTCTTGGTCGCAAATATTTTCTAACAATGTAACCAAGGAGTGTAACAACCATCACGTTATTGCTCAAACTTCGATCTCTCCAAGTTTTTTAATCTAGTTCTGTAATTTTTACTACATGGACGACAGCTGCGTAGGTTGTAGAAAGAGATCAGATGAAGTTGTCCAACATAACGGAGCCCGACGTAGCGGTGGGTTGTCGAAAGGATTTCGAACGCAAAAAATGAAAAAGGGAACACGAACTGCACTTAAGTGTTTGGTTTATAATTAAGGTAGACGATTGGAAAATATCAAGTTTTTTAATTTTATGATAAATTGATAAATATGAATTTTTATTGAAGAACATGCCGTTGATTGTTGGGAGCAACTCCAGTAAGTCCTGGGGCCCGTTCCACAAAGAGTTACGCACGATCTTAAGTACGATTTACTGTTGGCTTATGTATGGTGAATCAAACTTAAGATTGTGCGTAACTCTTTGTGGAACGGCCCCCTGGATTCCCAACGAAGTTGAAAAATCTTTCAAACGGAAGGATTATTGCCATTTCCAGAAAGACAGCTCCCGGCTTACGTCTGAGTTACCAGTGAGGAGACTTGGTAGTTCTTTACAGCAAAAGGCACATATCTGATATGTAGATCGGGTATGCCGAATGAGTCGACCCGTCCCTACGATTTATTCGCTTGGCTTGCAAAAATATGTAAGATTTATACTTAATGTCATCCTTGTTTTTTATCGCTTGAAAAGAACGTACATAAAAGAAACCATACTTGACTGAAGTCTGGCGAACCAAGTTCATCTATGTTGTTTCTTATAGCAAATGGGCTTTACCGAATACTGATTCCGGAAGGTAGACGTCAACTCTCTCCGCGCAGAACGTGATTCGACGCAACGCGTTCTGTTGGGACGGCCCCATTAACCAACGTTCAAAGTGACTGTAAGCAGATAAGATGCGTTTGATTTAGCGGCTCGAGCCAGCTCAACTGGCTCAGCCATGCAGCGATCGGTTTTTCGGAAAAGTGATCTTACCATCATCAAAAGGTCACAACTTGAGCCGGTCAAAACGACCAGCCCTCCGAGGTCGTCTAGTTGAGCCGGTGACGTGTTTTACATCACATTTCGTCCAGTTAAGAAACCGGTTGAGCCAGTTGTGCCAGCTCGAGCCGCTAAATCAAACGCACCTTTGTAGTTGACAAGCCGTGACGTTGCGTCTTGAGAAGGCAACAAAGACACAGGTATCTGAGTTTGCTACATCTGTGCCCTCGTCCAGATTCCAGAAAAAAACAACTCGTCCAGAAATTCGGCGCTTCTTTTAGCTGCTATGTTTTAGATATGACGCTAGCATTCATCCAAAGTGGGAAAGGGAAATGAGAATACCTGAATTCCCAACATGGTTCACAGGTTTACCAGAAGGTTAGATAAGGGAGGCAATGGGCCATCCTCGCTACACAGACTTGCAATGCGATGGGACCTTACTTCCTGAAAGGAGAGAAGTGGGATCGGTTTTAACATGTTTTTTTCATCTCAGGGTTTCATATCCTGAAAAGAAGCGCGAAAAGCAAAAAAAAAAAAAAAAAAGTATTGCCCTACTAGGTATGGGAATATTGAACTTTGGGGTCGAACGTTCATGAGCGGTGAGGTAATGGATGATAACAATGTTTACAGGTTTCTAAGTGTGCTTCGGATCAACAAATAGATCAACTAGTACAAGCCGCTAACAAACGTACGACCTGGCCGTTCCAAGGCCAAACACATTTTGAATGCTCGGTAGGAGTAAAACTAAGGCACAACCTTACGAGGAATAATCACGCCAAGGAAATGTTAATCATGTGTCTCTGTTGAACAAAACGTCTTAAAATGTTACAATACACAGAAGTCCATTTCTACATGCATAAACTTTCTCCAAAGAAAATTTGAATAATTCATTGCATAATATCTCACACACACGTTGTTTCACGAATATAACTTTTCACAACCCGCAATGACCACGGACATAATATATTATTTGTATCGTTGAATATGGGCAAACCAATCCTATTGTGGGACACACGCTGCATCCCTTCAATCGAGTACTGTAACTCGAACAAATGGGAAAAACTTTCTGGACCTGTAAAGTGTTTTGACCCCATTTTCTGTGAACGTCTGGATTATCGGTTGCCCTGTGTTGAGACCATAAAAAATGCACGCAGAAAAAAAATCCTGAGAAATATCAAAAAATATGTCCAATTATCAAATTTTTAAGGAAATTCTAGACTCTACTACAGGATTTGTTTCGAGTTGTGAAATCATAGAAAGTTCATTTTCAGAACTAGTAGAGACAGTCACAGATTTTCAATTCCAAAGATATATTACGGTATAGAGGAAAATGAAAGTTCATGGACACAACACACTTTTTAACACAAAGGATGAAGGCAAGACAGTTTGACATTGTTAACAAAGTACATGTTGTGCTGAAACAATTGTAAATAATGATTTTGAAGGAATGTCCATTAACCAAGGTTCAAAAAAGATAATACTTGAACACATGTGATTAAGCTGAACTTCTAGCACAATCAATGTGTAAGCTATCTATCTCAGCCCCTCCCTCTTCCCTCACCTCAATACAGCAATAAACTCTATAAAATCAGGCTTAAGTGCACACCAAAATATTTGCTAAATGTGTAGAAATATTAACACCAAAACAAAGTTTTTTTTGGCATTACATCAAATGGGAATGGGAGTGTTCATTACCCTCTCCTACAGACAGTTAAGTAATGGTGAAAAATTACTGGGATCCATCAACCTTAATTTATCATTTACCAATAGCGCAAATAACTGCAATATCACCCCACAAACCAAATAAAATCAAATGAAGTTCAGGTTCTTAATTGTCACATATTCATGTTACAGGGAGATGAAAGAAATGAGAAAATGAACCCCACAAATGGCCCCAAAATCTCCAGATCACTTTGTAATCAGATTCATCTATACTGAAAATTTTGAGCATCTTTTCTTCCTTTGAAAATGCTACATGTCATCCCCCTCCCCATCCTCCCATCCTTTAATTTTTTCTTCAAGGCTCCTTCTCACCTTCACCCCCCCATTTAACTGCCACCATGAGAAAAATATCATCATATTGTATGTAATGTGTTGTGGTTCAATGTGTGTATTTCTTTTCTTCATTTCATATAACATTTATGATAAAGACTAAGGGAGATGAAGGTGTTGTTGGGGCTGGGAAGACAGGATGATTGACGTGAGACCTGATGACAGGTGGAACTGGAAATGGATAACAAGGTATAAAAAGAGAAAACAACACAAAAGGATAAATCTGTGATATATTTTGTACCTAATGTACTTTATACTGATACTTGGAATGCCCTATAAAATAATGTGACGATCCACTCGCCACCTAATTTTTTTCTTGAAATGTTAGTCTCAATACTTATGCCCTTAGCAATAGTTTCCAGCAAGTGTGATAAGCATTATATCCCCCAACCTTAGAGCCATTGAATGGTAAGTATATAGTCTTTGGACTTGATAAAGATATCAACTTTGTTGATAGTGCTCCACTTCAAACAAAGAAACACCTGTTGGTTTTATACCTGTTACACATGACTTTTGTACTCATATCACTATCCTTGGGTATTAATGACTGTTCCTGTAGCAAGACTTACCAAAAAACAACCTAATGGTAACTTTACTATTTATTAATAAACCTATGAGTGTCTACTGATGCAAATGATCACTTGTCTGAAAGAAAATAAAAAATAGCATATTAGCTGGGACTTTGGTAACTGCACTTTCTAGAATCAATATCAGGAATCTTTTGCTTTTACACAAACTGAAGTTCCACAAAAAGTTTGCATGAGAAATGTGACAGCAGCTGCTATGTCACCTTCAAATATTCGGCATACCTGCCACACAAACTGATAAGCTCCACCTACCTCTCTCAAAAAACCTGTCAACAGACCTTTTCAAGTATGATGAACATGCTGCTAGAATTGAAAAGCACAAAAAAGGCTTTTTCCAGGGTGAAGCTTATCCCTATTATTGCATCAGTTAATCCCTTTTACAAATAAACTTGCTCTATTGACCAAACAGTCTTTAAAAGGGTTCAAACCCCTTTAACTTTTTGATCTCAAGACACCTGAACAGGAAGTTCTCTGATAGTTTCTGGATTAAGAGTGGTCAACTAGAGATGGCTAAAACTTGCTACTCATTTCTAGCGTCATGAAGTGAAATGTCAATGTAGGATGGAACTTATTTCATCAAAACTCAAAGACAAATTATTCATAAATTCTCCTAGTAGAATCTGTTGAATAAGCATCTTGATAAGAAATAAAACGTCTATGTGACTAAAAGGGAGTTGGCAGGATGATAATTCTTCACCAAAACCATTTATCATTTAAAAAAGTCACAATACAAAGGTACAGAAAAATCTGCTTAAATATTTACTCTTTTTAAAGGGGAAGTTGAAGCAAAAATTTAATTGTCACATGTAAAAGACGAACCAAGTCTACCCAGTGTGGTGAAACTTCCATTCGTATGAGACATGTTTCTCGAAAAATCAGTAAATGAAGTTTGAGGGCAGAAGAGGTTGTATCACTTGCTCACATTTAACAAGGAATGCTTTGTTTCCCTTTGTTTTTCAGACTGTTTTATCAAACTTTAAGTTAATACGAATAGGATGTCCCTAAGGGGAATGCAAAGTTTTTGAAGTTCTCATTCCACTTATGGAAACACATTCTGATAACGTGAGGTTGTTGAGGATAAGAGATGGTAGTAAAATTAAAAGAAAAACTAGACTGTCCATTAATGTGGGGATATGATGTCATGTGTGCTTGCTTCAAGTTCTTTTTTAGGTGGAAATGTGACAACATTACCTAGTCACATCTTGAGGACCACACAACAGATTTCAAGCAAATTTCACTAAAATGCTTAGATTAAGGAATCCTCCAACATAACAATATCTGATGTGACCTTTAACCCTTCTGTTAAGCTGGTGTTTTAATTGGAAGTGATTATCATAATTGCAGAGCAACACAGTTCGACTGGAAATTATGAGGCTCAAATATAGACAGCATGTTCAAGTCTTGGTTTGTCTTGATTCTTGGATCAAACCTAAAGATTAAATCAATTGAATTAAACCTATAAGACTAAAAACTACTTCGCTTACAACTTACAAAGAAATTGATGCCCTCATACTCAAAGGTTTTAAATATTGACTTCAGAGATTCCATAAACACCATGCTTTAATACTCAGATCCACTATTGTGAAAACTTCTTCTTAATGTTTTATACTGAATACACGTACTGCTAAAATAAAATCAACTGTTCAAGTATACAGTATATAGTTTGTTTGGTAACTTGGTAACCTCTAGTGTATGGTATAAGAACTTGAACTGAAAATGCAACCCTAATCCCATCCCCCCCCCCCCTTTAGGAAAATGACAGCCTTCCATGTGTTACATAAAAACTATAATGACATGTCATGTTTTTACCTATTTCGCAGCAATTTTATCAAAATATTCTGCCCATTGATTATTACTATTATCCATTGAATGCATCAAATGGTCTAAACGATTCAACAAATAAGACTTCCCCCTGGTGACAAGTGAACATACCTTAACATATTACTAATATGTAAAGAATGTATAACCCACATAGCCCTCTTCCATAGTACAGTTTACTTTGCAAACTGACAAAATCAAAGAACATCGACTACAGCAAACTTTCCCACCAAGCCTTCTGGCAATGAAAAACTACTTGAGTGAATAAAGTAAACATAAAATAATAGGGGTGCAAATTACAGCAAACAAAGTACCCAGCCAAGTATATGTGTCATATGACTATAATTTTCCTCGCTTATTCTTGAAGCATAGACAAGTATATGTGTCATATGACTATAATTTTCCTCGCTGATTCTTGAAGCATAGACAAACGAATTGATAACATGCTATGAAAATTCCCATAAGTCTTCATTCGTGAGTAGTTCTGCAAGGGGAAGTTATGCTAGGGATGGTCAGTGACTCACATTCTGTGGTTTTAGTCCAACAATTTGTATTTTCATGCATGTGCTCCACTCCCTACATATGATCCTGCGAACCAGTACTGTGTTTCCACTGGGACTACTTATTAAACTTGCAATTAATTATTTGCTTGAGTGCCCACTGTGCTGATAATAGAGCTAGAGATCATGATGAGAAATTTCTCATTACTAGAGTTATCGTTCACGTCAACCTCAGTTTTTAGGGAAAAACTGCAGTTCTCCATTTAAGTACCTGACCACTGATTCATTACTCCAATTAGCTGCTTCAATGTACAAAATGTTTGATTACCATTCTTGTTCAATCAAAACCCAAAGGCTTGGTTTCACATACCCTGCAACACTCAGTGTTACCTCAGGTTTACAATAAGGAAAAACCACAGGTTAACCACATGCTTTCCAGTCTGTGTTCTCACATACCCCATGTTTGGTTGATTAGGTAGTGTTACTATTGTAACGAGGTCAAATATTTCATATACGAATTGTAAAATATTAGAAAGTACCCGTCATCAGTGCTATAAATACCTGTGACCTTGCTTGATGAAAACAAACACGGTGTTTGAAGTCGCTTAAACCTGCGTTTTGAAGTGGATTGAAATTTAAACACCGACCCCGGATTAACCGGCTTTCCCAGGTTTATACTCAAGCATGAAGTAACACAGTGTTACCTCCAGCGCAGGGTACATGAGACCACAGCACAATAGTTTAGCTGGCCAAAATAAGTTCTGGCAAAAGTGTGATGGAATTACTCATGGTGCATTGGAGGCACGAGCTTCCTATACATGGACAGAGCATACTGCAAGGTAGATTGTCGCTGCCGTACATGTGAAAAAAAGCATACCAAGATGGATGTCTGCTATGATTTTGTGTAAAAGTTTGGACTTGCTCAAGTATATCTGCATTCTTTGTAAGAAAGTCGAAATATTTTTGAAATATGGCAGGCTAAGGTCAAAATCACTTCACCTTATTGCAGAAACATGATACTGTTTCCCATTCAAGTTTAACTTTTATTTAAAATATTATAGAGCCGTCATCAAATCAGACGATTTATAGCTTCATGGCAGCCATCTTGGTGGGCCTTTTTCGTCCCAGTTGGTAGTGACCATTTACGGATAGGACGTACATGCTGCATTCTCTGTCCATGCTGTATACAAGTCCGTGATTGGAGGGTTTTATCTGCGATAAACTACTATCAAATGTCAACCTTCAGGGTTATTGACAAATACTTGAATGGGCATCATACTGGTATTGATAACTGTTCTCCACAATGTTAGGTCAAGGTCAAGGATAATTTTTTCAAGATGTTTATTACTTTGTTTCAATGTAAATGATATACTGTGGCCAGTGTCTACAGTATTTTGGGTTGAAAGGTGAAAAGAACTTTCACGTCATGAGATATTAATTGTCAAATAAGGCTTTGTTAGTTAAACATATATTTAATGAATTTTTACCTTTTTTGAGTGTCCTTCCGTCTGTCCTGCCTCTCTCAATGTATCTTCCTTTTTTGGTGCAATTATGTACTACCCATCTCACCAGAACTGAATGATAACAAACTAATTTTTCTGGTGGAGGGATTAGACTAACCTGAAATCATAATTTTTTAAAACATCTAAACCAAAAAGGAACTTTTAAGGCAGAATCTTCCCTGTTTTCCTGAGATTTCCAGTAGTAATTTCAACCTTTTTCCTTTTAGCCACACCCACAGCTTGTTCAAAGCTCCTTCTTGCACAGACAAACCCTCCTTTATTGCTCCCCTTACTGCAAATGCAGTTTGGTGAGATAAGTGTCTGACTTTAAAGGCACATTGTGCAGTAACTTATTTGAATTTCATACTGCCCTCAATCAAAGTTTTCATTTGCTATCTGCACATCACACAGTTGCCATTATGCACTTCACATGCCACAATTAATTAAAAGTCATAAAATGATGATTTTTGCAAGGAAAAGATTGGTTATGCCGCAATCTTCTGGCCTCTCGTTGTTCCGACATCTCCATATTCTGAATGTGTGCATAATGGATAGTGTAAGGATAAGGGTTTCTTTAACTTAACCATTTATCTAACACCTATCTCAAAGTACACTTTTTGGAATATAGAGATACCAGAACAAAGAGATGTTCCAATAGAGAGTTCTTGTCCCCCCCCCCCAAAGATTTTAGATGCTTAGCTAAACAACACAGGACCATGTTCATCTAAGTGCCAGACACAGCAATCAATGTGCAGGAGGAAATGATCCAAGGTGAGGAGGTACTGTACAGAAGTTTTAAACATTCACAGGAGGTGCTGGGATTTACATCTTTTTATTGAAGAAACTCTACTGATGTATATTTCATACATTTCCTGGCAAAACTCGTCATTACTTATAGGCAAACCTTGTCGAAATTTACAGGCATTTCCTTTACCTTGTTGTGATGTTACAGGACACCATAAACAAGAAAGAGCAAAACCTATGAGGAAGACCCACAAATACGTCTACTGTCCTTACTGCCTTCCATATGTTTTACTAAAATATGCTTGGATCATGAATCCTTCTGTCAACTTCCAAACTTAAGATCTTAATTAGCTCATCATACATATTCATGATGGAATAGTATCTTCCTCTTTATTTGCTGATCTGTTTGCATGAATATTCATCAGCTTATCTCCAGATGTTTAAGCTCCTGTAGAAGTTGTTCTTCTGATTTCAGCTTCTCAAGCTGGTTTGCTTCCAATGCTTTACCACTTTTCTGTTGTTCTTTGAGCTTTTCGATGGCTTTCAGTTTCTGTAAAGATAAATGTTCCAAGTAATGAATTTTGGGAAATGCAACCCTTTCCCAAATTTGAATCAGTGTACTTCATCATTTGAATTATGGTATGCTACTTTTGTTACGTATTCAGAAGCAGTCCTACAGGAGAATTTTTCCTTGCCCAACCACCCCTTCCTCCATTACCCCCTTCCCCCTTTGTCCCCTTCCCCCAGTTGGGTCAGTTATGAGTTAAGTCAACCAAAAAATATAAATAATATTCCTTTCCTGAGACTTCATTTTTCATCCAGACATATGCCAAAATGTACGAGCTTCTTGGGGCAGGACTTTGCATCCAGACCAAATTTGCGGGAGCTAACTAATACTTTGTAATTGATTTTGCCCTGCATGTGAAACTTTTGCCTCCCCAACATTTCCCTTTGCACCTAGCTTGCCCCACCCCCCTCCCTGATTTTGACATCCTTGCCACTTCTGTAGTTATTTGCTCTATTCATGAAGAATAACTCCTTTGTTTACCTTCAATGTTTGGTTTTAACTCCTGGCTCTTCAGACCAACTAATTATAAATTGCATGCTACATCTTGTTATTTTACAATTTAGTGTTCTTTACAGAGCAGTTTTCCCCCTTGCATTTATAGTCAGTTTTAATTTGTTGGAAACTTGGTTCAACTGGTGTTTATTTCCAACTGCTAAAGGGTGCTACCACATGAAAATGCATATAATTAGCATAATTACTCAAGTGCCATTTTCAGTAGCTATGGAAAAGGTTAAAATTTTGAAGTTTGTTGTGTTTGGTTTTGTACATATTTTGAAAAAGTGTTTGGTCACAAATTTTGGCAAACCTAATTGAACTGCTAACTACTAGTTACTCACTCATTAAATAAGCTAACTCAATGAGTCACTGTAAAAAGCACCTCTTTGTGAAGATATTTGTGAACATTTGGTTGATTTCACCAATATATATAAAAAAAAATCTGCTTTATAAATGACTGTTTTCTTTGTTTCTACAATTGTTATATGAATTGTGTTGTACAATATTGACTGAGTTTAGCCAGCAAATTGTATTAAAGTATTCAAAGTTTCTTCTTTGACACCCTTAGACTTGTAGGCCCCATTTGGTACTGTAATTGATTCATCACTTTATCATGATGAAAAGTTCCTTCTTATTTATTGATACCTGTACATCCTCCTTCTCTGCCCGATTACATTTTATTGCTTTAAGGAGGAAATGAAGCTCAGTACACTCACACTTGATATAGTCAAGTTTCGTACCTGATTATTTGATTGACAGTGACAGATATATAATAATACCCAAAAAGTTACATAATATTTGGGGTTAGCTAACAGGCCAGTCAAGCATGTGTTGATTGCTTTTCAGGCAGTGTGAACACAATGAAAGAATGTCTCATTTGAGAGCACAGTTCATGTAGCAAACTCAGACACCAGTTACACCCCACACTGCCTTTGATCTACTGGGGTGTGATGCATTCTCAAGAAGAAACATTACAGCATGACGGACATTTCTGATATTTCCAAGACACCTTTTTTTTTTCATTTTAAAACTTCATGTAACAGGAATATTAACCTGCTAAGGCCACTTTTAATTTTTAAAGGGTGAGTTTGCAGGACCTAGAAACTTTCAAAATATGATATAAACCACTGCTTACAGCAAAAAGATGTAACAACAAAAACCTTCATTTTCATTGAATCTTTCTTTCTTGATCACTACTAATACTACTACTCTACTGTATGACAGCATGAGAACAACAGCAAATTCAAATGTTCATCACGATAGAATACTTAGAATAAGTTCAACAGACATGGGATTGTGTTTCTGGTGGCAGTCTGGAACCTTTGGGGCATTAACTTAATGCATGCCAAAATTAAGAAGACTGGGATTTTAGTGAAGCATAAAATTTTGCCAAAATAATTCTCCAAATTTTTGTCCATTATGAATTATGCCTTAAAAAAATGTTCAGTTTTGACTATCAAAAAAAGAAAAAAAAAGTATTTTGACCTTTCTCTTATCAAAGATACCTCTGCCACCTTTGCACTGTACAGTAGGCCTGGCTGACTGGTTCAATCCTGTCTACACAGTTCACAACTCCAACAAAACAAATACACAGTGGTTCACTTCGATCATACTGTACAAAGTATGTTGGTATGTCATGTACTGTACAGTATACTGTTTACAACAAATAGTAACTTAATACAGACCACAAACTGCAAAATCTGATTAGTCATTTGCTGTAATAACTTCAAAGCCAAGATTGCAAAATAGGAAAACCCCTGTTCTTTTTGCTAAATCACACTGTACCACACCATTGTCTGCAAATTCTAGATCCTAATTAAAAAGAAAACCCATTTAAGATTACAATAACTACACATGAGTGTTTTTGTTGTTGATGATACAGTTGTATTCTCAAAAAATGGTATGGGACAGGATGAGTTTGCAAAAAGATCTCGTATTTTGCACTGTCTTCATTACCATTATAATTTCATCACAGGGTGCAATTCCTGTTGCCTATGGCAGGCTTAGCATGGGTGTATTGAGAAATGAAGGGGTTCAACCTGAATGCAATAATTATCATTTTTTTCAGTGATGCAAGTATAATGCAATGATTTGTTCCTCTTCTTCTTTCAGTCGCTAGTTAAACTGTATTTACTGAACATGCTGGAAAAACACTTGCCCCAAGTCTCTCATGTAATCCTATCATCCACCTCTCTTTTTTTTCTGTTCCTATTCTTCACGGTGATTCCATCGCATTGTGCTCAAATGCTACCATTCAAATTACTTCTCACTGCCCGTTGCTGCAACTTCCACGAGCAAGTGCTGTAACACCTGTTTACAATTGTTCTTGAAGACTGTACACAGCTCACACACTCAAGCCTGCTGAGCGGGCAGATCAAACATGCTGTCTGCTGTGAGAGACTTGTACCTTTTGCAACTGATTACGTCATCATTTTTAACTTCTCTATTGTTTTATTCATTTTAGAAATCAGATGAATATTTTTCAAGATAGCTTACTGTATCATCCAATCGGCTTCGGGATTGTGCGACTTTTGCTGGATATTCATTAAGATCATCATGCGATGAACGGTGCATCGTTCTGTCTGTTTACATATAGTAAGCTTTTCATTGGCTACTGAGATTAGTGATTAAAAACCCCGACTGCCCAAAATTCTACATCCCCGGTTGCAAAAGCTACAAGTATCTCCAGCAAGCCAGATCTCCACTGGTTGATATGTGCACAGCGTATAAACTGGATCTGCCACGCACAATTGTTACAATGGTTCAGTGTTGAAACGTTTGACACAGTGAGTGTAAAAACTTGTTCGCCGGCATTACCGGTCAAAGTGTGCTGGTCGATGTGGGTTGGTTAGCAAAGTGTGTATTGGCGTTATAATGAGTCGAAGTGGAAAGTGGAGAATGTGAGAAGTTGGTTTGTCTGCAGAGGTGCATTGGGAGAGGTCAAAGGGCTGACACGTAGAGAAGGAATAGTGACAGAGGAGAATCCTTACAGCTGGGAGGGAACATCTCAAGAGACTTGGTGAAAGTCTAGAAAAACACAGGTATGTATTCATTTCTTGAGCAATTCACCCAATGGCCTGTGGTGCCTACTGTTTTTGACCTCCATCAAAAACAGAACTGTTTTCTTCTGACCATAATGCATCCCCACATACCATGTGGTCGGTATGCATCCTCCCCTACTGCAGGAAATCATGAAAATAAGAGTTTTTGCAGAATGACCCTTTGTGACCCAGATGACCTACTACTTCCAACAAAGAGTATACAGTATGGTGACACTCCCCCTCCTCTGACCAGTGAGATAAATGACTTTCCTCTAAGACACTCACGTTCCAAATATGACAATATGAAAAAAGACCCAGTACCGTATCTATGATTCCACTATACCTAAAAAATATCATGCCAACAAAGTCTTCTGGAATTAACACCCTAAGATCCCAGATGACCTTTGACATCTACCAGAATTCATAAATTATCCTCCCTGCACAAATCATGCCCATACTCAAGTATAATACTGTATCTATAATCCAAGTTGCCTCCACTGGGATTTGCATAAACAGTGTTTTCAGAATTTGACCATGATGAACCCAAATGAACTTTGACCCCCACCAGAATAACAATGTTTTCAGATTTTCAGACTAAATGACCCCAGATAACCTTAAAGATCAACCCTAAAGGAAAATGATTACTCTTGTGATGTAATACATCAAGAATCGTATCCATGCACTCATCCCAAATCTGATACTATATTTATCAATGTGTTCTGTTTTACCAAATATGTTGCTAAGTGATCTGTCCTTATTCATTTCAAAACCTGGGATTTTAATTGGCTCTCACATTTTCTTATTGGGCATGGCAGCTAAAAATTAGGACCTCTCAAAGAAATCCCAAATTCATGTGGGCATTTCACAGTTAAGGTGGCCCTCTGTCTGCAATATTTCCTACAATGTATACGAATGAAATTTAATCAAATGAAGATATCAGTGTTAAGAAACACGCTGATGATACTGCTATTTCGTGTAAAATCAGATAAACTTGCAAAGGAAGACCAATCCACACATCAATCTTTCATCAGTTTGACAGTGTCAAAATGTGATGAAAAGAACTTAATCCTCAAAGTCCAAGGAAATGTGTTTCCTAAATAAGAATGTAAAACACAGAGATTTAATGAATGCAAAGTCTGATAAAATTGTTATTCGTGATTCTGATGTTCCAAGGTGTGAAAAAACTGATTACCTTGGTGTGCGAATTGACACAAATTTGTCCTCCACCTTCCATGTTTCAAAACTTTTAAGTACAGTACATGTTTTTACATCATTTCCAGTATTTCATACATTTAATCTTTTTGAAATTTTGATGCAAGAGTTCATCTTTTTAAACCTGTCATTGTACCTCAACTTGTATGAGCTGTGCCTGTCTGGTTTCACCTTATGTTTGAGAAACACAGAGAAAGAATATGAAAATTTTTAAGATATACCTCAAAGATCTTTAATCTACAATCCTCGACAAAAATGATGGGACAAAACAAGCAAAACAAGCAATGTACGGAACACCATCCCCCCACTCCCCCATTCAATGTTGTGGCAGCCCAAGGCGTCCTGAAACTTCAACATTGATATGGGGAGCAGGGTTTGTCCCATGTACTTTTGTCGAGGATTGTCGGAAGCCTGTACAAAGGTATAGGAATTTCCAAATTTTCGTTTAAAATGCTCTGAAACGAGTATAGTTGCCTTTTTACTTTTCAAGCTACAGGAAAGTAGTAACAGTTGAATCTGTCCGACCAGTATACTGGCGTGTTAGATTAGCGATGGGGGCCCGAATAAAGATTTGTCTTCCTCAAGTAGCTCATACGAGGAAGGGGGGAGGGGGAGATAGTACTTTGCCTGGTGAGGGATTTAATTTACTTTAAAAATTTCATGTACTGTAATGGGGAAAAAACAAAGAAGTTTTTCCATCTTATTTTTCGTGTTAGGGGTTGGGGGTAACATATTTCACGATATACCCAACGGTTAACCACAAAATTCTCTCTTTTTTCGCATAAATAAACATTGAATGATGATTTAAACTACAATCTGGTTAAAGACGAAATTATATGTAAGCATAAGGGGTAGTGAACGTGACAATTAACGTCAAGATTTCTCGAAAATGAAACGGTTAACCATTTTTGCACAATGAAAGTTCCCTATAAATAGAGAGATCTTCTATTTGCACGATTAACCCTTGACAGTCATTGAAATAGTGTGTAGGTCAATGGTTAATCGTGTTGAGGTCAACGGTAAACCGTGGCGCTAATTAAATATTCTTAGTAATGGGGAGCAGTGACGAGTTCTACATAGGGATAACGAGTAAATTAGGCGTTATAAAGCCTACTTTCGGAGCTTTCTGGAGCAGTTCGGTTTCAAAAATTTAAAACGCCGCGTTTGTCCTGTATTTTATCTGCAATATCTGTTCCCCCTCCCCTCAAGGTTGTTTTGATCTGCCTCCCTCCCCGAGAAATATTTCTGGCTTGAAAGCGACCCCTCCCCCTCCCTTCGGTACCCTGCAGCAATGGGTCTTCTGAATAGGTAAAGACAAAATAAACGACGTTAAACCAGCCATGGGTACCTTATTTTGATCACTTCCCGGTCCTAATTAGAAAAACCGAATATGGACAGAAGTCCGCAATGCGTGATAAGTTACATTTCTTCCCCGTGAAATACTTAAAAGCCGCTTTTATTGTCTTGTCATGCAGCAATTGTTCTTCATAATGCTGACACCGTGACATTTGTCTTCTGATCACTCCTTTCAAAGTACACAAACTTTATTCACCAACTGTCATTACGTTGCCCATGACCGAAAACTTCTTCATACACATTTTTACAGGCTTCCGACAATCCTCGACAAAAATGATGGGACAAAACAAGCAAAACAAGCAATGTACGGAACACCATCCCCCCACTCCCACATTCAATGTTGCGGCAGCCCAAGGCGTCCTGAAACTTCAACATTGATACGGGGAGCCGGGTTTGTCCCGTGTACTTTTGTCGAGGATTGTAGACTATGACTTTCTCATTAAAACAGTGAATGATCGAGCACAAACTGGATTTGAAAGCATCCTAAACAAAATCAAAAACCAAGAAAAACAACCCCTCCATTATATCTTACAAAACCTTTTAAAATGTACAGAGAGAAATCCATGGAACAAAAACATAGTGCCAAAATTTAGCACTCAAGTATTCAAAAATCCTTTTTAAATTCGTAAATATACCTTCAAACAGGTCAACTTAAGCCCCTTTTGTGATTTAACCTTTATTTAACTTCCTCAACCTTGTCAAACAGTACTTTGTCTTATACTGTATCTGTTTTTAACTTGTGTGAATATATGTCCTATTTAAAATGTTTTATTTTACTGGAAATAATAAATCTGATATTGGAATCTGTTCAAATTTTGACCCCTGGTGACCCAGGTGACCCTTGACCTCCACTTAAAGCAAAAGAGATCATCTTTCAACCATAATACATTATCAAAATTTCTTACCCTGATATACTATTTAAAGTAAGTTTTCAGGTTTTGACCTCTACCAAACAATATAGGTTCTTCTTACTGTACCATATAACACATCTGTGGTAAATACAAAGTATGGAACCCACCCAAGCTTCCTAGCTTGAGATACAGTATACGTGTATGTTAACAAGGTTTACAGATTTTGACCACTGCTGAAACCAGACGACCTTTAAAGTCAACAAAAATGACAGGGTTTTTTTCCTCAACATGGGGCATTTATGTACCAAGTATGTGACCTGCCAGACTTTCTCTTCTTGAGGTATCATGTAGACAAGCAAAGTATCATAAATTCCCACACACACATACAGTACAGTGCACATGTCATATGAATTGCATATGTTTCTTTTTTTGTAAAACCCCAAAAGAAAATAAATCTCTATAATCAATGTGAAAAATTTAGAAGTTGAGATTGTACAGTAGTTTTGTTCAGGAATTGAGAAATAAACTCTACTCATACCTTTCTGATAGTTTTAATCTTCTTGTCTACCTCTGGATTTACTCCCACCTGCACAGGGGCCTCATCAGGTGTCAGAATGTGTGTTGCCATGGCAATTGCATCTCTTTGTTCCTGACTCCGCAAGCTCTGTGGCTGCAAGAAAGGAACAAATGATCACAAATCATATAAGGCCGCTTAAATGATATAGATTTCAATTTTAAACAAAGTATTTTCAGGAGGAAAACTCATTGCAGAGCTATGAAATCACTATGAATTTAATAAGGGCAGTATTCACATTTACAGTAATACTGCTACTGTACTGCTGAACAAATGACTAAAAGAAAACTGGGAACTGTAACATACAGTACCTACACAAAAGGACCAAAGAATGGTTCCAACCAATAGTTCATAAAAGGTCAAAAGGAGGCCATTGCATTGAAAGATATGCATACTCTAGTGGCACAATAGTCTATTTACAATAGCTTTGAAATGCCAGGTGTTGGCCATTGGGCTTATTTCATGACACTAAAATAGAAAAGCCCAAGTAGGTGCACTTTAAGAGTCTATTGTAAAAAATGGGGAAACAACCTGTGGTCCACTGCCAACTCCTGTGCAGTCCACAAAATAATTTTGACTTATCCTTTGTTTTTTCTATGCTTTGTCTTTTAACCACAACTTAAAATGACATATGTAATGAATATCATGTGAGCAAATAAACAATAATACCCTTTTAATAATGTAAAGTGGTTGTTCTTAATAATAGATATGACGAATCCCAAGTAATGAGTGTACGTGCCATTGATTTATCATAAACCTGGGCAATTTCAGCGTGGATTGCAATGGCCCGTTCTGCAAAATTATTTGAGGGCATTATTTGTGTACAGTGGCTATACTCAGTAACAAAGGACAAGATAGGGAAGGATCCAAGATGAGATGCCACCCACATATATACTTCTGAAGTCCCCAGATGGTCACAGCAGCATACTGTAATTACTTTTGCACTCAGTGTGCAGTGTTCAAAAATGTTGTGCACCCCTGTCTAACATTTTTCTTCACCTTGCAACATTATGATCTTCCCTGCCAACAAGCAGTACCCACTTTTGGCTTAAGACAGAGAAGGTGAGTTATCTACAGTACCTGAATACCATAGGTAATGAGAGTTCCAGCTCTACAGCTAACAAACTGGTTCTTACAAAACAACAAATTTGCCATAGTTTTATGAGTAACCATAGACTAATGGATCACAATGAAGCATTTTACAGTTTATTTTTGTCAGTATCAAAGCAAATGTGGACAACCATACAGTCATTGAACCAATTGTGTCAGGCTTCGACAAATCCCCCGTCCGACAGTCCGGGACAAGTACAAAATGACTCGGACAAGTGAACTGCTCAATATTGTAGCCCGCTAGGCAAGCAGCTTAGAAGTCTTCTTCACATAGGAATTCAATGGCTTGTACTAGATACGTAGTTAGATATGGACTCAGTGCATATTCATGCAGACAAGTAAACTTTGGGAATCCCTAGCCCGATGGACAAGTAATAAAAAACAAATTTATCGAATCCTGAATTGTGTACACTCAAGGGTGAATACTAATGCTGACAGTACTTTTGTTAGTTAAAGACCCAGTTCTCTCACCCCAAACAGTACCAATTCTCCTAACCTCCTTACTGAAGCCCCTCCCACAATTGGCCGATATTCATCTTCATCCAGACACAACCTCAGTTTATTGCTTCAGGATGAGTATAGAAAAACTCAATTTATATAATCAAAACACTCTCAGTACTGTTCATGCTGTGTAATGTAAGCTTTGGCACTCTGCATTGTTTGAATTAGCTATCAATCAAAGAGCTTAGTCAATTGAAAACTTCTGTACCCGGGTACCAAAACTGTAGTTTGGGATGAGAGGTTTGGCCCTTTAAGTAGCTTTATACCACATATCATATTACACATCTGATGGATTTCAGGGAAGGATCATTTGGTTATCATGAAAAATCTACATGCTGAATATAATTTCTAGCAAATTACTGCATGACACTCTTAATTCTTCACGTAATTAACTATATTACACTAGTTTCACTTCCTTTTACTTCCATTTTCTATTTGTTTTTTTAACCAATTTTTAAACTTCTCCAAGTTATTATCAATTAAAAAGTTCTATCAATTTAGATGAAAACCAGGAAATTAAAAGGGCCCAGACAATACCCAATACCCTTACAAAAATGACATCAATTAACACCTTGAAGATTTACAAATTTACTATACCCACCAGACCAGTGGAATGAGTGGATGCAACTATAGTTGTTGAGGTTTAATACATGCAGCACATGATTCCTAAAAAAATACCAGTAATATTCTCCCGAAAATAGACATACAACTTTTCAATTCTTATCCTTACACTGTTGCATTTTGCTGGAAAATGTACTGTAGCACTTGACACTGCCTGGATGGTTAGTTAGTTAGATAGATAGAGTAGAAAATGTGGAAAGCTCCTTGATAGAAAATTTTGATCTTTGGATGTAGTTGGAGGCAGTGGCATCACAACAGGTGGGTGTAGGGGTGCAGAAGACTCAACTTGCCCCCCCCCATGATGAACAATTGCCCGTGTTTGATGTCATTCTATGCCCAATTTCTCAAAGGGGCTAATGCTACTTGTTATTTTTTTTCCTCCACTTTCTCTCAAATATCTGACATTTCCTATTTTGGCCACAAAATTTCTCTCCAAGCAAACCCATATTTTGCACCCCCTGGAAAAGTAGGGAGGTTCAGCTTCCCCTCCCTGACCTCCCCCCCCCACCTTGTGATGCTACTGGTTGGAAGAATCATTGGCTAGAAAATACAGGAAAATATTTGTAACTATTGTGAGAAATTTGACTTGCTTGTTTCCTGGAATTTTTTTTCAGCCTTAACTGGTTGTCCTTAAAGGTCAGGGGGCAAACTACAGCAAATTTTCAAGCAGAAATCCAATACACGAAATTCGCTACATGTAATCAATAGTTTTTAATTGAGACTTTTCTCAAAGAAAGGTCTTGCCAGATCCATATAATCCAAATTTGCCTCACGGTACAGGGCCGTCAATCCTAAAGGGCATCCAATGAAACTATTTAGAGGGCATCACATTGGTGATTTTTTTTTTTTAAATGACCAAACCTATAGTGATCACCTTCTCAACATGGACATTGCAAATGCTGCAACATGTACAGGATCCATCACAGTAAGTGACCCCCTCGATATATCATGTGCATGAAGTTTTGAACCTTTAGACCAATGTTGAGAACAATGACCCTTGAACCCCACCAAAACCATAGCAGTTCTTGAAATACTTTACATGGGCAATATATATGTTAAGTGTGAGGTTAGATTAGATGGAGTTTCATGGCCCAGTTTTCAACCAATTGGTTTAAGTCAAGCCGGATATACCTCTTTTGCCAGTTGTGGCTCACTGGCTTGTTTTCCCTGCACTCTTGCTTATGCTGGGCACCGGACACAGTGCTAAGTGTGAGGCCTGTCACTTTTGCCTCTCTTGAGATATAAATCCCTTTTATAGGGATTTAACCTTCTAACCTCTGGAAACCCTAAATGACCTTTGACCCCCACCCAAATTTATAAGACCCATCTACTAAGTATGGGGAGTGTACATGCTAGTTATTAGATATCCATGAGTATTAACCACCTTGAGGTACTGTATGGATGTTTACAAGGTTTTTGATAGTTTTCTGACCTCTGGTAACCCCAATTAGATGACCTTTTATAATCCACCAAAATGAATTAGCTTACCCCACTTAATATGGTCAACACATATGCTAAGTATGTGATCCCTAGCACAGTTATCCAACTTGAGTATATACCATGTTTACAAGCAATTCCCAAGGTACAGGTATGGCCTGACCTTGATAAAGACAAGAAGAATTGAAAAGTAGATTGAGTTTACAAAATCTCAATGCTGACAACCAAAAAATAATGTTCAAGTTAGCTACAGTCATGTATTGTATTATCCTCCATTTGGGAAGAAATGACCCATGTCGCAGGTTTCTTCATATATCCTGGAGGAAACGGACTCTCCATGGTGCATGACACAGATCTCCAAGTTCCAACCTTACATTTTATACATTTACAAATTGATTCTTCCAATGCAAAATGCTTGTTTAGCAGTTTCTTCAATATTAAAAGATTAAACTATGTGATTTGTGAATGACCTGAGGAAAGAAAAGGGGTGGAAGGAACAGATGAAAGACTAGCACAGGAATGGGAGAGAGTCTTCAGGGTATTGACTGATAAATGGTTCAGGATATCAGGATAAGTTGAATATTTTTGACTGAATATTTCTGGCAGTTGCATTTTCTGAGCAGGCAATATTCAGTCCCTCCTAACATTATTTTGAAATGACAATCATATTTCCATCATGCACTCTTTAATCTTTAGTAATTTTCCTGAAAATGAACCTCCAAAACAACTTGGAATAATCCATGATGTTTTTTTTTTTTTTTTTTTTTGCATGGCTTTGCTGGTTTAGTGAGGAAAATATTGTTAGATGACTATATGATGGAATGCAGAAGTTAAAATACCAGGGTATAAGAACTGGCCAGGGTAATGTCATTGACCCTTCAAGATGATTGAATCTTCATGCAGTACATATGTGTGTTACAAGTTACAACACTAAATTTATAGATCTGGTATTCTTGTCTGAACTGTTAGCTGGATTCTTGAATGCTATACTGCCTGAAATGATGTACTGTAAATACGTGCAAGGTGATCTTGTGGTTGACCAAATTGTTGTAATTCCTAGTATAAAGGTATATAAGATGCCCTTTCCACCTTGGGTTCTTTTCATGGTTGGAATAGGCTGTACTTGAACAAACTTGACACCTGTACAAGAATATTAGGGGTAGAAAACCACAATTTCTGCTTAATAAAGATTTGGAATCTCTTATCACTTTAACCTAAAGCCTACAGCCAGCAGTGAAACTGAGGGTGGGAAAGATGAAAGGTGCATGAAGACAATTTGGGTCCTACTGTATGGTCAGGGGTGAAGGGGTAAGGTACAGAGACAGGGATTTGTAACAATAGGGTATGGGTTCGACCAAGACAAAATATTGGGCAGTAACTTTAAAATTCTTGTTCTGTTTCTGAAATGTTTTGAAACACCAAAACTACAGTATAATATTGCAGTTATTTTTTTGTACTGAATTAATGCCAGTCTGACATCCTCTCCTCCTCCAAATACAAACCAGGCCACTAATATCCCAATCAGTCTGGCAGAACCACTTTTAAACCAGCCAAGCAAAAGTTAATTGTTAACTTTTCTACTCTGCCATGTGAGCATTCAAATGCTAAGGACGTACTCTATCCATTTGGATGTGCAAGTTTGAAAAGGATGTGATAACTTGAGGCTAAAATGACATGGTGCAGAAGGGTGCTGGGGGGAGGGGCAGGAATAGGTGCAGAGGTAGGGTAGGGTATGGCTGGGGAGTATGGGCTCAAGGTTCACTGGGGGGAAAACTCTCTTAGGAGTTTTTGAGCTACTGTAGCTTCAGGATGATGGTTAATAAAAAAAAAAACAGAATTACTTTTACGAGAGAAGTATTGGTACAAACATTAGCCTTGGGAAAGATAAGGGAGTAAAAATACAGTTATTAATTGACACTAGGTCTTAATTCTCAGTAGTACTGGTGGTACACCTGGGACAGTACTACAGGAAGTAACAAGTCCTGTAAACATAGTTTTTAAAAATATGATGTTGAATGAAACAAATCAAAGTTTTCTATAAAACTGGTAAATTTTTCGAAGATTCCGTGAAAACTTAGTTGTTAAAAACATCCCTATCATGCGCGTAAGGAACTAACTATATAAACTATACTTTCACTTCAATGTGGGGTACACACATTAAAAAATGGGCAATATCACTGTAGCGAGGATGGACAGGCAATGCTCTCTCCCTGTAAATGATTTCACTTGAGGTCCACTCTTTTCTAACCCAAAACAAAGGATCAAATACTCCCTGAGTTTATAACAAAACCTCACTGAATGCTGCACAAACTGGTTCAGATTATGTAAATATTCACAGATTAATTTTCCACAGCAAGTAGGGCAAAAAGTGCAACCTATTATGGAATCGCATTTGAGCAATGTTACTAATGTTCAATCCCTTGGTGAGTATTGGGTAATTAATTGCACACAGGCAGAACCATTACCCTGGCAATTGTATCCATACTGTAGATTACAATCAATATTTAATTGAATACTTCTTCAGAGCAGACTTGTGGCTAATTCTTCAATCTTCAAAGGATGGATTGGACCTCATGAACATATATTCCAGTAGTTTTTAAAGCTATACTTAGGTCTGATTGTGCTTTGCAGTCAAAATCAATTCTTCATTGTAAGAATGTAATGATGTCTACATGACTTGTGATTATTTGCTCTACAGTATTGAGTACACAACCTTGCAAATGCTCAATTTACAATATTGTTTAAACTAGTTAAATAAAGAATCTGGTGGTGAATATTTTTCAAAATTTAGTCAATTGAGGCATCGTTCTACCAAAATTTCATATGTGTCACTTTTTTTCAGGTTGAGTAGCCACATGCAGAGGGTACAGTGAGAAAAAACAGTAGTAAACAAAACAGTACACCAGGCAATGAGAATTGCACTTTTATCAAAATTTGTCCTTGAAAATAAATGTAAAAATATGGTAATCACAGCACAACACCAGATCAGAAAGATAATGATGACTGTTTTAAATTTACAAAATTACAAACATATGGTATGTTTGAGTATCCATAAAAACCTACCTAAATATATAAATGACTGCTGTCTGACTTGAACCAATTCCAACAAATATCCCCAAATTGGACATCTAGCATCTCTGATACTTAAATGAATTAACACCACTTATTCATACAGAAGATGCATATTTTACCCAAAATACCACCCTGAAAAACAATATCAGTACCCAGAACAGTGGTTAGGGCTACACTCCCCACAAAAGTCAATTAAATAATGAAGTCACCTTTCCATCTTCCCCTATCAATGCTGGCAACAATTCAGGCTTGGGGCGATTACATCTCAATGTAATGGACTACGATGCGATTACTTCATATTTTACAATTGTGATTATGATTACGATTACACCTTGAAAGCAATTGATAACGATTGAGATTACATTGCAATGTAATCATGATTGCAATGGTGATTACATTTTGTTTCCACATAAACAATGTAATAGGAAACACAGTTCAGTGCCCACAACTGGAAAAAAAGGCCATGGACATTGCTCCAGATAAGTCCAAAAGGATACAGGTTGAGGCATAAAACCCCCTTCTAACTCTTTTGCAAAAGTATACTTCTAGAGAATAATGTAACTAGACAAAGAAACAACTCTGGAGGTAATGACAAATTTAATTTTGTCATTCCAACTGAAGAACCAAGCACTGAAAATATTGTTTAGTAACTTAACCTCTTTGTTTAATTCAACTTCAATGTAATCAGAAATGTAGCCACGATTGCAATTACTTTGCCATTGTAATCTATTACTATTGCAATTACTTTGCCATTTTCTCAAAAGTAATCAATTGCGATTCAAGTCATGTAGACTTGTACAATGCTATCCATACCCAGAATACACCACACAGCTGACACACAATAGTGTATGGATATCACCACCCACCACTGCTTGAATAGGACTTGTCTCTACTCTCTACAGGTGCTGATCCAGCTGTAATACATAGATTCTCAGTTTAATTGTGAGAACAGAAACAAGTACACAGTAAGTTACTAGATGAGGTCGAATGACACATCGACACCAGTATGTTCCCATGCAGCAACAGCAAGTAAAAATCAAGTAAAGGTTGGACAGAATTTCAACTAAAAAGGGAAAGAAAGGGTAAAATTACATGAGAAATATCTACAAAAAGGCAAGTATGGCAGTCATGTCAAAAATTTTTGTCACAGAAGGTTACTTTCCTTGAGAAAACCCAGAATGAGTGAAGGGTCTGTCCAACTGCTCAAATAAGATCTTCAGGTTTAGCACAGTATAGTGCTGTGCTTCTGACAAAGGGGCTATGACACTGTTCCCACAGTTTGTTCTTCCTGAGGTTCAGTATTCCCTCATCGTGGGAGGATCTGCACTTCTGGGAACATCGAACCTTGGAAAAAACCAACCTTGTAATCATCACCAAATCATCGAGATATACGGAAACCAGTAACATTGAACACTGGGAAGGTTGAACCCCAGGAACATTGAGTAGACCCCCTGACAAATATGGGAGTATTTATGACAGTTTAAGAGAATGTGTCAGATGGTGACAGCTGACTGCAGAGGATACAATATGGCTTCTCATCACCATGAAATACACTGAGTGAGAAGGATTCATAGTACATTGTAGTGAGGGGTGAAGGGCGGTGAAGGGGGTGGGGTGGGGTGGGCATCCTACTGTAATCCTCCAAGCATCATGTATTATCCTACCCAAATGAGAAGAACTAAAGCTAGGAGAAATACCGCCACATATCTCTGATTTTATGTGAAATTGGTGATGAATGTGTCTACCACATATGCAAGTAAATACAAGCAGTTAATGCCTCAATGGAGACCCATTACTTCTAATTTAGGGCACACATTGATATAATGGTCTATTGGACCTAGAGCCTGCCAGTCCTAGAGTGGTAACACACATAAAACCCTATTTCAGGATCAATGAAGCTATAAGGCTAAAGGGCATCTTGCTTTTGGTCATTTAGTAGAGCAGGTCTTGTCTTTAGTCATTTTAGACTCCAATACTACTTACAGAAGGCCAAGGCATCCTCATTTAGCTTTCTCTTGCACGATTAACTCTTCAGTCTCTAGTTCTACATGCCATGACATCTCTTCTTGAGAAAGCAACATTGACACACCAGTACATCAAAGGCGGTGTGGGGTGTAACTGGTATCGAAGTTTGTCACATGATCTGTACCCTAAAATGAGCCAAGCTCTCATTGTATTTATGCTGCATGAAAAGCAATTAACATATGCTGGATTGACCTATTAGCTAACCTCAAATGTTACGTAACTTTTTGTGTCTTTTAATATATCTGTTACTGTAAATCGATTAATCAGACGTGAAATGTGACTACATCAAGTGTGGGTGTAGTGAGCTTCATTTTCTCCATGAGGCGATAAGAGGTAATCAGGCAGAGAAGGAGAATGTAACAAAAAGTAAGAAGGAATGTTTCACCATGCATGTAAAACCGTGAAATTGCAAGCAATTCATTAAAGCAAAGCTTTACTGAAAAAATATTATGAAAGGGAGGGAACAAGGAAATGGGGGTTAAAGAGTCTAAGTTTCCAAGGTTCAGGGCCGTAAATATCCCCTCCTCTTTGAGATCATCCATATTTATGATAAATGGGATGGAAAGGAGATCAAAGAAATGAATCTACATTTTACACCTTTTTCAAAGTACGCTCTGGAAGATCAAGAGAGCCTGGGTTAAGTTCAAAAAGAGGATACTCTTTAATCACAATCGAGGAAAAAATGTGGATTCCCTGTAAATCATTCCATGTGACACTCTGATTAAAGGGGAAGTTTAAGCAAAAATTTAATTTTCATATATGAAAAAGGAACCAAATCTACACAGTGTGGTGACAGTTCCATTCAAATCGGACATGTATTTCTTGAGATATCAGTAAATGAAGTGAGTAGAATTGTATTCAAAAGTGAGTTTGAGGGCAGCAGAGCTTATCTCACTTCCTCACATTGACAAGGAATGCTTTGTTTCCCTTTGTTTTATCAGACTGCCGGTTGACCTTGAAGTTAATAGGAGTATGGCATCCCTGTGGGGGATGCAAAGTTTGTAAAATTCTCATGCCACTTATGCAATCCCGTTTTAATAATATGGGATTATTGAGGAGGAAATCCAATCTAAAGTTTAAAGGAAAACAAAAGATTGCCCATCTATGTGGAGATGTGATGTCATATGTGCTTGCTTCAAGTTCACTTTTTCTTGAAAATGTGAAAACTTTACGTGCTCATATCATGAGAACTACACATCGGACTTCAATGCAAATTTCACCAAAATGCTCAGAATAAGCACTCCTCTAACATACTAAATCCTGTTGTGACCTTAACTTAACTCTTCTTTTCACGAATCATGGAGTCACTGATTACTTTTATCTTTGCTTTACAAGTGTTTTTAGCAAATACAGTTCTGATCAAATGCTTGCATTCACATATTTGTGAATGAATTGGGGACAAGATTGACTACAAAATTCACAGACTGAAAATCCAAGTAACCTTTGTTCTATTTCAGTGGTTTTTAAAATCTGCTAAATGGAATAGACTTTATGCCGGCATTAACGTCACATTGCAATACTTTTGTATAAAATGCAATGGGCATGTAGCCACCAGATATTAATGGTGGCAAAAGGTACCCATTTGCATATCTAAGGAACAACTCCACCTCCTCCTTTTGTTTGCAAGTTCCAAAATAATGAAGTCACACAAACAGCAAGATTGCTTTACTGCAGCTACAGTAGGAGGTTACAATGCAAGTTTCCACCAAAGTTGAACTTCCAACTGACCTCTTAACAAGACCTAAGTAAATTGACTCACGGACTGAGAATTCAAGTAACCTTTGTTTTATTTCAGTGGTTTTTAAAATCTGCTAGATGGAACAGACTTTTACATTGGCATTGACGTCAGATTGCCACACTTTTGTATAAAGTACAATGAGCATGTGGCCACCAGATACATATTGCGGCAAAAGGTATCTATTTGCATATCTAAGGAACAAGTCCATCTGATCCTTTTATTTGCAAGTTCCAAGTAAATAAAGTCACACAAACAGCTCTATCTTTACTGCAGCTTGGAGGGTTTAGGTGGGGGTATTTAAAATGGGTTGCACAAAGCAAGTTCCCACCAAATTTGAACTGAGTGGGCTACTATTAGATTAATTAATTGACACACTCATGTCTGCCTCTTAGATTAGATTAGATATTTATTTTATTCAGCCAACAGTAGTAGTAGGAGGGCACTGGCTAATGTCTGCAGGAGTCATTGTACTGTTTTATGGCAGATTGATAAAAAAGAAGTCGTCAGCCTCTTTGATCCCCTGGTACAACGTAGCCTATTGCCAGATGGCAAGAACTCAAAATATTTATGGGCTGGATGTGAGTCATCCTCCAATATATTTTCCACACACACCAGTGTGCGATTCTTGTAGAGAATGTGAATGGGAGTGAGAACTGTACCAATGACACGTTCAGCGTTCCTTACAATCCTATTCAATTTCTCAAGATCACTATGAGGAACACGAGAAAACCATACTAAAATATTGGTAGTTAAAACACTTTCAATAATTGCACGATAAAAATTGACAAGAATAAGCTTACTGACACCAAAGGACTGTAGGGATCTCAAAAAGAACAATCTTTGTCAACGGTTCTTTAAAATCTTGTCAGTGTTCACCTTCCATGTTAAGTTGTCCATTATATATGTACCCAGAAATTTGAAGACTGAAACTTGTTCCACTATTGAACCATTGATAGAGAGAGGTTCTTTAGTGTTCTTTTATTTCCTGAAGTCCACAATCAATTCCTTTGTTTTATTCACATTGAGATCCAGATCCTTGCATCAGGGATGTAACCCAAGAAGAGGTACATTTCCAGAAACTTTTGTATTCACAATTGTAAAAAGTACAAGGAAGGTTTTCTTTTGACAAAGCTTTTCACCCAAGAAGAGGTATCATTTCCAGAAACTTGTATTCACAATTGTAAACAGTAAAAGGAAGGTTTTCTTTTGACAAAGCTTTTCACAGTGGAGGCATAGGTCCAAACTGATTGTTAATACCTTTTTCTTTTTTTAAGTAAACTGCATTTGTGCTGAAGACATTACACTCCACCCTTGGCCTAGCCTGCAGGGCAGACAAATTTTTTTGTCCAGCTCATCGCTACCAAAAAATTAACGTCTGCCGGCGTTGGACACCAAATCTGTTCATCTGCGTAGAAATCTTACGGAAACTTCATGTACATAATTCTACGTGGATTGGTTGAAGCAAGGCTGTTAATGTTTATTTAACAGGCAAACACTTGTACCATTGTACAACAGTGCACGGAGTCACTATGGTCGATGTTATTTGACACTGGTATTGTGTACGTTGTACCGTGCAAGCAGACACACACAGCACAGCGGCTAATTAAGAACAACCGATCCCACAGCCACTGGAAAAGATAGTGCGATGCTTTTCAACAAAAGATTACTGTTTTTGAATCCATTCTTTGATGAAAGTTGTTATTGTTTGAAAGAGGCTGTCCATGATCAAGACTTCCATCTAAATTAAAAGCTTTTAACGGATGTAAAAAGCCTATGTTTTTGTTTAGTTTAAAAGTCGTTGTGTTCAACCTAGCATTGCCAACATGTAGCCGTTGAGCACCGCCTACCTTAGGAATAGACCAATTGTGGTGAGTGCTCATGAATATTAAGAGGATCAACTTTTGGACTCATTGAACAGAATTTCTGACCATCGCCGGCAGGTTCTGAGGGGGCTGCAGCCAAAGAGGCGCTATGCAGGCTACCCTGGGCCACAATATTCTTTGTCAAAATTGATATCCTGTGAATTTTTAATCAAGATGCCAATTTACTGAAGTCAGGAAATTTTCTGTACTATCTCCCATCTTTGCTGCATGCCATCATCTTTCTCTTGATAACGATTATCCTTATACTCGTGTACACTAATGAATTTGTAAAAGATTAGGCCACCTTTTTTTTACACATTATGTGCAGTGAGTTAGTGTGAAATATCATGAAGAATACTTATTAGCATTTTACACTTGTGGGGAAATTTCAGTGGGCTGAAACAGACTTAAGTTTACTGTAGCCTATTACATTCCATTTGGGTCCAAGGCCAGGTGGTCATGATTCGGTAAGATTTACAACACCACAACAGAATTAAGTCTAAACATTTCAGTTTGTGCAATATTGTTCACAACTTGACAACAAATTTGATGAGTGGTATTCTCAACTTTTGTCCAAAAATTATAAAAATGTGTATGATCTAACCACCGAGTAAATTCCCCAAAATTCAAACTTAAAGGAAATTTGGGAAATTACTAAATATTCCTAAATGCTGAAATAAGGGCCAGATTTATCTCAGACAGGCCTTGAGTAATTTTTCCCTTCCACCACAACTGATATTCCTGAGGTTGTAAACAACAGACTTAAAATAGATGTCAAACAATACCCCCCATTGACCTTTCACTGAACTAGCAAACCAATACAATAAACAATTACCAGGCCTGGAGTTGGAAAACCTTTGGTTGTAAAGTAGAGCTTATTTACGTCAATGAGTTGCGATGATCTAATAAAGCTCAAACTAACAACAGGTAACTGCTTTGATGAATTCTAATAATGAAACCTAATTGTAATTTTTAAATAGATTTAACTAAGTTCATTTGTAAGCTAAGGTCTTTTGTTAGCTAAGCCCTAAGTCAACAAATTTGTATAATTACAAATTGTAAGTTTGCTGTGTTTTCAAAAATCAGCATTTTTAAAAGGCAACCGGTCCCTGTCAAATATAGTTCAATATGTTCTAAGCATTTAACTTAAAACAATCAAGTTCAATATATTCTTTTAAAGGGCCAAAACTCTCACCCCAAACTACAATTTTGGTACCCAAGGACCAAAATTCTCAATTGGCTCAGCTCTTTGATTGACAGCTAATTCAAACAATAAGCCCTTTCATGATTACAAATCGGCCTCCCGGGTCAAAGGTCATTCGGGATAGCAACACATAACAACGCTAGTCGCAGGCCATCGCCTGTGCATACCATCGTTACGTTACGTATGCATGCCTACAATAAACAACACTGACATGAACCAAAAGTAGCTTCGAAAAATCACATCTCTAAATGGACAAAACTTTTAGTATCGCCCGAAAGATGTTTTAAAGTATCACTCACAAATTTTCCTTAGATACTGGCTGAGTTTAAAATTTTTGAATGTGCAAAACCTCAAAAAAATTGTCCATTCCCGTGGAAGTACGAACTGAGAGTTCTCAAGCTTTCTGCTAGGCTAAAAACCGTAGGCTAGGCCTAGTCAAGGAATGAACCAGCTGTAGGCTGGTATACCAAATTTCGTGAAAAAAATACCTAAGCTACAAGAGCTAGGATGAGTATCAGGGGGTTATTTCTACGCTTGAAGTTTTATTACCATGCATGCTACATGATGCAAAGGCCTAAAGTAGGCTTCGTTCTATAAGTTCGTAGACGACGCGTACGTTGTATGTACTAGGTCGCCTTACTGCTACTGCTATAGCCTAGGCCTAAAAAGGTAAGTCTCGGCTTTTTACCTTCATAAAAAGTCTCACATTATATCTATCCAGCACTTGCTTCGCCCAGGCTCAGTTGTAACTTACCTCAGCCCAAGACTGTGATTTGGAGTGTAACTTCATGTAACGTTCAAGTGCTATAGTAATGTTGCACTAACCGTTATACCGTGTTAGCACATGGGTGTTCAATGGAGATAGCGCGCATAAGATCGATTGAAATAGACGAAAATCATAGGCCAAGGTAACTCTAGTTTTTTTTTATAACCATAGACCCAAAGCAAAATTCATTCCTAAATCTTACGGAGTAATAGTAGGCCCTCGAACCTGAATTTTAATCTTTTAACCCAAATCCTACAAGTCAAGTGTAATCTTGTGTAGCCTACTATTGCAAAATGTACGTACACACAGTGATACGAATGAGCCAGTGATACCGGATGACCTTTGTTCTGTCATGCGCAGTAGTAATCATGAAAGGGCTTATTCAGAGGGCCAAGGCTTATATTACACATATGAACGGTACTGAGAGTATTTTGTTTACATAAATTGAGTTTTTCTATACTCACCTTGAAGCAATAAACTGAGATTGTGTCTGGGTGAGGATTAATTTCAGACAATTGTGGGAGGGGCTTCAGTAAGAAGGTTAGGAGAATCGGTACTGTTTGGGGTGAGAGAACTGGTTCTTTAACCTCTGCAGAGGTTTCAGAAACTCAATATGAGAGTATATATAGATATATACATATATATATATAACGCTGGATCGACCTATTAGGCGAAATCAGTATAAGCCCAATACAACCGGAGAAAATAAAAACAATAAAATACATAAGATTATGTTTCCCCTATTGGTTCTGAGATATATATGCACATTATATCAATGACCCGAAAGTCCTTAGTGTTAATGGATAGATGTATGTAAGTTAGCCTACATCGAAGTAATTGCATAGACATTATGTGGTAAATTGGACTTGCGTATAGTTACGCATTCCCATATAAAACTGTGTAAAACATGGAGGCGAAACGTTTTTTCGCCCAAGGGTCGAGTTCTCCCAACAGTCGTGTTTTTGCATGCTATATTTTGCCAAAATCCCAATTTATAGAAACATATATATGTATACATATACTATAAAATGCTAACAGTCAGTCAAAAAGGTAAAATGTCATATCTACATGCTTGCTTCACAAGGTTGGTAAGAACATCACACTTCAGGATAAAACATTGTATGAGCTGGAAGGGCAGAGTCAGCTCCATTCATTTTAGATTTAGCCCAGATTTAAGTCGCACAATAGATATTTCTTTCTGTGTCTGCAAGCAGATCCTAGCTCGTTCTTATTGTTCAGACTGGCCATGTCTGGCTTGTAAATAATGAAGTATTTTTCTTTAAGGCAGAGGTTACAGGTTTTGGTCGAATCTGAGTACGGATTACTTCTTCCAACAACAAATTTACAACCTAACAAAAGTATCAGAAAAAAGATCAAACAAGAAAAAAAGGAAGAAAAGGAAAAAAAGAAAACAACAAATGGAACTTCTCTGTAATTTTAGAACAGAAGTTTCTAAAATTTCTAAGGACTACTTTACTTTTAGATTGAAAAAGGAGTTCCATTTTAAAGGTACTTGTCTCGGTTCTAAAATATTTTTTCAAATACATATTACGTTGTTTGAAGAGAAAGGGCACTCAAAACTAAAGTGAAATTCATCTCCGATTTGGGTTTTGGGGCACTAAGTACAAATTCTTTTATGTAAGTTGAGATTCTGGTATTTACCAGAGCTTGACGGGATGTTGGTGTTATTCCATCCATATCTGCAAAGATTTACAGATCTAGGAGGACTTAATAAGCTGACTAAAGAGTTTTGGAAATTAAGTTTTTGTTTAAACATCCTGTATATTTTACATTGTGAATGATTATCAGGGCTCGATTTTCGTGGTTGTCCAATTGTTTATTGTTTTGTAATTGTGCAAAAAATACTTTGGACAACCAAATTTTCTTGTGGACAACTAAAATTAGTGTAATGGTTGCCCGAAGGACAACCATAAATTTTTCTGAAAATTGAGGCCTGATTATTAACTTCAGCCCACCATTCTTGTTCATAGATATCACTCAATCTTCTACCGTACTTATGAAATTATTTAACCAGGATTTTTGAAAAGATATTTGTATACTGTCAATACTTTCTCACCAATTATGAGGTTTGCTACTACTGAAGTACTACTAGTTTGTTTACTATGAATGTAACATTGAGACCCTTAAATCATATCATGGATGATTCTTTGAAGAGAAATAAGAAAAGGAGATAGGCCAACTAAGATCTTGCTTCAAGAAAAGGTTTGGGAGGATATTCCCTTAAATGCATTTTTATATACTTTGTACCCACAAATGTATTGCTTCCTCCCACTGTGTATACTTTGTCACTGTTAAAAACGGTTGTCACTATTAATAGTAAAAAAGGCAATTAGCTCTTTAAGCTTCTGTCATAACAAATGTGCTGCTTAAAGAGAGATACGACAGCTCTTGAAATAACTGGAGTAATTATTAGCCAGCTTTAAAAGGCTAATTAGTGATAATTCGATCAGTGATGACATGCCATAAACACAAGTGGGTGAAATTCATGTATGAAGTGTATTATACTGACAAGGTTTATAACTTTTATATTGTTTTATAATGTAAAGCCCTAATACATGAAAGTCGGTTCCTGACTGAGTGTGATTGAAGATATATCTGACACTATATTTCTTGGAATGAAACAAGGAAAATAATAATTTTAATGGGGGAATGAAGTCACCCCAACCTAAAGTAGTGTAGCAAAATATGCTGTATTATGACTGGTTCTTGAGATCTCGTCATGTGTAAAAAAATTTTCTCCTTAAATGTGGAAATTACTGGGAGTAACTGCAAAGTTTACCTTGAATATATGCAATATGACATCCTAAAATATTAAAAAAATACTCTGAAGAGAAATAAGAAGGAAAATGTGAGGTTAGATGAGTGCTTCAAAATAAGTTTGGGGTGACTGCTCTTGACTTTTAATCACTGACTTACCAGACTCTCTCTGTCTCAGGGGAGGTCACATTTTCAATGACTCTAGATCTCCAACCAGGGTAGTCTCTGCCAGATTGAGGCACCAAAGTTGGTTCAATTCAGCAAGGTTTTGGCCAATGTGAAGGCTGCAAACCCCTGTCCCTCTCCCCTTATCCCATACAGCCATGCCATCAGTGGCGTAGCAACGGGGGGGGTTAGAATCCCCATGACCCAACCATACAATGCAAAAACACCTAAAACAGTGGTTTTTTCTCTCTATCCTTAGACTTTTCCCTCACGTCTGGCTCCAAAACCCACCTATGACACAATCCTGGCTATGTGTCTGCATGCCATTAAAATATTACAACTCTAAAATAGGTCTGAGATGTGACTTCAAGAAAATGCATGATTAGATGAATCAATTCAATGTCTTGCGTGCATCTTCTCAGTTCTTCAATCCTCAAATGGCTATAGAAAATAGATCTATTCTGGGGAAAGAACAGAATATCTAAAACCCTCAATTTTGGCACCATGTCAAAAGATTTTGCACCCGCTGGCTGCTGGGAGAGTGCCGTGGGAATGTCCCGGCCCTATTGGCATTGCCGACCCAACGCTGAGGTAATGTGTGAACAAAAGACTGGCCTAGCAGTGATGCAATGCAAAGATTAAATATGGTGAAAGCTGGACATTGTAGCCATTTCAAGTCCTATTAGCCAACTAATGATTTTGATGATTGCCTAACAAAACATAATTAACTTTTTTAAATTAAAATGTTTAAATACATAAAAGGCTAAACCTAGTTTTCTAAACAGAGATTTTCTTTTTTTCTTGTTGGTGGATGGTATAGATTTTCCCTAAATTCTTGAAGACATTACAAGACAAAATTTTTAAATAACAGCCTTAAAAAGACCAACAGACAAGAATAGAATAGAATAAATATTACATATTGGAAATCTAATATTTAAGGTCAGCTCTAATTGCCTATATATTCCCATCTGTCTCCAATCTAGCCACTCTTATAATTTCTATCCTTAACCTTCCTATTTAAATATTCCAAAACCCACAGACCATGCAATGCATTACCAAGGGAGGCAGAAACTTTGCAGAGTCCTTCTTAGTGAATTAGATGCACTATTTCCCCCTCCCCCCCCCCCCAAAAAAAAAAAAAAATGGGACAAATTCCACACATTTGTTCATTTTGGTTTAAATGTCTAGATGATGGTATTAAATGAGATGAATTAACATTGTCCAGGAAAAGCTTTTGAAGAGGGACCTTGTAATAGTACAAAATAATCCTCTCACAAGCCTCTATATAATGCAAACTTTTGATGTGCATGGTGACCCGACCCAAATGATATCATCATTCTTGCATGTTGACTCCCAGACAGTGCATGAAAGGGGTTTTGATTTAAAAGAAATGTTCACTTTTCCAATTTTGTTGAGGAAGCTCCAAAATACTTCAAAGAAACCATACCAAATGAGTCAGGACCCAAGTTTTTCTTTGTTGGAAAAAAAATATCACTTCACTTTTCTGTATCTTAGCAACTTAAAGGGAAAATGCAGTCACGATTGCCCCAAATTAAAGTAGCGTAGAAGGCTGTTCTTGTTTCATGATTGGCTTTTCAAAGTCATGTAACAACACTTTTTCTCCTCAAATGTGAAATTTTCTAAAAGAAATTACTTGGTTTAACACATGCAATAATGAAGTGCTAATGAATATTAATTTGAAGAGAACTAGAGAACTACGAAGAAAATTGTGAAATTTAGCTGTTGCTTCGAAATAAAATTTGGGTAAACTGCTCTTGACCTTTAATATGCATCTCAGTCCACCAATGCAGCACAATATTGCACATTATGTTCACAATTTTTAGTAGTTTATCATCAATCAATTAGTTAGTCAGTTAGATAGAGTTATACAGGCCTAGTTTCCAACCTATTGGTTCAAGTTGAGCCGGCCACTGCCTTTTTTTCCAGTTGTGGCTTACTGGCTCTTGTTTTCCCTACTACATTGCTTACGAGGAGTACCACCCACAACAGCAGTAGGTTCTGTTTTTAGAGTGTTTGGTATGACTCCACCTGGGAATAAAACATGGGCCTTCCACATGAGAGGAATATCAAGCCTGATATTTTCTCACCATAAAATCTCATATGAAGCTAGAAAAATCATACATGCAAACTTTGAGCCATGAATCAAAGATATAATGAAATCAATCTTTAACATAATCCTAGAAGCTGTTTGCAAAATAAACCCACAACCATGTGCTGCAATGTGAGAGCTCACATGACCTGGAGGTTACATGACAATTGTTGTGGTACAGTGGTATTTGACCAACTATAAATCACCATTAAATGGTCTTCTAGTTCAAACCAAGATTCTTCATTCATACTGACTAGCTGCAGAACCTCAGAAAGAAGTACAAAAGAACCTAGTGACTGCAACAACATGTGTAACCAAAGTTTATGCTTCCTGTCTACTGCAGAGCATTGTTTCAGACATTTCACTTTCTACAAGCGATCAACATAAATGTCCCAAATTTTTATAAAGACAAAATTTTTTCCTCAGAGAAAAGATTTAAAACTGACCATAGGTTAAGCCTGATGCATGGATGAAATCATGACAATTGATAAATTGAAATATTCCACGACACATTATGTTGAGAGTATTATCATATTGAGGGCACAGTGTGTTGATTAAAGGATGCTGAAGGGTAATATCACTTTGAAATGCTTATTATTAGCAAAATGAGTCAAGTTTAATGTCCAAGTTACACAAAAATATTCAATTTGAAAGCTTTTATAAATTGGCTTGTAATGGTTGTATGCAGCATAATTTGAAAAGTGTCTTGTCACACATTTTGAAAACAGAATTGAATTGTTAATTGCCCACTAATGTAACATTTATTCACAAGATACAAGCATTTTCCAAGTTTGACCATTTGTTCATTAGTAACAAGAAGAACATTTTACATGTTTAGGAAAGCTTTTCAACCTATACAATGATTTTTCAGCATTTCATTCAGCTTGGTATAAAGTGCAATATTGGTGAGTAAATGCACTATGCAGACAATTTCTTTATGTAGCTTCAAAAAAGCACAAATGTGCTCCCCTGACAAATAGTTAGTCATATAGTGCATTAAAGGGCTAAAACCTCACTCCAAACTATATAGTTCACAGGGATTCTCAATTGGCTCAGTTACAGTATTTGATTGACTGCTACACTAGTGTAGTTGTAATATGTAGAGTACTGTACTAAGAGTGATTTGATCACACATTGGTCTCTTGGATGCTCGACCCGAAGCAATAGTAGATTGTGTTTGAACGATGATGAATTTTAAACCGTGTCATGGGAGAGGCTTAAGTAAGTAGTTTAGGAGAACTAGAACTGTTTGGGGTGAGAGGATGAGTCCTTTAACCTTCACTTAAAATTGATGTAAATTTTTTACCCCACTTTTTGCAACTGACTAAAATCACAACTACAAAAAATAAAGCAAAATAAAAAAAAAAATTGTATCCCAATGAGTTTGGTAATTCCTTTTGACGGCTATGCACATGCCTACATCCACCAAATCCTCTGGATAAACAAACCAATCCTACACCTACAACATATTCCAAAATTTGAGTTTACATGAGATAATTCTTTCTTAATCCATAGATAATGTACAAAGGGATATCAAGTGTGGTTTAGTGCAGCAGATTATGTTGAAATTGCCTTTTTTGTGTAAAATTTTGCATTATAATCTGCTCTTAAGTAGGACGGAAACCATTAGATTTGTTCCAGTTGGATAGACATAGAAATTGTTAGATGCGCATACTGAGGAAAACAAGAGGGAACACCCTGTGTGCTTAGCTCAGTTTACATGTCCTATACTGTGCCTCACAATTCCATGTGGTAATGAATAAAAAAACTCGATTATTTTTCAGTGGCATCCATGGTCAAAAAGTTTTCAATTTTCTATATTAAGATCTAAAATACAGACCAACTGCATGGTCAAATGGGTAGAGCATCTGACTTGCAGCCAGTAGATTTGGAGTTTGACTCCTAGCTGGGTCATACCAAAGAAATAGAAACTCCTGCCACTCTGCTTTGTGCTCAGCATAATAAATGAAGTAGGGGGAACAAGCCAATAAGCCAGAACTGGAAAAAAGGCTGTGGCTAGTCTGCTTTAAACCAATGGGTTAGAAATTGTCAACTGAGCCCTAAAACCTAATCTAACTAAACTAAACACAGACACAAATTAACCACATTAAATTTCAGCCTATTCCATATTTGATGCACCATGAAGCACCATGCATTCACACCCAATTACACTAACTTTTACATCACTCAGACTGAGGAAAGTTCACCTTATCATGAAGCAGACTGGCTGAATTTTGAAGCCCAAATCAAAAAGTTATTACCCCACCTGTTTCTCAATGCCACAACCATGAACCTTTTTGCAGCCACTTACATTCTTTCACCTATCTTGAAAAGTTTCTGTTCACCACCATGTACGTTGTATTACATAAAACTGCTATGAATTTTTCAACCTCTTGACTGGGCAAGGGTGCTTTAAAGTATTGGACAGTGGCTTTTGGAGTTTGATTTTGAGTTTAAATATGAGTTTGAGTTTTGAATTTCAATTTTGAGTTTTGAGTTTGAGTTTCATGTCTCACCTTCTAACCTTCTGATTGAACAGTGCCTGGATCCATTTTTTCCCATTGTGAGTCACCCTAGTGTTTTCCCCAATGTCAATGCATCTCACACAATGGTACTAGTTTCCTTTTGAAATTCTTTAGGATGACTAAACCTATTGAAAGTCTGAGGCGATTTTACTCATTATGTAATAAGGTCTATTATTCATGCTGTTTAATATAGTTGTTTTTGTCATGAGGGACAGTGAAAAACAAGGACAGGTACACATTCCAGGTCTAATGAAACATTGGAAACAGCTCAAGAGATTGGAAAATCAACTGAAAAATAAACCTATTTAGAAGATCTTGCAGTGGATTTAACTTCCTGGTAAAAGCACCATCTAAACATGAGTAATATACCTTTTTTTATCTGGTCAGTGGGAAACAAATCTCCTTATTTACATATAGTATCCTGGTAGAATGACTAGAATGTGTATTGACACACTAGCACTTATCACTCTTCTACACCCCTGGCTTATGTACTTAGCCTACATAAATCCACCGGGAGGTCATGTGAAAGGCATATCAACTCTCTTATCTTGAGCCAATCCTTAACACATATAGTAAGTTCAGTTATACAATCCCGCTACTTCCTGATACGTTTCAAAAGGTCAAACTTATAAGCTGGTAAAAGTCAAAAGAAAATTGCAAAATGTGTGGTATTATATTTGGAACTTCCTGCTGGATACTCTGGGGTAGGAAAATCATTGTAAAATAGTACTTCCACTAAATTATTGACAGAATGGACAATCAGTCTCTATGGCAGTTAAGCTCATTACACCAGAGGAGTAAGAGTTATTGCTCAAAAATTTCATTTCTATTTCATTTACTGGTTTTTCCACAGCTATATTTGAATGACGAGCAGCCATGGGTGTAAAAAATATGGATAAATAAGAAATCAGTTGCTGTGGGTGGAAGTATTCTCAAAAATCCTTGTGGGCTTAAAAAAAATTAAAAGACTAGAACACTTTTAAAAAAAGAACAATGAAATGACCACAAAAGCGGGAAATGAAAGAGGAAGTAGCAGCAAAAAAAATGTGTCAAACTTGCCCTCATATTGTGACCATGGACTTCCTATACATGGACAGAGCATACTGCATGGTAGATTGTCTCTACCATATGTGTGAGAAAAAGTGCACCAAGATGGCTGTCTGCTATGATTATGTGTGAGATTTCGAACTTGCTCAAGTATTTACCATATTTTGCAAGAAAGTTGAAATATTTTTGAAATTTGGCAAGGTAAGGTCAAAATCACTACACGTATTGCAGGAATATGATATTGTCTCCCATTCAAGTTTAACTTTTGTTTGAAATATAACGTCGTCGTCGTCAAATCAGACACTTTATACCTTCACGGCGGCCATCTTGGTGCGCCTTTTTTGTCCCAGTTGGTGGTGACCATCTACAGATAGGACTTACACGTTACGTGCTCAATCCATGTATAAAAGCTGTGAATGTGACCAGCTAGGGACAAACAGGGGGAACTAAAATGGGCTTAGATAACCATACAAAGCATGCCCTTATTATCTTGATAGAAAAGATCCAATGAATATTACAAGTAAAAGAATAAACAGAATGGTCAATGAACATTACTGAACAGCAGATTTGCAGTACTTAGTCAATTTACAACGACAGTTGAGTAAATACCCTGCAATAATGACTTAATGATACTAGACTGCCTACAAAATGGAACCAGTGATAAGAAAACGTTTTCCATGAATATAGACCCAGAAATGAGGAAGGATCCCTACACAACTACTGTAGAGGTATTGCTTTCAAATATTACCAGCAAACTTGTTGTGTGTTTAAACATTAGAGAACAAATCCTCTCACCACTTACAGCACTTACAGTCAATAGTCTCTTTAATGACTAAACTCTGTCCCTTCCCACAGCTGTGTAAAACTCCCGTCAAAACTCTCCCTTAGTGTAGGTTATTGCTCAGGTGCACACATCCTGGTGAGCACGCAAGGTCCCATGATGTGAATTGAGAACATTATCTGTGCAGTAATGTTATAAGAGCTGTTTTGCGTATTTTCAATTTGATGTTAATCATAGAGGAGGACCAACTGATAATTTTGTTACTCCCTATTAAAATGCAAAATGAGGTGGCAAGTGATTGCCTTTGATGTCAACTGTATCAGGACAGCATACTTGCCGATATTGTCATGTCAGCAGACGAAACATACGTAGCAGATGATTTGCTGTGCCTATAAGGAATACTTATGTGGGATTCCAGGGTTTAGGTTGGGGGGTTGAGTTAGTTAGTTAGATAGAGTTTTACGGCCCAGTTTCCAACCTACTGGTTCAAGTCGAGCCGGCCACAGCCTTTTTTCCAGTTGTGGCTCATTGGCTTGCTTTCCCTACTCCATTGCTTATGCAGAGAATCACGCACAACGGCAGTAGGTTCCTTTTTTTAGAGCCTTTGGTATGACTCAACCTAGGAAGCGAACCCAGGTCTTCCGCATGAGAGGCGGATGCTCCTTCCTTTAGACCAAACACGCTGTCGGGGAGAGGGGGGATGAGACTTATCCCTAAATATTCATATTATATGAGGAAAACACTTAGGTGTAAGCCTAGATTAACTTTACTTTATTAAGGTTAACTTTACTTTGGCAAGCTTTTGCTTTTTGCTATTTCTGATCATTTTTAGTATTTTTATATTTTTAATAGTAAAAGACAGAAAACAGGAAAATTCTCCTTTTCATGGGTTTTAGAACTCAAAAAACAATACCATTCAGCTTAAATCGGAACGGTTGGCAAGTATGGAACAGACATCACAGCTTCAAATACATCCATACAAATCAATTTGCAGTTTGCATGTTCTGCATTCCTTTCCAAATAAGAGACAGATTTTGTTTCTCCTTTTTCAGTAAAGCTAATAAATCAAAAAGATAAACATCATTTCAACCAGAAAATACCAACCTATTGAAAAGGACCCTTGATTGTTTGAACTTTTCAGGGCATTTGTATTCCAGGTCAGCCCAAGAATTCTGTTTCACACATTTTGAGGAACTTCCTAGTGTGAATGGGTATTTTTTGATTAAGTTGACAAATATTAAGGTACATAGGAGGCAAGTTTTTTTAAAAAAAAATATTAATGTGATGGGGAAATCCACCAGAATGAAACAAATTCCTTGTTCTTGTGACCTGGGAAGAATTGGATAGAACAGGGACAATACTTCCATTTTTCAAATGCCACAAAAGTCTGACATATAACATAAAAATGATCCAGCATTTCCAACTTAGGCTTTCTGATAACAAGAAACTACTCTGGCTAAATGGTAGGCTTGCTACAATTTCATCTGAAAGGTAATTGATTACAATTCCCTCAGGCCAACATTTGCAAATTGGGGAGCTCTTGAAATCAAAGTAACCCACTGCTTTCTACTGCACATCTGTTCCTTGTAGATGATGCTATATCATTAATCACAACTTGGTTCAGAATGTTGTAAATGTAAATAATAGATGTAAATATGAGGACTGAAACAAATGACATGAACCAAAGAGAAACACTTTCCCAGGATAGAAAAAATATCACCAGGATAAAGAAATTACAATTCAAAGCTGACAAAACAAACACCCTTGAATTGAACAAATGGCACAAATGAAAATACATCCCCAGGAAGGAAACAAGGTATCAAAGGAAGGAAAAATGAAAAGGTAAAATAAACATCATTGAGTGATCTCTCTGAATCAAAGAAGCTGTTATAAAGACATAAAAACTTTCTTTTCACAATGTATGATATTAGTTGAGGGGGAGGGGGGTAATCACTCCAAACTATGCTACTTCAAGAAGGTTGGTGTACTGATAGTCCTCTCATTTCACAATGATTTGCAGAAATATTTGAACAGCCTATGACATTTTCAATTCACAGTGTTGAGGACAGTGTAAGGAAGGCAATAGAGGTGTTTTAATGGAAAAAAGTCTGTGGCTAGCTCGACTTAACCAATTGGTTGGAAACAGGCCCTAAAACTCCATCTAACTAACTAAAGTTCTAACTAAAATCACATCTTCAGTATTTCCTATGCCCAAATTGAAAAATACATAACAGTTATCTGAGTTCCTACAAATAAGAAACACAACAAACCATGTAACAGTAAGTCTACTGGATGTCCGACTTTGCTGGTTAATTTCTACCACATAATTCAATTTCAATTTAGTTTTGTACATTCACCTTGTCTTAGTTCTTTGGAGCCTTTCTTTAAGAGTGAGACAGTGCCTCACAGGATGTTCTGTGCTAAACTCCAAGTGTCAAGTTAATCAGTTAGTTAGATGGAGTTTTAAGGCTCAATTTTTAACCAGACGGTTTAAGTTGGGTCTGTCGCAGCTTTTTTGCCAGTTGTGGCTAACCGGCTTATTTCTCTACTTCAAGCATCAAGCAGGAAATCAAAACAAAGTACACTTACTTGTTCAGCGCCTTTTGCTTTGGCTTTTGCTTCCCTTTTCCGTTTATTCTTTTGAGCAGACTTGGAAAGTGGAAGTTCTGTAGAGTTTAAAAAAAAGAAACTCAGACAGATGAAACAAGGAAGTAAAAACCATTTATGTCAATATTAAGATGCCTGGTAATTTCCTTTAAGCATACTTGGGGAAGATATGCATTTGTTTTACAATGTTTATCCACTGGGCTATAGTCATCCATGAAAAACTGCTAAATGACCCAAGGCATCTTGGGGTAACATTGGCGGGTATGTAACTTATCAGTAGAACGTCCTTTACTGGAATTGAACTATTTAGCTGGTTTTAACATAACGGAATGCGAAACGATCCGCGTGGGGTGTTTATTCGTCATGCAGATCCTTTCCACATTCTGCACTCCGCAATACAAGTGTCAAGTAAACGCAGCTTTACAACTCCACATTAGGTGGATATCCAACTTAATAATCAAAGTTAAATTTGGTTTCTTCTGAAAGGCCAGCTCAGATGGGAAAACTGCAGATTGTTTTGGGATGATATACTACCTTACTCTGGCTCCACTAGGGATCACACCCCCAAATTTCAAGTTGCTTAACTTTATGGCTTAAAATACCACCCACTTCATACACTTGGTTACAATAATATATGTATAGACTAACATTATCACCTAAACTAGTATATCCCCGTATTCTGTCTGTTTTTAATAAACTGATGTTTTTTTTGTTATTAAGACATAACTTGTACACATTCAAAATGACAAAATTCCAAGGCTTTCAAGGATTGTTAACTGATATTTTCAGGACCTTTGAAAAATTCAAATCCTGTATTCCCATTTTCTTTAAACAAAATAATGTACTTTAACACTGAGAGACAATAAGTCCTCTTTCTAAAATTCCCTGGGTATATTCCACAACCCCAGCCCATGGGGGGAGGGGTAGTATCTGTGAGGTCTATAGTACAAAAATCTGTTACCTCATAAAAGGATTAAGCAGGGGCAGATGTTCATAGAAGACTCCTTTTCTTCTTAAACAAAATTGTGTTCTAATAAGTCTTGCATCTTATTTTTGCCAATGGCACCTCAATGAAGCAAAACATATTAACCCACAAAAGAAATTTCAAAGCTATTCAAGTGATACTTGGAAAAGTTCTGCTTGTTCTTTTTTTTTCAATGTTTCTCCTATATCATTCTATGTCATTCTATTGTTGCCACTGGGGTCAAATCCCAAGTTTGTAGAAAGGTCCTCATTTTTGAGAGTGAATCTTACAGGACTAAAAGGACTCGCAAAGCAGGCAGTGATAATTCTTTAAAGAGGCTCATTTAGTTGATATCAATACCCTAATGAGAGTGTTAAGGGTCACTACCACATGACAATGCTTACAGTTAGCATGTAAGTCAATTTTCATATCCAGTAGTAACAGAAAAGGTCAAAATTTTGAATGTTGTTGTGTCAGGACTTGTAACGGTTTTGTGCACAATTTGAAAAAGTGTCTGGTCACAAATTTTTGAAAACCAAATTGAACCGTACATTACTCCCTCATAAAACAGTTATTTGAATGTAGGATATGGGGGTTGTCTAAGTTTGACCATTTGTTATTGATATGTGCAGAAAACTTAACAGGTTTGGAAAAATTTCACTAACCAACTCAATGAGCCGCTTTAAGTAGGGTGCCTCATGGGATCTTGACTCATATGGCAAGCAATGCTGCCCTCATCCAAGTTACCAATGAAGTAACATTTTAATTTACCACCTTGGATCTTTGTGCCCCGGGCTTGTGTTGCTAGCGGGGTGAGGTGGAAGTAATTAGGCATAGGCATGCCAACCATACTTAACTGTATGGAAATTGGTTCCATACAGATTCAAATTGGACATGTGAACCATGAAAGTGAATACTATGCATGTATCATCCCTTGGGGAGTAAGGCCTCATGTTTGGTCTAATGGTAGGGCATCTGCCTCTCACGCAGAAGGCCCAGGTTTGATTCCCAGGTGGAGTCATACCAAAGTTTCTAAAAATGGAACCTAGCCACTGCCATTGTGTGTGATGCTCCGCAGAAGCAATGGAGTAGTGAAAACAAGCCAGTGAATCACAAGTGGAAAAAAAGGTTGTGGCCAGCTCGACATGAACTGATAGGTTGGAAACTGGGACGTAAAACTCTATCTAACCCTTGGTGAGTTATTGTTTTTATGTTTTTATTTATTATTTTTATTATTAACGCAAAATGTTTTTATTTGACCAGTGACAAGTTCTAAAGAATCGAAAAACATAGGAAAGTCATAGATGACAGCGCCTCACAGAAAACAGTATTATGTTAAGCCCTTCCACCAAAAGTAAAAATCCAAATAATTTAAAACTTTCCTCCTATATAACCGTAACACTCTTTGAGGTCCCTAAAATAAGGTATTGTAATCTTTTTTAACCCTATGGTTTTGACAAGAAAACATTAAAAACAAATACACTAGCAAAAATAAGCCATCATAAATATAACCCTGCAGTGTTGTAACTTGAAATTACTCTACTGATAATTCCCAGAATCAGGTAATAGCTGGTTTGTACCGACAAATGAGACAGTTGTTTACTATCTTAGTTAAAATACCAATGACCTCACAGCAAAGCTGAACATTCTTCAAGGACTATGGTAAGATCAACAAAAGAAACAAAATCACACATTAGATTTATAGTTCTAGAACACCTTGAACTGTAAAGAAGCCCTCTTAAACAAATTTCCAAAGTGATCTTTCAATGTCATATGATACAGGAGAAATGATATGCAAATTTGCGTGCCACAATGACGAGGTTTAAAATGTAAACAGAACATTCCGGTTGTGAAATCCATTGGATTTGTCAGTCTACTCAGAACAAATAGACAATCTTTATCACATAAACAATGTCAGAAACTAACATCTGGTTAATTCTAGAATAAAGAACCACAGTTCACAGACAGAAACCATTCAGAAAAGTCAAAGTCAAAAAATTTACTTTTCCCTATTCTAAGAGTAAAAATGCAAAAATATATTAGGGTAAGGGAAGGTGCAGTGGGAAGGATATTTTTTGCTCTTGTTAACAATGTAGATCTCATCACCCAAATCATACACCAAAAGCTTGAAAATACTAAACATATCCAAAAGAATGTGCCTACTTTCTCAGTCAATTGAACATTTTACAAACAGTTTTAAATTGAACTCTATATAAAGGTAGTATACACATAAAGGTCACACTGAGGAAACATCTACAGGATTGGTAATTGTTGACCAGTTTCCATTCATATCTAACCTTTCACTGGTCTTGTACTTCATTGCAGCTCATTAAATACTGGTAATGAATTTTTGACAAGGTCTAAATTTAGATGGTATCCACACTTTAATGGTTTATGTGGATTTTATGTTTAGTTACTTGGATGGGGTATACAGGTCAGTTTCTAACCAATATGATTTAAGTTGGACCAGCCATGGCTTTTTTTTTCCAGTTGTGGCTCACTGACTTGTTTCCCTACTCTCAATTGCTTATGCTGAGCACCAAACACATTGGTGGTAGGTTCCATTAATTAAAGTCTTCAGTATGACCCAGCCAGGAGTGGAACTGCAGACCTCCAGCTGCAAGTGGTTCTGGCTGCACAAAGACCTCCAGCTGCAAGTTAGGTCTGGCTGCAAGTTGGATACTCTAACCACTTGACCATAATTTTATGGTAATGGTCAATAAAATCCATGTACGTTTCTTAAGCATGACATGCCAACTCCCCCAATATCCCCACCCCATCTCCACCCCTCCCATCTGCCTAAAGTTCAATTAAACCCAAATGTTAAACCTTTGCATGCACATGTTTTCAACCTCATAATGGCACTGTTACAAAGTCAATAAGTGATGCAGGCTATAGCAAACTATGAAAGTAATCATTGTACAGTGCAGAAACTGTACCCCCTTGTCTGTATAAAATGTGTATTTACTGGCACAAAGTTTCACACCCAATTTTAGTTATTTATAGCTTTAGGGAAAATTTAAGCTACATGTATAGGTCCTCTCTAAAGGTGAGGCATGTACAGGAAATTATGGTTGAAATAAGTATTACAGACATGCTTGGTTACACGTTCTTGCCAGTATTGCACATTGTGCTTTTTGCACACAATTTTGACTGCCCTTCGATGGGCTGTATGTTGCAAGAACCTTGTTATTAAAGAATATAATTACCATTGGCAATAGTCTTCATATTGCTGGGTGGTTCATAAGAATCTGCATGCTGTGGAAAATAAAAGACAAAACAAACTGTAGAGGTAGATAACTGACCAAGTTTAAAAATTTGTAGCTTTTCTAAACTTGGTAATGTCTTCTATACCCTAAATGTTTCCTGTGAAGTCCCTTTCAAAGTCTTTACCTTCAGTGTTTTGCCAATAAAACTTGAAACCATGTTCACTAGCTTGCAAATATTGTCATCGCTGAAAACGGAACATGTAGCAGAATATTAACTTCATAGTGAGTGGACAAGTGCAGGCCTTGGTGGGGTTCAACCTTCCACAGGGGGAGGGGGACTCCTATTCTATTCTTTACATATTCACAATACTGTAAAGCATATAATGAAGGTCATTTGCATGCATGCAAAGATTGACAATATTTTTGCCAGGCTGCTTCTTTTGTGATTTTTAGGTCATTTCAAGTGTGACTATAATTTTTAACACTGTAAGGTACAGAATTTTAATGTTCTGATTTCTATGGGTTTAGAGCTTAGAAAAAAGACTCAGTTCTGCATAAAATGGAACAACTGGCAAGTATGTATTACTAGTATAAAGTAAAAAGTTGGCTTTAGTGATAATCAGTAGTGTATTTATTTAGTTCTTCCACTAAAATAAATGTCCAAAGAGCATCCCAATATTTTTTTCTTCGAAAGCCATGAAAATGACAACTTACATCAACATTAACAACTAAGAACACTTTTGAGCAAAAGTTAATGTGAATTGCATACTAGAGTTTCAAACATATAGGCCCAGTCTCCAAGCCTTATTCCCTAAACTTGAACAGCCAGCTGTATCAGGTCCATGTTACTGCCCTACTGACAGAAAACAAAAAAGCTTTAAACATGACAGCTAGGCATTAAGTTATTTCAAAACAAATGGATTAAAGCCAAGCAAAGCGTCTCACATTTCCTTTTTTTAGTTTACAACTCTCAAAGGCCATAAGGTTAAAATTGATTACTTTCATTTTTAACCAGCTGTCTTTTAAATGTCTACTCTGCTCTACAATGCTATTCTAGCCTCATGACAAATGCTAAGTACACCACTGACATCATATAAATACCAAACTGTAGCTTCCTGTCTGCCTGTAATGTATATTATTTTGATTCTCACATGACTTCTAAATACCTTTTTGTCTGACTTGGCTATGCAATAATTCACACATCAAAGATTGTCACCCAACTTCAAAGTACCACACCGTCTGTGTCTATTTGCCTGTCTGTTTGTTTGTCTGTGTACAGATACCTTCCTGATTGCCTGTGATGGCATAAGGAAAACAAGCCAGTGTGCCACAACTAGAAAAAATGCAGTGGCTAAATTGACTTGAACCAACTGGTTAGAAACAGGGCAGTAAAACTCCACCTAACCTAATCTAACTAGCTATCTGCCTATAAAGTTGCAATAATGCAGACATTATGAGTTAAGTGCGGACCAAACACTCCTACCAGTTCTCTGGACATTATACGTGACTTTAATAATGGGCATATGTATTCACTTAAAACTGGATTTAAGTAAAAGTAAAGTAAATCAACTAAATTTCCAACCAAGCACTCTCTCAATGTCTCGCATAATTCTATGAAAAAAGTGTATTCAATGTCTCATCTCAAAATTTTACAGGTAAAAATGTTCTTGTTTCTTCATTTCATCAACAATTTACAAGAAAATGGGTGAAAAATAAAGAAAACAATGGAAAAACCTTCAAGGTATATTCTGGTGGCTTTTCATCTGAGTCTTGTAAGAACAGCAAAGATATTCTACACCTGGTCCTTCAAACCCTGACTCAATACCATTTTCCTAACTCAAGATATTTCACTTTAAAGAGTCAGACTTTTTTTTAGCAAACACCTCTGCTTTTCGACAGAGCCACAGAAAGTTATGTAATGTGAGCACATTGCCTCAGATTCCTTCGTTTTTCTTCATAGTTGAATGTCCTGTTTGTCCTTGAAATTTGATACTGTTGGAATGTTTGAATATCTTTTCCGGTAGATATAGCTTTACCCTTCACTGTACATTGAATACAACTGACAATGTTGCTCAATATTGCCTGCAGCAGAACCATTATTATATATAAATTGAAAGCAATGTCAAATTTGTATGCCACAATGACATCACAGTTTTGCCATAATGCACCAAATTTCAAGAAAAAAATTGCATTCTTTGAAAATTTGTATCTCATGAACACTATATGCTATTAAGGCGCAAGTTTTCACCTCTTGAAAGAGACATTTTTTTTGCATATTTTGAAGTTAATGAATTTTGCCTCCAGAATATGCCTTTAAACCAAGGATTCCATAGCCTCAAGGATATAAATGTCAGTAGGATAGGTTTGTTAAGTCTTTCAATTGAAGCCATACTAAATGATTCTACTGACTAGGGAATTTGTTTTCAAGGAAACTAGGAGGGGTGTTTGACATCTTCCAGTACAGCTTCACTGATATAAATTTGTTCTGCTGTGAATAAATTCCTGTTTGAGTAAAATTTCAATTTGTTCAGTTGAACTTTTGCAGGAAGCACTTTAAAACTACACACTAATCCTTCCTGGTCATTTTCTCTAATAAAGAAGGAAATAAGTTTCCATCTTTTCCTGGAAATTTACTAAACAGTAATATTAGTTTCATAACTTAAGCCCACCTGTCTTTCATAACCTTATTAAACCCATCTGTTTTAACTATTAAATTCAAGTTTTGATTTCAGCAGAAACTACAAAGTTTTAGTAATAATTGACAAGTTGGGAGGTCAAGCTGAAATTAAGGAAAAATTACAGTGCCAGTTTGAAAGTAATTAGATTGGCCTGTAGTTCTTTTGCCAACAGATGAGGGCACTGTTACTGTATCAAAAAGAAAAAGAATTACCTACATGTGATCGCCTGTAAAAATTGGAGTACATTTTTTTCTATTGGACTTAGCCTAATTTTAAATGTTCTTTACAAATTTTTTAAAGTTGTGCTCTGTCCCAATGAAATTACGACCTCCCCAACAAAGTTTGCTACCAAGACAAGCATATATCCTATCTGTACCACAGACAAAAAATTCATGTCAAGGCACAAGTAACAAAGTTCTCCTCTAGGGGTTCAGATGGGTGATTGTTCTTTCCAGTGTAAATGGTAGACTCAAAAATGGTTTCTCTTCCCCCAAAAACGTATTGTCAAATTTTTCCCTGTAAGAAGTTTTGGCAAATAAATAACTCTTTCTACAAATGAGAGTACTGCTTCCAGACTATCAGTAAAAGAATGAACAAACATCACCAATTACTAAGACAATTTGACTCCACCTTCTCCCCCTTAATCACTTGTGCTTGCTGTCTCTTTGATTTTTAAACTGTGGAGGACACTGAACTAGGTGTATCAGGCAGAATTGCGTGCAGATTTTCTTGAATCTGAGCAATCAAACCCCACCTGTTTTATCAGATTTTGTTTTGAAAAAGAAATTTGTCCTAATAGAGACAGAAATTTGTCCACTTAATATAACTTATGCTAGAGTTAAAAGTCACAAAACCAAGATGAAATCTTCTGTGACTTTGCACAAAGAAACCTGTGCAATCACGAAGTGGAAAAACATGCAAAAAATGCATTTAAAGCAATGGAACTTCACAGCAAATAAGATGTTTTGCTGCACACAAGCACATCCTAGACAGTATTTATACAAGCAATAAACAATTGTACCAACAGTGCAACACCTGTTCTAAAATTTCAGTTTTTTTTTAAACTGTAAAATTATCTGTCCTATTTCAAATCCATAGCAAATATCTGTTGGCTTTTCAACATAGTTTTGTGATTACAGCGATTAACGCTGTCCCTTGACACACAAATTAGTATTAAAGTCTGCTGCAAGATACAGGCATATCCAGCCATAGCCTACATATGCTTTAGCCCACATGCATCTCAATTCAATAGGACATTTAAACAAACTTTTTTCTTTAAGATCTTTCTTCATCCCTTGACCAGGGTGTCTTGAGGTGCTTTCTTCCTCAAATGAAATTTGAAGTAAAAGATCAATGCTAAATTTGATGTGAAACTCCAAAATGAAAGTCATAGTTGGAGATTGTAATCCCTAGACCCTTGCTACATTTTCTAATATTTCTAATAATTAAACACCATGAAACATCTCTCCTCATGGCATTACTTATTAAAAAAAGAATGGTCAATTACTGTTGTGGTCCAAACTCTGCCCTTAAAACTGAAGATTTGTAAAGGTCAAACATAGCATAATTGGAGAATTTTAGGCACTCTCTAATTATGATTCCAAGTCAAGAAGGTATTCTTTTCAAAAGTTTTCATGGCCAAAACATTGGGATTTTTGTGAATCATTTTACAAATCACAGAAAAAAGCTTCTGCTAAATCACTATTCTTTCTTTTCGATGTAAACTTTATAGTTGCTTACTTTCTGTCCTTAGACCATCTATTTGAATGGATTTGTACAAAGAAATGTGCAGAGTTGTGCTCAGGTCTAGTCAATTTGAGTCCAAGTAGGTGAGGTGTCAGTGCCAGGCCTTAAAAAGTAAACTGCACGTAAAAACAACCCCAGTGTATTATCAAATGTAGTTGTCATTTATAAACTTGTTAATAAATACACATCTTACCTTCAAGCTTATCATGTACTTTGTGGATACTTATACAATATACAGGTCTGATACTGTTGTACAACAGGCTTATTCTAGTGCCTTAATCTACATTTTACTTGAAGGCTAAAAAATGGCCACTCAACTTCTTCAAACAATGTAGCAATACTCTATTTATAAGTGAAGACATCATAATCTCATTTTAGAGAAAAGCTACTTAATTGCAGAAAAAGTATTTGTAGTTGCTGTTTTTATGCGCGTCACAGCATGTTACATTATTAAATTGGAACATTGCATAAGCTTCCCTTTGTTCTTCTGTGGATTTGAATGTACTGTTTGACCTTGTTTACATATACTGTTGAAACGTTTGTTTCGATTTCTCTATATAAATCTGGTGTGAAGATAAACTTTACATAACATACTGCCAAAGTCAGCTGAAAAGAATTCCCTACATGCAGAATCTAATACCATGACAAGAGATGCAATGGTATGTCTAATCAGTGTGCAGCAATTACATCATTTGTTTCACACGATGCAATTTATTTCTTACAAATTTTGAATTTCTTTTAAACTTAATATCTTCCAAAGGCTACATGCTATTGAGATGTGGTTTTCACCTCCTAAAAAAAAAAAGGAAATAAATAAAAAAAACCTTGTGTGACATTTGTCAAAGTCGTTAGGAATTTAATTTGTGTACCATATAAATGACTGACCACCCTGCAAGAGAGATGGCTACCTTCATTTAGAGAAATCAAGCAGAAGGAAAAATAGTGCTACCAATATACTTGAAATCCTCAAAGCCTTGTTTCTAACCATTTGAGGAACATATTTTTACACCAAACATAAACCCACATGTCCAAAAAAATGGATAGTATGAAATTTAGACCTGTTTATGTAACCACAAAGGAGGATACTGAAGAGGTTTGAGCTAAGCTTCAAGCAGTTGGATTTAGTGCAACGTAAGATCATCATCATTATTATTATTAGTACTGCTACAGACTTCTTTTATATAGTGTGGCAGCAAAAAAAGGCCCTGTTCTGAAAATAGATCTGTAAAAAATGGATGCAGGACTCCAAAAATCTACCAGCCACAAATCTTTAAATATATAGCTTGCTTTTCAAAGCAGGGACACTGCTGAAACAACTGACTTCCTATAAGGGCCATGGAACCACTGACTTCCTATAAGGGCCATGGAACTACTGACTTCCTTTAAGGGCCATAGAACCACTCACTTCCTATAAGGGCCATGGAACTACTGACTTCCTATAAGGGCCATGGAACCACTGACTTCCTATAAGGGCCATAGAACCACTGACTTCCTATAAGGGCCATGGAACCACTGACTTCCTATAAGGGCCATAGAACCACTGACTTCCTATAAGGGCCATGGAACCACTGACTTCCTATAAAGGCCATAGAACCACTGACTTCCTATAAGGGCCATGGAACCACAGACTTCCTATAAGGGCCATGGAACCACTGACTTCCTATAAGGGCCATAGAACCACTGACTTCCTATAAGGGCCATAGAACCACTGACTTCCTATAAGGGCCATAGAACCACTGACTTCCTATAAGGGCCATGGAACCACTGACTTCCTATAAAGGCCATAGAACCACTGACTTCCTATAAGGGCCATGGAACCACTGACTTCCTATAAGGGCCATGGAACAAGTGCAAAACAAGCAAATACGTGACAACAAAATTTTACCAAAATGTCTTTAGTTGGCTTTTCCCTAGCATGAGGTGGGCGGTAGGTGGCAGGCTTAGGAGGCTCCATCTGCTGGCTGCTTTGAACTGCTGCTTTTGTCACTTTAGGGGTAAAGGTACCCACTGGGAATGATTGCCATTGTGCCTCCCAGAGTTGATGGTCGTCTTTGAGTGGATGGTTGTAAAGGAGAGTGCCATTGTAATGCCAAACCTTAAATCTGAAACAGTAGAGAACAAAGGAATCAACCTTGGTTGAGGACTTGTTAATGATCTAGAATGCCAGTCTACTTTTAGCACACCCTAGAAAAGATCAAGTTTTGCAACAAATTTTACTGTATATGGTTACCTTGTCAGATGATTACTGTACAAGGTTAATATTCTACAACAAAGTCTAACCTTGAAAAATCAGGAGCCGAAAGTAAGTCTTGAGCATGTGACGTCGCAGAACAGAGAAGCTCATCCTCATTGAGTTAAAGTGCATCTCAAGTCAAAAAGTTCAAAAATATGTATTAACAAGCATGAAGAATGAATTCTAACAATCAAACTCCTATCTTCTTGGGACATAACTGGGCTGAGATATAAAATGTTGAATTTAATTCTACCAAATGAAAATTGTACATTGTGCAATAATTAGTGATGTCATTGTTGTACTACTATCACCTTTGTATTTCTTTGTTTTGCTGAAAGTTATTGCACCTTGTACCCAGGTGTGATATCACTCTTATGCTTATGAGGTGATGTAAATAATTAAGCCCTTTCTGTGCATGCTTGCACAGCATTTTGCATGAAGTGCAAGCAAACAGAAAATGTTCAAAATCATAAAGACGTTTTTAATTTTAAAGGGAAACAAAGCAGGTAATGTGAGTTGTACAACAAGAAAGTCACAAATTATTGTGTAATCGACTAATCTGTTTTAAGTTAATAAGTGTGTGGATGCAGAAATGGTCCAACATGTTGGCAAGCTATTGATGTATGCAATGATGGGTGTGTGTGAGTAGATGGTCCCTGTTCTTACATTATGTATTATGTAAGCTGTTAAGTATAAATGTTAGCATAATATACAACAAATGGAAAGCAGATTAATTGCTGCATGAATAATTTTTTTTTTAATTTAAAAATTTGTGTTTTCATGAGGTTTCAACATACATTAATGGCAATTGCCATTAAAGAGGGAGAAGCAACTACTGTGCACTCCAATGGAGACCCACATATTTTCATCTTAGCTTGAGGGAGCAGGTTTGCTGTTTCAAAATGCTCTTCATGGACTTGGGGACCACAAGAAATGTGTGGTTGAAGGTGGAGTTGATTCAGTCTAACTCCCATTTTGTGTGTGATGCTTGGCATGAGCAATAACATAGTGAAACAGATTGTGGGCACTGCTAGATCTAACCAGAAGGTTAGAAATTGAGGTTAAACTCCCACAAAAACTAAACCAAATTCCTTTTCACTCAAATGTTCTTGAAATTTCATGGCCTGGTTGTGTCCACTTACCCATTTCCTTCTCTTAGCCTGGGTGAGCAGGTTGCTGTCACAAAATGTTCTCCATCAGGAGACCACATGAAATGTGTGGTGTCTGGGGCTGTAGTTGCTCCAATCTTGACTAGCTTTTTCCTGTCCCAGAATTCCTGAGGATAAAGACAACCATGGCAATGTGTATTTCACAAAGAAATTCTGAAGGAATCTTAGAAACCACATTAAAAATCCAAAAATATTTTGGATTGTTTTGGTTGTTTCGTGAAAAAAAATGAAACATTTTGACACATTTCTTACATAAATTTCCAAGAATACATACACATGGCCAGAGCATACCACGTGGTAGATTGTTTTGTGTGAAAGTTTGGACTTGCTCAAGTAATCAACAGATTTTGCAAGAAAGTTGAAATACTTTTGAAATAATGCAAGGTATACTATACATATTGCAATAATATGACATTTTTAGTCATTGAAGTTTATTTTTTGTTTAGAATATTAAAGAGTCGTCTTCAAATCAGACGATTTATAGCTTCGCCGTGGCCATCTTGGTGCCCCCTTTTTTTGCCCCAGACTGTGGCGACGATCTATGGATAGGATGTAGGTGTTACGTGCTCTGTCCATGTATATAGGAAGTCCATGGTGGTGCTATTTTGATTGCTTGGAGAACAATAAATTGGGGAGAGACACCAGGGTTATAAATTACAGTTTCACAGAAAGTGGTTCCCCATTTAAGATGACAGTAAAGTCTTTATGAATTTACAAACATTCCTAAAAGGACATTTATGCAAGTTATTTCACAATTGCTACGTTGTACAAAATGACAAATCGGCCTTAATTACAGTATTTATATGCACTGAAAATCAATAATGAACCCTCTGGTATTAAAATAACATGGCAGAACATATGGGGAAAGCCAGGATTGTGTCACAGAGGGAGTTGTTGCAGTGTGATATGTGGTAGCAGTCTAGGAGCTCAGTCCCCCTTACTTATTCTCCTGATGCAAAGTGGTGTTTGATGCTCAAATTTATTTTTCATTTTTCTTTTTGGTACAAATGTAATAAAGTTTAAAGTGATCACTTTCTTTTTTTCAAGTGTGAGCCATGATGGGACAGATTACATGCAAATTTTACTTGTTTACACTTACCATTTGTCCTCTCAGATTTCCAAATCCAGCAAAACAAATAAGTAATCATTTGATTAAGGAAATTGATGAATGGTCCAAGAGGAAAAAACATGAAATCATTTATTTCAGTTTAACCAGCCATATTTCCTCTTTTTACTACTAATACAGATTTAGATTTTACATCAAATTTATTGTCCATTTTAGAAAAACAGAAAATCCTTTTCCAATGACAGTACAACATAAAATAAATTGTAATAACAAAGAGAATGAAATGATGAGTTAAAAACAACAAAGATGGCCAAAAACTACCTGCAAAAATAGAGTGAAAAACCTAAAAAAGAATCTAGTCAAAAACACAAATAAAAGCACTACAGGTGCACAGAAGGAATACTGGAAACAGAATGAAACCTGATAAATGGTCAAAACGATTTAAGTCACTAAAAGAGTATACACGAACTGTTCACACAACTCCTACCTTCTTCCTAACATCTTAACTCTCCCTTCCTCATCCTTCTGTACTGGCTTATTTTCCAAGTAACACACCCTCAGCTTGCTATTGCTACATCCGTTGTGGAGGTTTCATAAGGTGATGAAGATGCGGACATAGAGGTCTTTCAGACCTGTGTCCACCGATGTTCCTAAGGTATCCTAAGGTAATTTCTAGGATTCAAAAGGCATGATGACAAAAGTTCCATCCAAAAAGTTGGATTTACAACTAAGGATATTATTGCATAATAATGAGATGATGTCAGAGATCACCTGGGTAATGATATGTCTACACAGCATATCAACATTAAATGAGCTTCTTTTCACAAGCTTTTTAAAAAGGGCTGTTTACTTTTGTTGTATTAGTTTGTAACTCATTGGTGGAATCAATGGGGTATGGGGCCATGAACAGTTGTCTCATTTATTCCTTCAACACAATTTCCTCTGCTCAAGTGCACTTGTTTTTACGCTGGACTGGCAACCTTCATAACATTTCACGATCACACTGCAAGATGGAGCTGGACCCCTGTAATAACTAATTTAGGGTCTAGAAGTCAATTAGTATTACCAAGAACAAGGTTGATTCTGGGTAAATACTAATACAATTTCTTTTCCTTTCACAAAGATTTAAATGATACCAGCACTGCGCTAATGGTTCCCAATCTTGTATATCTCCAAATGAAACCATATCTCTAATCTTAAGTCACTTTTCAACAGAGTGGGAGGAACAGAGAATATCTACTATGAATTACTTACAACTTCATATTTTATAAAATAAAGCAAAGACCTCAAGAAAAGAGGATCTCAATCAGACAACTTCTTTAGTTAGGCAATACAGATATACTTTAAATCACTAATCTAAACCTCCTTTAACGTTTTGTTTTAATACACAAATGGTTCATTGGATGATCTACATCTGCTGACAAATTCCCATACTCACTCCTTATTAACAGAATTCCAACATTTCCTCACATGCTATCGTAAAAAAATATCCTTCCTCTGAACACCAATGATATTGAACACAATAACAAATTCTTCAAAATGCAAGAAAAGTTATTGTCCAATTTTCAAGGATTAACAGACTTTACAGAATGAATGCCCCATACAAAACTTTATCAAAAAATGATAATAAAGAAATAGAGACTAAAACATCTCTAAAATCTCTCCTTTTCCCTTCCCACCTGCTTTTCACTAAATTGCAGGATTGTGGGTTTTTGTGCAAATGAGATTATCCTGCAAAGAAAATAATTGTCTTCAAAAGTGTATTCTCACTCATTTTAAGCTGTCTAAATCAACCACTCATAACAAAAGATACACTAACAATTTCATCCAAAATGTGCACCTGACAACTCCAATATTATTTACAAATGTAGACTGCAAACTTTTCTTTTCCTTTCATTTTCGTAAGAAGGTTAATGTAAATTTACAGAGTGAATTCTCGCCCCACTTCAAGTTTTGCTCTTTAAACTGGGAAAAACAGCAATGGTAGACCTGTCTTAACTCCGTACCGTTGTTTGGTTCCTTTTGGACCCATACGGAGAGCGTGGCTGTCACCCATCTTTACTGTTTCACGCGGAGCTCGAAACTGCCAGTAGCTACCTAAAAATTCTGCCACAACAACGAGAGAGACAATAGTTTAAGGTCACGGGGTCAATAACCTACAGAAGCTGATGAGGGGCGTGCTATGTCCGCTTTTCCGCCCACTCCCGAGGCGTGCAAATGTGCCCCGACTGGAGCACAACAGTAAAAGGTTAAATCAATTAGTTAGAAATGGAACAGCAAATCTCCATGTAACTGACTCACTAACCTGCAGTTTAAACTAAAATTGTGAATTTTTCTATTGTTTATTTAGGGAAATGTTGCATTTAAGATGCAACAATGTGGCTTGCAAAGAATCTGCAGGTTTAAGTCACTGAAATACCAGTCAGTCTCCACAATTAAGTACAGTAAAAGCTTCACCGCCTCAATCTAACATATGCATTTGAAGAGTCAAGTATGTTGCACCATTTAAACTTTTGAAAATTTGGGAAGACAAATGATTCTGGAGAAACTCGAAACTGTAGAGAGAACCTTACCCTGAGAGAACCATTACTCTTGAAAAGAAAATTACCCTTCTGCCTTATTTTAAATACTCTACCGCTATGTACGTGTTGTTTAACATTGGTTTTAAAAGAATCACTTATTTCTGTAAAGCAAACGCAATATTTCGATTTAAGTTTTTACTTGCAAAAGTAAAACCCTCAAAAAGGTTCTATTATGATGAGAAGGGCAGTTCAATGACAATGGTGACTTTTCTTTTCCATTGAAGCTTGAGAATGTTTAGTTTTCTCAATAACTACAAGAAACACATTGTACTCAAATTCCATCGGTGTAGTAAATGCTGCAATCTTTTATAGCCTTCAGTCAATACTTCATACATCAAGAGTTTACATAATGGTTGTTACATTCAAAATTTTTGAACATTTGTCTCAACAAAATTTCTTCAAGCTACCAGGATGAGAACTTCTATGCTGTATTTGAAAGAAATTTATCACTAGAAGATAAAATGTGCACCAATCTATTTTACTTTGAATTGACTATCATGCTGTACATCAAGATTTTTTTAAGTAAAATCTTTTATGCCACAACAAACACCATAAAACTGAAATTGCATCCTTAATCAAGGACATTTTATGATATCAAGCAGATAAGCTTTGGCAAACAAGGTTCAAAACCTTCTCCCAAATCCTTTTTCTAACCAACATTGAAACAAATAACAGCAAAGGATATTATTTCCAAGTGGGTTATAGTAAACGCAGTTCTTCGGACTTGTTCCAAATTCAAAGATGGGTTCACACTTGTGGTTGAACAAGGCTGATTTGGCTGGCATAACTGTGATAATATACTGATAAGGAATATATACCTTGCAACAATTAAAACATTAAGTTAGCAACACCCTGGTAAGGGACAGATTGAATGCTTCTTCATCAAATTTACACTTGCAAAGCAATGTCAGGAGTTACGACACAATACGTCTCTTGCTACAAGCAATGAGCAAACACCTATTTCATGAGTAGCATCCCAATATTTGCATTTGCACCAATTTTGATATTAACCTTTTGGTGAATACCAGTATCAGAATAAATCCATTTTTACAAATGAGAGGGTCAACAGCTTCTCAAAGCTAGAACACTTGGTAAGAGATTAAACAGAACTACTTCAGGCATGAATCATAAAGTCCTGGAAACACAGAAAACATGGTTTACTCAAGAACCGAGAAAATTTTGGATCTGTGGTGTGATCTGGTTTGGTTTGGTTTGTAGGAATTTTGCACTTCAACTTATAACCTGCTACTATTATCCAGCCACACCCACTGCCTTTCTCCCATTGTACATCACTGAGTTGGTTTTCCTACTCCATTGCTTAAACAGGGCCATCCCACGAATTGGCAATAGGTTCTTATTTAATATTCCATATTTATTCTATATTTTTATTTAAAGTCTTTGGTACGATTAAACCCAGGAATGGAACCCCAGGCCTCCTGGGTATAATCTGAGGTTATCTTCCCACGATTCCAATCCAGCAGGTTTTGCTTTCCTTTTTTTTTCTAATTTGAGTTAATGAATCAGGTATAGTGTAATTTATGAAAGTAGCATTGTGTCTGCTATTTTCGTAAGAGGACAAGAAATATGCACACTGCAGCAAATCACTTACATGGTATGCAATGGTACGAAACATCACACGGGAGATACAATGTCAATCATAATATTACACTGCCAAGCAAAATGAAAGATGGGAACTGTGCCTCATAATGTTTTATGTGAAACAGAAAGATAAGGTATTATTTGAAAATCTCCTAGTGTGGCCTGTTTGGCTCTTAAATTTTTGAAATTCTCCTCGCTTAACTTTTTACCCACAGATTTTTTTTTACTTATTAAAGTGTAAGTTTTAGGTTCTACCACTCATGACATCAGGAAACAATTAACTTCCTGTCTGAGTCATAAACTGCAAGTATTACCCCCCATTTACTGTACATGGTCAATTTGACCTTGCAACAATAGAAATATTAGAAAGTAACAAGAATGTTACATGTTCTGTTCGGTAAGAATATGGACAAACCTTGATCAAATTATATAAGGAAGACTTTTGGCTTTCAGATTTTTTTTTACAACCCTTCAAAATGTTGTGCCAATATATGACACTGAGAAATGGCATAATTTTCATTAATTCGAAATGGCTGCCATTGACAACCTGTGTATACCAAGAGCAGCTGGCTATTTCTTTAATTTATGCAGTTTCATTTTCAGGGATAAAATCTTATTTGGGTTAATTTTCACTGGACTATATCACCAAGCATTGCAAAATGCAGAATATCTTTCCTTAATTCCGCAAAAGATGGAACCTACTGCCATGGCCCTTGGATGCTCAACATAAGCAATAGAGTGAGCCACAACTGGATCACAACTGGGAAAAAGACCAAAACCAACTGGTTAAAAATCGGGCTGTAAAACTCCATCTAACCTTCTGCAACCTAACCCCAGATAGATCAAAGTGATTTTAAATTTGTTAAAAGGATACATCCAAATACTACACAGAACTCATTTGCGACTGGACTCCAATCGATGCTGTAGATGGGGCCTTTTTTAGCTGTAATGAGAAAAAGCAGTGTGTTGAATCAAAATAATAAATTGTAGAATCAATTTGGGCACCAGGCAAACAAAGACTTTGTAAAATATGAAAATTCCAAAAGAGTCTTTTTTTAAGAGAACAGTAAAGGAACATCCCAAACATCTCAAAATCCATTGAGAGTGACTTTCTTGAAATTTCTGATGTCACCAAAGATGAACTGATATTGCATGACTGCATCTTTCAACTACTTCATTGACACTTTAACATCTACTCTGACTGGCCAATGAACCTGTACAGATCAGTCAAATTTAACTTAACACCAAAAAGGTCATACACAGAGGCAAGAAGAGGTGAAAAGAAACTGCACTGGGAAAATTTAAAAAATATAGAATCAACTCAGAAATTTTAATAAAAGAGAAAATTGCAAAAGAGATATGACTAGACTGGTAAACAAATTGCCACTCGGGTCTCTACACTTCCCACTTTTTTAATCTTTCATAGAAGGTTGCTTGAACAAAGAAGACAGGGACATTTTTTTCAAGAGAGGAAAAACCTCCCAACTGCTTGCTGTCTTGTTCCTGCTCATTTTTCTCAAGGTCCACAGTTTGAAAAACTGAGAAAGTAAGTTCCCACCATAGAGTGCACACTAGAAAAAAGGAGTACATTTTGAGCAGTTCCACTTCCAATTTCAATTTCCTAACAAGGTCACATTTTGATGCTTGTTTTGTTGCAGGTGACATTATATTGCTGTAAAGGCACTTCAAAGTATAAATATTTAAGTTGAGGCATCAAAAGAGATGACCTCCTCTTGCTCTTTTGGCTAACTGTTTGCTTCTTGTGACAATCAACCACAATGTTAGTAATTTTTTTTTTTGGGTGGGGGTGGGGAGAACGTAACTGTTGAGGCAAAATTGTAAAGCACCCTCAATTAAATTCAGCATGATAATCATCAAAGCTATGAACAGTGGGAATGTGTTGTTAGAGGAAAATAAAAGCCTTGTTGACAGCGAGTCTTTGCAAAGTCGAAAAAAGATAGCATATTTAGGAAGGAAGAATCTTCCGAAACTTCAATCCTAAGCCCCAAAACAGAGATGCCAGCATTTTCATCCTCAAATCCTGAAGGTTTCACATAGGAATCAGGAGGGTTTTAGAATTACATGCGACTTATTGAGTGAAAACGATCTTGAATCAGAGAGGTTGTCAGAATGGACAAAAATCCTTGAATTGTCAGGGAGTACCACAAAGAATCAGGGAGGGTTGGTATCTCTGCCAAAATGGCAGGTGCTCTTATATTTTCATAAAACATGCAAGCAGGCAAGGAGTTTAACGAATCCCATACCCCCAAATGGCACTGGCACATCACTGGCTTGTCTAGAAAAAAACCAGTCCATATTTTCAAGTTGTTGGACTGGAGTGTAGTTTTCAAAACATACCACAGAACTACATCCCTTATAAATAAACTATGACAACAAAATTACTCACATAGTGTGACATTACTTCCTTCACCATTTGTTGAGAGATAATGGAGGGTCTGTTCCCCATAGTATGATGCACCGCTCTGGTCTACATCTGCTATGCAAATGATGAGCACTGCAGTTGCTAATGAATGGATGAAACAAAAAGAGAGAGAAAGAGAGGATCAATGGAGATGCATTTTATGACATTAGTCTCTGTCTATAGCCTATACAAACTACATGCCTGAAAAACACAACTCCCCACATGGTGGTTGCATTGTAATTCAAACCAGTTGCACTCTGAAAAATATTACATGCATGTAAAATCCAAACCAGTGGCAACTTGTAATCAACCAACCACTTCTGGCCCACACACTTCATAACATCTTCCCCATCCTAACAACACCAACCTGGAATACCGTAGGAGCATAACTACTGTCATTCAACCTTTCTAATTTACCTAGTTCTTAATTCATCTTAAAAAAAATCATGGTGAACACTTAATACATACAATTTTCATTCATTTTAAACACAACCCTGGTCCAAACTCAATCATACCCAGAATCAAGTTGGACTGGCCAGCATGAACACACTGTTCACCTAGGAGTTGGACTGTGTCAGAGAAAAAAATCTCTAAAGCTAGTTCACCCCCTTACATTACACTGCCCATAAGGGCAGCGATCAGAAACTCAAGTCACCATGTATTAAGAATGGGATTACTATGTGCTGGAAGAAAATTTAATACACCATCCATTTGAAGATTAAACATTGATAAGAACTGCTGACTTGTGATTTGAAAATTAACATTATTCTAAATTCTAACATGCCTTGTGTGAGCAAAGATCACATTTTTCAACACCACTCCAGCTTGACTAGAGACACAAACTTGTGTTGATAGGCCAAATAGTACCTCTATGGATGGAAAATTACCCCACTGAATGCAATGTCCTCACACAGCAAGGACGGCTGTGTAATAGATACTGACGGATAAGTAATTAGCTGACTGGAAACTCATGTTGTGTGGACACAGGCAAACTAGCAGTCAAAACCAAAGTATCTGGAAACTTGGTTCATGCAGACTTTTGCCTTGAGGCTGTTAAGCTAATAGACCATGAAAAATTATCAAAATGGCCAAAAATGACAACTCCTGGTTGATTTATCATGTTGCTAGGAAGGGAACATATTGACATCTCCTTATCACACCTGCACAGGGAATTCCAGAAAAATCCACTGGCAGTTACAGAGGCTGAGACCTTTTGAAAAGAGAGACAAACATTTTCAGTAAGACAGACACTTGTCCCTTTACAGTACAGGCATAAGCCCTAACCACACTTCAAATCTTGAACAAATAACAACCTGCACAATATATGATGCTAACTCCAAAATTACCTGGTTGGGAAAGTCCTTTGAGAGATAATTGTGCAAATGTTGTCAATTATCTGGCAATTATCTGGTGGCTGGTGGGGGGGACATTTGCCAAAGATCAAACTGTTTCAATGGAGTTGTCCAAGGGTAATTGTTGAGAAGCAGTAAACATGAAAAAGGGGAATGGGAGAGTGTTGTTTAGTCATAGTTTCATAAACACAAAAGATTTTTTGAGCCAAAACTTACCTTGCTTGTTCCAGAGGATGTGGGCTCTGTCTGCCTTGTAAAAGCTTTTATTTGCTAGAGCTGCTCCAGGTCCAGAGAAGTTGGGGAACTTGAAAAGTCTCACAAATGAGGGTGCCCCCTGAAGATATAACATGAAAAGAGATTGATGGTGACATTGACATTCTTTGTTCAATGCTAATGAAATGCCTTACATATTTAATTAAAGTCTTATCATTCTTCTGTTTGAAATTTCATACAATCAAGTCACTTGGTCGGTCAGTTGATCAGTCAGCAAGTCAGTCAGTCCGTCAGTCAATCAGTCAGCAAGTCAGTCAGTCAATCAGTCGATCAGTCAGCAAGTCTGTCGGTCAGTCAGTTAGGGTTTTATGCGTTAACTTATAACCTTCTGGTTTGACCAATTAGTGACCAGCCTTCTTCCCGGTTGTGGTGGGGTAGTGGACAGTTTTCCTCTATTCAATAGCTTAATAAACAGCATCAAACACAATGGCAGAACGTTGCATTTTTTAAGTCTTATGTATCACTCATTCTGGGAACTAAACCTGGGCATGATATATGTACACCTTCTTAGGTTACAGCCAATGCAAATATGACAGCCCCTATACAAAAGCTTGCTATTCCAAGGACCTATACATATGGACTGTGTATACAGAATATAACATATGGCTCCGTATGGGGGATGGACCCCCTAGCAAAAGGGTTAAAGCGACAGCACCAAGATTTGAAATATGTCATAGTCACTTTAAGTCAAATTAGTATGAGGACACAGCTCATTAGAAATCTAAATGCTATTGATCTTACCTTGGTTCCCGGTGCATAGACAGCCACTTTAGGAGGTACAGGACCAGGTGAGATTTTACAGCTAGTAATACCCTTCAATTGTAGCCTCTGTACTGGTTTAACTTGGGTAAGGGAAAAGAAATGTCTGTCAATACAGAGTCAAACAACTTCAACTGTCCATTGACAAGAACATTTGCATAAATTTATACAGATTACAACTAAGATCTTACTGTCATCTTTTCACAATTAACAACTCTCAAAGCACAATGAAGGTTTATCACAACCTTGCTATTCCTATCTGCTCCCAAGTCCCCTAAAAATAACAACCTACTAGCCATATACAGTGGGTGCTCAAAGTTAAAGGCATATTCTGGAGATAAAATTGGTTAACTTCAAAATAAGCAGAAAAATTTTCTCTTTCAGAAGGTGAAAACGGCATCTCGATAGCTTATAGTGTTCAGAAGATACAAATTTTTAAAGAAATGAAAATTTTTCTTATGATTTGATGCATCATGGGAAATCTGTGATGTCATCGTGGCACAATAATTTAACATTGCATTCAATTTATTTATAATTATGATGCCGCTGCAGGCAGTATTAAGCAATATTGTTGGTTATACTCTATGTATGGTAGAGGGTAATGCTAGATCTACAGGAAAAGATATTCAAACATTCCAACAGTATCAAATTTCAAGGACAAACAGGACCTTCAATTATAAAGAACAACAAAAGGAATTTGAAGCAATGTGCCCACATTACATAACTCTTTGTGTCTTTGTTGAAAAGCAGAGGTATTTTTTAACTAAAATAACCTATCTTTAAGGTAAGATATCTTGAGTTAGGAAAATGGTATTATGATAGTGTTTGGAGGACATGGTGTGGAATATTTTTGTTTTTCTTACAAGACAGAGGTGAAAACCCACCAGAACATGCCTTTAAAAAGTTTTTCACAAAACCTGTCAGTATACAAGCCACTTTAGTAAGGCAACCATCTGCAATACCATGGAAACCACCCAAAGGATAATCTTGCAGGTTGCTCTGTCCACATTTATAGAAAGTGCATGGGTCCCAAATATAACACTATGGCAACTGAAATTTGAAGTCAATTACTGACAGACACAGTATTGACATCATTTTAATAAAATAAAAGAAAAAGTCATCCATTCAAAAAGAACTACTTTCCTTGACCTTTGACACAATACTGTACAAGAAACTCTTTCAAGGATTTACCTATCATTTCAGGCATATCTCATATACAGTAAGCCACTCTACCAGAAAGTAGCAGCAGAGATCCGATAGGTGGATCTGGATCTGTAAGCTCCAGGCTATCTAAAATAACAAATGAGCTCCTAATAATCGACTATGTATAGCCTCATGGTATTGTACAAAATTCTGTACAACTGTGTAGTACTGTAGCCTGTACCTTTGGGAGATAGTGTAAATGTCCTTCTAGCTGGTGGAAAAAGCTGGGAAAAGGCCATTTGATATATAATACAAAAACTTACAAAATTTCTAGCCCTTGATAACATTAATTTATTTAAAAAGAAAAAATTGTGATTTTGCCAGTGAACCTGAAACTCAATGTTGGCTGAGAATTCACTTACAGGGTATCTTTTACTCTTTTTTAATGACACAAAATGATACCTTAATTTCACACAAATTTTTGTTGATAGATCAATTACAGACATAAAATTAATCTAAAATGTATTGTAACAATAGAGGTTTCATGTGCATCAAACTTATTATTGAGTCACGAAAATTTAACTCACCAAAGTCATTATTTTGAAAAAAGAGCACTTCTCCTGTGCTTATCTGGGCACAGATGGATTCATCCTCTGTCCACTGAGGTTCCCTACAAATGGGTGAAAGAATTTAAAGAATGAAATCTTCCTAAAAGGGGAAACTGCAAACCACCAATTGAAATTACTACAGTTTATCTATCATACTGAATCAGGAAGAATTTGTTTCAATCATGTGACCATACTATATAACTTATTGGTCAAATTCAGGAAGCATAACTTCTTGTTTTAAATTTAAACAAAATTTTTCAAGAGTTTGCCCAATCATGCTAGATGTTTTGGGTGACAGTCTACTTCCTTAAAACCCATCTAGAATCTGATATCCTACAAGGTTGAAAGTAAATTTTATGTGAGTTTGTAGGGATCCTTTGCAATCAAATGGGTTGGTAATCAAACTACAATCGCCGCCAAAACAAATGAAACAAAATCCCTCCATAGCACATGATACACTGCCTTTTGTTGATCTTAAATGGTAGTCACTCTCTTTCCACCCCCCCCTTTCCCCCCCTTCAATGTTAGTTGGAAAAATCTGACCAGTCCTGAGTGTAACAACATTGAAACAGGGGAAAGGGGTTTGTTTCATTTACTTTTGGTGGCAATTGTAGCTCTACTTTAACAGTTAACAAGCTTAATTGATTCAATTTTTCAAGGAATATGGTTCTTTTTAAAATGTGACAAGAAGGTGTAAGTTGTGGTTTACTAGCTAGTAAAGAAAAACAAATGTTTGTATCTTTTTTCTGGAAAAAAAGCATTTCAAATTTCCACATAAGAGTCTCTCATTTCATCATTTGTTCTTTTATTCTTTCATGAGATCTACTAAAGGTTCTATAGTAAATTCAGTGCTGAAGTATTTGCAGAAACTACACTTCCTTTTATCTTGCCTTCATTCAAATTTGCACCCTTCCAATTTCTTCCAGTAAAGCTCTCTTCCATTTTAAGGTTTGACATTCCAGGCCATTTGGTTCACGAGAGCAATTGCTCCCCATCATATGGAGGTTCCATGGTGATATATCACAGAACTCAAAAGTTGGTTCCCACCAATCAGTGAACACCCATGGTCTTTTAAACAAACCAAAAACCCAGGAGTCAATTCCCATCAGTTTCCCTGGTGCAACATGGCTGGGCCCACAAAGAGGGCTGCCTTAATTTTTCAAACCCTAAAGACTTGTCACTCACTTTTTGATTGTTGAGGTATATGACTACAACTTAGCACAGTACTTAGTACAAATACTGGCTGTAAGCAAGTTTGTTAATTCCTTACCACATGCAATTATGGGGTACAAGGTTGGAATACACAAATGAAGCTCAGCACACAGTACACTGCATTCTCTTGTATTCGTGCACATTGCACTAAGGCTTACAGTATATCTAAGTATCTCCACAAGCCAAATGGAAATAAGCCTAACTGTAAGACAAATTAAAATGCAAATTTTTGGATAAGGAAAATTTAATTACAGTTCACTGTGCAAAACCATATCTTATTCTTCCTTAAAAATTTTTCAAGTATATTAAAATTTGGAAAAACATGTTGTTAGTGTGGGAGTGACTTATTTATCCCAACGATTTGGTGAGTGTGTACGTGTGCTAAACCACTAAAATCGAATTACCAGTCTTGCTTTTTGGTGAGTAGTTATTTCAGGGAAAATTGACCTAATGACTAAAAGTAATGCACATCAATTTGCTTACATATCAAGCTTTGTACAATTGCCAGTCAAATACAACAACTTACCAATTTTCTACTTGTCTTTTCTGGGTTACTGAGCGAAGACAATTTCCAGACTCTAGATCATAGATGTGAAAATTTGGTGTTCCTGGTTGGCCTGCAAGCTCTGATGACAAAAAAGATTTGGCAAGCAACAAATTTACCACAAATGCTACTTTCAGTCTCATTCAAATATTTTTGGTAAAGATCACAACTGTTAAAGGTGAGAGGCATATCTCTGCTGATATAGTATTTTGTTTAGACTGTTTGTATCATTGTGCTTTGTATAACATGTAAGTAGAAACAACACCCATGCAATATGTTAGAGAATGATCCTTTTGCACACTTCAATACACTCAGAGGAGTAGATTTTTTCATCACAAGGTAAAGAAACTTTGATCATGCCCCCTGGACACATTTTGTGCATTCACTAACTAAACTGTAAATGAGCTTATACTCCTCCCAAGATAAATACTTGGTAAATATGTGCTACAGAGCCTTCATTTATGGTCAGACAAGTTACAGTTACTTCATGCTTGATTTAACAGAGGTGGGAAGCCAAGCATCTGAGGTCTGAAAACATAAACATTCTTAGTCAGTAGGTGCCTGTGCCTAGCAATACCAACCAAAAAGTAGTGTGCAAACAAACAAAACTTCCTTGACAACTGAAGTGTTTTGTCCCCAAAATTTGCCAAAAAAACTTAACAACACTTAGCAACCATAATTTCATCTACCCTGAACTCAAAGAGCATGCTTTAAAACTCTTTAAGACATTATCAAAAGGTCAGGAGACATTTGTTGCTTAAAAGGTATTTTAACCATAAATTGATATGACAATATCTCAATACATGCTATACATTGTGGTAAAAATAATAGAACAATAAGTACAAAAACTCTCAAGTTTCCCTGACTTTTCAAGGACCCTTCAAGAAAATGCTCATTTACATCAACTTTCCAGGCTGGGGAATTCAAATTTCAATTATAAGACTTCCAAGAACTTCCAGTACCAATACAAACCCTGCATTGTGACTGCTATTAAACTAAAAGGTAGCCTGGAGTTCATTCCAGAGGCTCAAAACAACACATATGTCAAATTTAATACCAGATTTTATCCTTACCTTGATAGTTTTCCCAGGTTGCAAGGCATGAGTTTTTGGGAGATATGACAAGTCCTGAGGTCTTGGGTAAGTCTAGCTCAAAGACAGTTTCAAATGTGTCTGTTTTGACCACGAAAATACTGTCAAAGATGGAAATATTACAGACAGATAGTTTCCATGCAAATATTCCAAATGAAGTGTTTAATATTTACCATTATGTCTGAAAAATGAGCGCCTGCTTTTGAAATCTGCAATAAAAAAGCCCTTTTCATGTGCCACTAAAACTTGTAGACCTTTTTTGACATCAAGACAAACATGTTTAATACCTGTACGTGTACTTAGGCAAACTTTTTACTTACAACCTACGAGAGAGAAAGCATGGCCACATGCATCCACTTTGAGACTTACCCATGAATATGAAGGCAGACAGGCATGGAAACAGGATTTGCTTGACAGAAAGGTCAAGCTGCCAACAGGAAAAGGGGACCTGGGTCACTTTATACAACAAATGACTGTTAGCTAGTACTGTACCACTAGAGTAAGGTCACTGGGCACCACATTAATTTCTGGTTTTCATTGCTCAGGATAACTTAAGTAGTTCAGCTTTTCTTTGCAGAGAGAATTCGACAACTTGAGGGTTCTAAAATTTTAACAGTTACTGTAGTAGATTTATCGGAAGATACCTCATGTAAGACTACCTCTAACTGAGGTGAATAGAGCACTGATGGGAAATTTAATAGACTGAATAGCCTGAAGTGAATAGGATTAGTGGACCGTGTCTATTCTCTTCAGTTTGAGGCTGGCTTACATGAAGTAAATGCCAATTTATCTCCAGTATTTTTTGAGCTCTGGCCTCTAGGTATGTACCCTTTATCCCCAGTACTATGTTTTTCAGCTTACCTTATTCCATTGCACCACGAGAACAAACTGCCATCAGTACTGAACCGCATTACTCTACATTTTGGGCTCTCATCACTGCAAATGTAAAAAAAGCAATTCATGAAAAATGTTTTGCTTATGACAGAACTACTCTATAATGCACAAAATTGAAGGTTATGATAGTAATTGAGTGAAAAGGTTCATAGAACATACTGCAATCATTTGTTAACTTGAAAGAAGTTATTACAGATTGGGTTGGGCTGTACACCGGTATTGATGTAAATACTGGTACAAGAGGTACAGGTAATAAAAATACCGAAGATATTTGGTGTGTTTCTAATACCACTAGTTCTTGAAAAAATACCGGTAGTCGAAAAAATTACCCTGGAAAGGTTTAGATAAGAAACAAGGGTATTAATTATGATTGTGCATGACTGTAAAGAAATGTGGTAAACAAAGTCAAAGCAGAGGTTTCTGCTCAGTAATAATGCAATCATACACCCAGTTGCATCAGAGTACAGGTTAACCGGTGCTGTGCACACTTGAGGTTGCTTCCCACCCGACTTTCCTACCCGAGATTTGAAAACCAGTACTGCCTCAATATCAGTTCTGTGAGTTTCACAGTACAGGTACCAATATTTTTATGGTACAGCTCAACCCTACTACAGACTTGATTTTACAAAATTAAGTTATGTTCGAATTATTCTGTATTTTGCAATGGTAAGGAGTTCCAAGCAAGCACATTTGGTAACCAGGGGAAACAGGGCTCCTCGGAAAAGTTTAGCTCCACGGGTTCACAGTATGATAGGAGTACAAAAATTACAACTTTGCTATCCCCCTCCCTACTTTTCCACACTGATTTCTCCCTTGAACTGTATTACCACACAAATAAATGCCAAAAAGGACTCTTAAACATTCCTCATACTTCTCCAAAATTATTCCTTCCCAAGAACCACCTCTTTAACATTCCTCAAACTTTTCCAAAGTACTCTTTCTCAAAACCCACATAATGTTATTCAGTCTGGGAAATTTGGGGAGAAAATGGAAACTGTTTCATACTTTACCTGCCAAAGTTTTCATCAAATGTGTTGGATGGTGGTCCTTTGAAAAGGCAAAGACCTTCTGAGCCACGAACTACAACAAGACAGAGAAAACACAATTAATACTTCCATTGTCTTTATGATTGTAAAGATTAAATTAATTAAAGCCATCCTCACACAAAAAAAAATATTCCATTGGTTCTGCCTGACCACCTTTCTACAACCACCTACATACCATTTAAGGAAATGAAGAAACTCTGTCAGCATTTGCACGATCAAGTTTTGGAACCGATTTTCCTAACCAGCTGTCTGCACACATTTGGTGAATAATTGCTTTCTCCAGTCCCATTATGTGAATACTAACAAAGAAACCATTTCATCCATTCCTTCACATAAAGTATCTGACAAATCTGATATCAAGATCACCTTACAGTTGTCAACCAATTGTTTGCTACTTTACACAGGGAAATGCCATTTCACATAAAAATTCAACTTTTACTAAAGGTTAGTCATCATATAATTTGAAGTGTTTCAAAGAAGAAAACTGCTGCAAGAATCAACCACAAGCTACAGGTAGCAGGGTTCCAGCTAGACCATAAATCTTTGGAGTCAAAAGTGCAGGCCATGACAGATTTCAGGAACAAATTCTGATACTGTAAGTGTAACCAACTTTAAACTCACCAGTTTCCACTGTAAAATAGGCATTTTGTATTACTGGGAAAGGAGCATTTCCACGAAGTCCCAAGATAATTCCAAAGGTCTCATTTTTTAAAGTTACATCACTGCAAGGTGGAGCACTTGCAATATTAAATTTTCTAGATAGATATCAGAAAAAATTTTCCTTCCATACAACAACCATAAATGGCATTACATTATAAAATTTATGTTTACAACCTTTCATTAAGTACTGTGTCACAAAAAATGGCACCCCCATCAATGCCAGGTTTTTTTTTTTAGGGTTCAAAACCCAAGAGTCATATAGGCCCTGGCCTTGACATTTTTCCATGTACTGCATGTAAGTAGAGTTTTACGGCACAGTTTCCAACCTATTGGAAACGTAAGAGGAAAAGTTGTAGTGTTTTTGACATACAGTAGGGGTTAAGGGGTATTTTGCCTCCCACCCTTTCCAGAAGAAGGTTGGTCAAATCCCCCCATTTTCAATTCCACAAAAAATCGGAAAATTGTTAACACTGTATCTTGGCTTCTTACTAAAAAAGAAGACACTTTTGCAGCCTGTTTTAACTTGTACCCATACAAAAATTGCCTTTAAAACTCTTCAAATTGCACCCTATAAAGGTCTTGAGGCAAACTTTTGTCAATAGTCCCCCTTTACCTCCTCATAAAATGAAGCCTAAGACAGCATCACTTTGGAATTGGGGTTCAGCAGTAATAAACCTCCCTGAATCTATGTGGAGGATCTACTGTAAAATGTAAGTCGTGTTCCCAATTGATCCACAGTGGTGGATCTGGATCTACTGAAGTATATATCAAACTTCAATGGGAACACGGATCAGCAGCACTTACTCAAGTTCAAGATCCACCAATTTTGATTCATGCACAGGGGAACATCAGATAGATCTTGCTGCAGTAAAGTTTGTGAAGCACTCAAAAGTTACATCAAGTGACCCTGGACCTCCAGTTTACAGTACTACAGGCATGCTGGGATACTGTACAGTATGTGATGACCAAGTTGTAAACATTGGTGACCTTTTCCCACTTGCACATTGTGTTCATTTCAAAAGTTGATCTACCTTACTTAAATGGTCCACACAACTCTGGATCAGGGTAACTAATGTTGATCTAGGTCTCTTGATCAAGTGGGAACACAGCTCAAAGGGTTCCATTGAAACACTAGGAACGACTGGTTGGTGATATACAGTAGGGGCTTATGTTTTATTCTGAATAAAGGTAACATGAGGGCCCTACTGTACAGTTGTCATGTTGCATGTGATTATTCTTGCAACCTGTACACCAATACTGTACAGTGAATAGTATTACTAAGCCATCTCTTTACCATACCTGCTTCAGCCTCTACTGTCACCATTTACCAACTGACCTACATACAGCACCACCATTGTCAGTAGCATCAACATCGATAAATATCGGATCTGCAAGATTTAGCCAAGTGCACTTCCCGATTTTAACCAATACTCCGTACCCTAATAATTTAGTTAAAAGGATACAGGATAGGGATTATTCCATGATCTTTTTCTTCAGTCTTGCCACCTCTGGTTGCAAACCATTCACTCAGCTGTAACTACAGTATTTTCAAAAAGTAGGGAATCTGTTGAAATTTCAATCAGATCTCATTCTCTTCAAAACTTTGCTTTTAATTTGTGATATCATTTTGTTGTTAGTTGTAAAGAAAAAAAATTGCCAAATTTTGATACAGCAAGCAACCAAAGGAATAAAGCAAAATATTTTATGACTCCCGATATCACAATGATGATCCTGTAATGGACCACTGAGTAAGCTGGCAAGCTACTGCCAACAACAGCCAAGATACAGCAACAAAAACCTTTAGGGGTCACTCCTCTAAAAATTCATGATGTCACATTACAGGTACAGTAGATAATGGGAATTGTTGTAAGCATCCAATTAGATGAGACGATTTTTTGCATTTGATGTGAGGTTTTATTGTTGACTCAATGTTTTTTTTTGGTTTCATCAGAGGAAGATGAAGGAGTGTTCTCTAGAGATTTTTAGGAGTTAAATCTACATTTGTTTAAGGTGAAAAACATGACTAGTTTTGTGCTTAGCCCTCTGTCCGTGTATGGCGATCTGTCCTACCTTATCTTTTGGTACAATTATAGAATTCCCTGCCTTCCACAAGATATGTTTTTCAAGTGGAGTTGGAGTCACAGTCAAGCCAGGAAAAAAATTTAGAGGGGGCAAGCCAACTTTCACCGTGACTCCAACTTCTCTTTCAAATATACCTTGACATGCAGCTGCTGTCTTCCACTATATTCAGTAGGCTAAGATCTCTCACTGCAACTCCGATTCCACTCTCAAATACATCTTGAAACCAGAATGCAAAACTGCATTGAGGTTTTGATGATACACAAATGTTCCATTTCAAATAATCCCATCATGTACCATTATGTGTTCACACCTATTAAACAAGGTTGTCATTCACATTTTGACCACCAGTGACCCTACAAAACCTTTAACCTCTACATATTGCAATTTCAAAAGGCTTTATAGAGATGACTTCAAGAAATGAAAAATAGGAATCATGCAAACCTTCTTTAAAAGTCGACCCCTCTCATGCTAAGGCAACCCTAAAAAACCATGGTACAATTAAGAAATGACATAATGATGGTTTGATGGTTTTGTATAATTACCTGCAAAAAGTCTTGAGAGTTCACAACACTCTAAATTAAGGGCCCTCTCCCCATCCTTTCCAGCTGAAAGGTTTAATAATACTTTTAAGACTTTAATGAGGGTTAGATTTCAGTGCAGAGGTTTGAACTAACCCCATAAATACTGCAGAGTCGAGACATTATTTTGCAATGACACTTCCTAACACTAATATATATGGGAGAACTTTTGAACAGCTTCTCGTAACACTATATGGGAGAGTTTGTAAGTTTTCACCCGCTGCTGATACCACCCTGCTACCAAAATATGCTGCTGCATGCTTTATATCATGTTCTAGAACAACTAAAATATTGGTGAGAAAGCTAAATTTCCCAGTAGGCTAGCCTAAGGATATTACACAGAAACATACAAGTGTAGAATAGGTTGTACATATATGCTATACATTAGGCAATGGCAAAAGTGCCAAGACATTAGACATGATGAAGAAAATTACATCGCAGGGAAAAACTTTATACCTAAAGCTCACAAAAGTACTGCAGATTGTTGTTTAAGGGTTTTTTACCAATGCCTTTTAAATATTTTTTATGTTCTTGGTCAAGTGGATTTTTGTTGATTCTCTTCAGTACTCGATCCTGCTTTATGAAAGCTGTAGCCTCGGCTAGGCCTAACTTAGGCCTACGTGAAGCCTAGGCAGAAAGTACTAGCCCACTTGCTCAATTGAACCGTACAATTTTGGCCTGAACTTTTCAGTTTAGGGAGCTAGACACTTTGAGATTTTAACAAAGATCCTTAACGTGTGAAAAGAGCAATTTTTGGAGGATATTCGTAATTGCAGAATCAAGGGTGGAAATGGTAATTACTCCACCTAAATCAAGATACTTGGCATCTCTGTAGGGACCATCTCCTAACTTTAACCCATTCACATTCCAAATATGAAATATATCCAAGTTCCCTACCTTGAGATATTGTTAACCCCCTGGTGACCCTAGATGACCTTTGACCTTTACCAAAACCAATAGCGACCATCCTCTGACTATAATGCATTCACAAACCAAATATGAAATCTATTCAAGTTTCCTCCCTTGAATATTGTGTTGACAAGATTTTCAGACTTTGACCCCCAGTGACCCCAGATGACCTTTGACCTCCACCAAAAACAATATGAACAATCTTCTGACCATAATACATCCACATACCAAATATGAAATCCATCCATGTTCCCTATCTTGAAATATCGTGCTAATAAAATTTTCAGACTTTGACCCCTGGTGACCCCAGATGACCTTTGACCTCCACCAAAAACCAATAGGGACCATCTTCTGACCATAATACATCCACAAACCAAATATGAAATCTATTCAAGTTTCCTCCCTTGAATATTGTGTTGACAAGATTTTCAGACTTTGACCCCTGGTGACCCCAGATGACCTTTGACCTCCACCAAAAACAATATGAACAATCTTCTGACCATAACACATCCACATACCAAATATGAAATCCATCCATGTTTCCTATCTTGAAATATCGTGCTAATAAAATTTTCAGACTTTGACCCCTGGTGACCCCAGATGACCTTTGACCTCCACCAAAAACAATAGGGTTCTTCCTCTCAATATGGTGCATCCATGTATCAAGTTTGAAAACTGTGAGACATTCCTATCTTGAGATATCGTGCTAACAAGCAAAGTGTCACAAACACACACATACACACATACAAGCACACACATGCATACACACATACATACACATGCCATCATGATTGCATAGGTCTCTCTTATCATCCAAACCAAAAAGCAACACGTGGTGGAATAAGGATTTTGGGCAATGTCATTTATGTAAAAAAGAAACAGGCAGGGTCCAAGGACGGAGCCATGTGGTACCCCAGAAGATACACGTATGCTGGATGAAGACACACCATCTAAGACTACAGCTTGGGATCTATTGTTGAGGAAGCTTTTAATCCAATTATTAGTACTACCCGTTATACCGTGCCATTTTAACTTTTCAATCAACCTTGTGTGCCCTACTTTGTCGAAGGCCTTTGAAAAGTCGAGCACGCAGATGTCAGTTTGAAGCCCATTTTGCATTTTAGTTGATTCGTCTTGGATAAATTTGAGGAGCTGGCTTTCACATGATCTATTATTGTGGAAACTGTTTTGCAGGGCATAGAGGATATTGTTTTCAGTAGTGAAGGACGTGACACTGCTGCAGATACTGTAATATGCTCCATGAGTTTAGATGTAATGCAGGTCAAACCAATTGGTCGATAGTTTGCTGGGTCATACTGTACTTCTGACCTTTGTTGTAAATAGGTGTGACATTAGCATTTCTCCAGTCAGTTGGAACATACAGTACCCTTCAGCTAAGGATTTCCTAAACAATAAAGTCAGAGGATTAGCAATGACATCAGCCAGTTCTTTCAGGACTCTTGGGCTGATTTTGTCAGGCCTGCTGCTTTTCCGAGATTAAGATTTTTGAGAAGCTTCAAAACACCGGGAACAGTTATATCAATGTCAGGTAGTTCAGGAATTTGGGGGGTTGGAGCAGGTTTATTGAAGGGAGTCTCAATTGAGAAAATAGACTGGAATTGGAGATTTAAAGCCTCGGCTTTTTCTTTTGAATTAGAAGTCAGTTTACCGCTTACACGCAGTGAGGAAACACTGCTAAAGTCGGACCTCTTATGCTTAAAGAAAGTTAAAAAAATGCTTAAGGCCACTAAAGGTATTCAATCAAGTTAGTGGCATGGGGGGTGATTGTGTCTGTATCGTAATTCCAGTTTTACATTGTAGGTCTCTTTGGACTTTCTTCTTCAAATTTTGGATACGTTCTGCATCCCGAAGTTTGCCAGATTTCTTACAGGTAATAAAGGCCTTATTACAGTACAGCTCACGTTCAATTGGACATGTCTACGCGCAGAGCAAAGCAGAGAAAGGCAGAAACAAGCAGAGCAAAGTTGAATCACGAAGATACAAAAATGCCGCGCAGACACTGAGTAGACACTGAGTATAATCCCCAACGTTCCTCTGCGCAGATAAACCTCATTGTGTTTGCACAATAGTCAGAATATCGATCTGTATAGGTTTGCTCACTCTTTCCCAGTCGTTTTGAAAGAATATGAAAGTAATTCACGAACAGACAGCCTGCTAGAATTGCTGTGTTAGCGCTGGAAGGGTTACAGTAGAAGCAGCCTATGTTGTGATTTGGTACAAATGAACGGGGGAATCGTACCGTAGACCGGGAACTTATGCAATCCCGAAATTGTTAAACGTCCTGTGCGGTAAATGTTACGGCGGGGATTTCGTGCCTTTGAATCATTTCGGCGGTCAACGTTCAAATAAAAATATTAAGGGGACCGCGATGTTCAAACACCACAGTCACGACGCTCAAAAAATCATCACGCCTACGAGAAAAAAATGTTTAAAATGTTAACGACCTCACGTAAGGTTTAGACAATCTATCATGTCATTAATTTATTTTAAAAATAGTGATACAACCTTTGCTTTGTGCGCAGCATTTTATTGAAAACGAGTGTGCCGCAACAAGCAAACATGGCTGTGACCGGCTGGAAGAAAACAAATTGGTTAGAAAATTAGGCCTCAAACCCCATATAACTTGTTCCATGTTAAGTACTGGCACGTAAGGTGCAAAGATAACACTTGGTCACACGGGATCAACCCGATGTTCCCGGGGTTCAATGTTCCCCGCCTTTGTACATCTTGATGATTTGTCATTGTTCCCTAGTTTCGTTATTCCCGGGGTTCGATGTTCCCAGAAGTGCGGATGTTCCCAAAATTAGGAAACATTGAGCCACGGGATCAGCGAACCTTGGGAACAATGACATAGCCCCGGTTAAACACATACATGGAATCAAACAAACTATTTATATCTCCTTCATGCACATGCTGCCGTAATAATTTTCCTTGTTCTCTTTTCATGTCAGTTAACGTGAAATTTCTGCTTTTGTTTGTTATGATGCGATTGCTGCGGTTTCCTGTGTTTCATTTTCAAAGTCGCGGGGTTTAACAAAATTCTTTGGTTTTAAATTATGAAATTTAAAAGAATCCGTTTCAGTAAAATGTTAACTAAAATTCAGCAGTATTTCGTCCCAAATGTGACTTGTCCGCGTCCAGATAAAGTGGGTAGTTAAAAAATGTGGTTAGAAAAGGGGGCAAGGTGGACCAAATAAACAGGTGGAAAACTAATCCAGAAGGCAAAGCAGGAGACCAGTTTTCAACAATAGCCGGGTAAGTTTAGCTCTTCTAATCTGATTACACGGAAAAGCACGCCGCAGCTTTGAATGCTCCTTAACACCAGACAAAATACCAGTAAAAAGGGACACAAAAGAAGGGGATGACTTAGCTTGATAGTACTTAGGTAGGATAAGTGAAGTTAAATATCACACTAGAAAATCGATTTGAGGATTGTGATGATAAAAGCACACCTAGACAGACTAATGAATCTTTTGAATAGTAGGCCAAATTTGTGTGTGTATTTAGATGAGTTAAAGTTAGCTATTGCATCCCGTGAAACATCCGTGTTAGTGTGTTATCATTAACACCCCATCTACTAATTATTAAACTGCCAACCTAGGAACCTAACATCATTCTTTCAAAATAAAAGTGGTCTAATGGCCTAACTTGCCCGTATATCGGCAATCAAGCCTCTGTTGCCTTGTAACCTACGGGCGCAACGGAATGAGAAAATATATTTTTTCATTTTGGAAAATCGGTTGCTAAAGTGCGACCGATTTAAGATTTAGCAATGGAGTTCGGCGTTAGCGATGATCGCTAAACGTAGGCCTACGTGAAATCAACCCCAGATTAAGTGAAGTTGCGGAAAGTGTTCTTACCTGAAGCAAAGATCATAATTATACTCCACACAAAAAAGTATGAACGGTATATATCCAACTTAGTAATCCTAGGCTTTAACCAATAAGCCTCATTAGTCTCGGCGTGTGTCATTATCTGAGATAAACTCGACAGCCTACAAGTTACGAAAACAGCTGGTTAAGTCTACAACAAGTTTAAGTAGTGCTCGTCCCTCTTGTTTACAAAACATAAATGCTAGCCAGCCCCGTTCTCCCACGGTCCACATTATACGGTACGTAAACATTTTGTGCACCTGGGTAAAATACATTTTCACTGCGCGCGGTAACGTTTGATATTACCGCTGCAGACTGTATGACGCCATGGTTGTCTAGAACTTTGGGCCGAGCGTCTAGCGTTCCAGTCATAAAGGCGCCGCACTGTGACCTGACTAGACAGTGCCCTGCATTTTTTGCAGCAACCCAAGAGACCGGAAAACGAACTAAGATCCGCGAAACTTAAATGAGGAAGGGATAAATATAAAAACCTACAGGTCATTACACATAATTTTCGATCTCATAGATTTTTTCTCATTTTCGGTCTTGCGATCCTTTTCACAATTTCGACCTCATGACCCCTTTGATCTCGTGAACCTGATTTTCCCTCTCGCGGACTGACGGACGTATCTCATTTTAATTTTCGGTCTTTTTTGGGATGCCCCTTTCCTCCCAACCGTCACCCGTTACGGTGACGTGTATCAATACCCCTGCTCTTGTATCGGTTGCACTCGCCGTTAGAATATGTACTTCAAAAGAGAAGTACATTTTGCTTCCATGCGAAAGTTTATGCTTTTCAAATTTTAGGCCTTACGGACTTTTGGAAGCTTAAATCAAATGCAAAGATGATAATTATTTTTTAGGGCAAGTGCGACCATGCATGCGCTGGCTATGGGCTCGCCAATAAATGGAGGCAGCTCTGTTCCCGATAAAACTGCTCGTCGCGGCGAATCCCCATTTACAGGTTAAATTTTGATTGCAAAGTCTTTCAGTTTGATAAAGAGTATTGAATTTGATGCTGTTCACCAATTGAGAAATTTTTGCTTGCTAACTTTTGGAGCCTTATTTGATTGGAAAGTATTCCTTCACAATCAAATAAGAACAAAAATGTGACCCTTAAAACCAAAAGAGAGAAAAAAACTTGCTGAAAAAAGTTATATCCCGCCTCGTTTTTGTACCTCCACGCACTCTGTAGGAAAGTTACACCCGATTGCAGCTTCCATTTAAATTAGTTTACCAATATTCACCATGGCTGACACTTACACTCTCTCCCTTCTCCAAAGTAAAGTACGACCAGATCCAATCTGACTATGAGTATGAAATTATTCTCACGTATCTGTGAATCGAGAATTTCCCTTCTATGGTTCAGCCGTGACCTAAGGGCCTCCCTTGAATGTCACTTTACAATATATCGTGCATAATTGAGTAAAGCAATCATTTACATATTAACATAGCAGCGTACCGTATATTGCACCGAGAACTAGGTCACCTGCAAGGGTCATGATGAACATTTACGTTGGTGCATGGGAATATATATGACTCATGCTTTTCGCGCGGTCAAGACTTTGACATGACAATTTGGCTGCCCCATAACGGGACGTTCACAGTTGATGCTTTAGGTAGGTAGATTGATCATTATCAAGGCGGTACAGACTAGGAAGGGGGTGGGGGAGGGGTGCACCAGCCATTAATGTCAAAAAATGTCAAACGAAATTGGACAGCTATTTGTCTCAGTAGGGCCCAGAGGAGCTTGAAAGTTAAACAGGTATGAAGTCGGTCAAAAACCGCCGCCTCTTTCCAGTTGTGGCTCAGTGGCTCAGTGGCGTGTTTTCCCTTCTCCAACCAAAAGGTATTATAATAACATTATGAAAACTTGTAGTCGTACTATTTTGAAGTGAAGCTTCGCGTTGACCGCTATAGGAAGAATGCGTCCGTCAATATTTGTACTCAGACACCTGACCCAACCATTCGTGAATCGCGCCGGTTACGATAGCGCGAAGTGAGAAAATAACATTTGAAATCTTTGTTTACATAACTGTTTTTAAAATTTTAACTGCATTTTCAAACTGCATTTTAGCGAGAAGCTGAAAATGTCCCACCCGCTTTACACTAAAACTGCAAGTAACATATGATCTAATTTTAGGCGGCCAACTGGTTACCGGTGAAGCCACAAACGCATAAATATTGGGTTATTCGGAAAATAAATCACTCAAAATTTGAACTAAGGATAGATCTGCGTCGTCAAAATGGATCTGAGTTTGTTTCCGAAACAAAGTTAGCCCTTGTACTGTTGTAAAAGAGTCGCTCCGGTTCGGTACCCGTTTATAGGCTATTAGCGGTGGTTTCGGAAATAACTCTTCAAGTGTTAGCTGGGCGGTAATTAAACACCAATATTCAGTTAAACATCTTTTTAAAGCCTTAGTTTTAATATGTGGTGAGTAGAGAAACTTAAAAACGAAGGGCGGTGTGGATTCCTTTAGTTTCGGTGATAAATGCGAAGCGCGCCTCAAAATAAATTTCGGAAGTTATTTCCAAAATGTAGGAGTCTGGTTAATTTCGCGGATTCAGATTTTCTTAAAATGATTTGATTTAGTGATTGAGCCTTGGCGGTTGTTACACAGACAGACATAAGTGTCGGAGGGTTCAACTTTAATAAAATAAGTTCCTTGAAAGAGCTTTCAGGGTGTCTTTAGTTGCGAGATGTATTGAAATGTTTTGGTTGGTTTAGAATATGTTCGGGTATCATGATGATTTGAAAGTGCAAAACGATTTCCTCGAGAAAGAAAACGTATGAAGGGCAGGGGGATTTTGTTTCTGGCCCGCGAACCCGACCTCATGTTTGGTCTTGTAGACCCCGTCCCTCTTTTGGTTTCGCGGACATTCTCAGGCTGCTTTAACAGAGAAAATATAGGGCATAGTCAGGCAGGTCACACGAAAGGAGGCTACGTGACTGAGGTTGTAGACAGAACAAAAGATTCTAGACGGTCGTCGCGCCATTCAGTCTACGCAGCAGTGGACATCAGAGAAAACATGTGAGAAAACACGGTTATTCACCCAGCTGCACGAACATTCTCGTATGATTGACGTATGCGGAATGTTTGATGTCTTTGAACCCTGGGAGAACGGGACAGCTAAAACCTGCGACGCGCGTAGAAACTTCGCTGTGAAGTATGGAGGTTCAATAGTTCTTAATAGTTTTCTTCGTTTTACTCCGCGCCGTGTACGGAAAAGGTTCTACATTGTTTAACGGCCTCTCCTTGGTATCAATCTGCTAATGCACTGTTAAGCTGAAATTGGTAATTATGTTTGCCCATATTTATGACGCTTTAAATTGGTGTAACCAATTCAAATTTGGATATAAAAACTTTTGTTTGGAATATATTATCTTTACCAAAGGTAAGTAAAAAGAGTTTTGTTTTGTTATGGCATGTGGGGAAAATATGCTGGGTCCGGCCGTGCTATTCGTAAGTAACTAAGAACCGACTACCCCACCCCCTTTAACCGAGTATGGTTGTTGTATACAGTAGCCTTCAAAATTCCATCAATCCAAGTAAACTAGGTGTAGTATGATCTGACGCTGCATTCAATCGGTGAACTTTGCATTTTTTTTTTTAGGATAGGCCCGAAATTAACATTCATAATTTCGCCTGAATTTTTTTTATAACGTTATGCCGATTGTGTAATTTTTTTTAAGTTGGTGCTTATGAACAACTTAGGCCGGGTTTTTGCAGTACTGTTCGTGGTACCGGTATATGAAGGAATAAAAGGCGCAACTCCATCTGTAGCGGGTCGTGCGGACCTGGGTGCAAATATCCAGTCAATAGACCGTTTACTTTCTTTACTTTACAAACCTTGGTTTTGGCAAAGGTTATCTCTAAATGTTTTCTGTGCAATTCTTTTGTTTTCATCATTTTTGAAAAAGAGTCTGCCGGGGTTGGGGGTTGGCGATATCCTCCCTTCCAGAAAACGAACGGGGACGCTGCACTCCCATGATCCACGGCCATGATTAGGGATGAGAGGATTAGCTAAGTTTAGTTTATCGGGGTTCGGTAGACTTTGGGCGTCCGTTTACTCCGTAACTCTCAAACCAATTGATATATAAGCAATTTTTAAGATAGTACGGTAAGCCTTTCTGTAGATTTTAAGAAGGTTGTCGGGAAAATGAAATTACAACTGAGCAATATTGTTAGCCCTTTAAATGTTTTGAGTAGCAGGGTTGGGATTTGGGGGTATTCTATATATAGCGCAATTCACACATAGTTCGTGACAACAGACTTGATCCCACGATTTCTTGAATTTTTATTTGCCTGATAGGTTTTTTTTTTGTATATCACGCAATTATATAATTGATAGAACGTTGTAGATTATAGATATTTTTGGTATACTTTTAGATCTTTCTTAAGACTTTCTTCCTTACACAAAGGAACGGGTTTGCAAACTGTTTAAAGTAAATGCATATCAAGGCAAGAAACCGCATTTTATGTACCTGTTTTTCAAATGCCGATACGAAAAAATATGGGGCAATTTTTAAGCAACACACTGTAGATCGAAATTCGCAAAAATAAAACAAAAGGGATAATGTACGTTGTAACTACAAAGTGAAATCATAATAAACAGCGAACTTCAGAAACACCGTATCACCAGCTTGTTTACATTACTGATATTCATATCTCTCTCAATACCATTTGTCCAGGATCGTGACTGATGAGATGAGATAACAGGGATAGCATTTTTACACTTTTCTTAAAAATACAAACACCAGTGCATTCGACACACATGCGAGTAAGGATGCCCTTCTGTGTTACTTAAAAATGGTTATTATTCCGTGTAGACTAACACCCAAGTCTTCAAATCGATTTCCAAACCATCGGTTGTCACTACGTTAGCTTAACAAGTTTGTTCTTGCCATAAGTATTCATCCAAAGCAAGAGACTACCATTTCCGTGTAATCGGATTAGGAAATGAATGAGCTATAGACTCGGCCTAGTGTTGGTGAACACTCGTCCCTTCCAACTTATCTCAGTTAACTTGAATTGTTCATTTGTGCCTCGAATTTTCAGCACTTCTGTACTCTGTCTTACTCGTACCCATTTCGTCCAAAATGTCCCCAAACTGCCAACTCGTCCGCGACGCAACAACGGCGTCGCGGACGAGTGTAAAGTGGAACGGAACAGCACTTCTTTTTCTATAATTTTTGTGGTGTTATTACGTTTACTATCGCAATATATTATCGTAGAAATAACTTGGAACTTCAAACAGTAAATATTTCCGTTGATATGACCATATTATCAACCAGACTGCAAGCTTAATTAAGCAGATCGTCACATTGACACAAAGCCTGACAAAAGCGAGGCCAAGAAGCATTACTTGAAACGACTGAAAAATTCCTACGGTCATGGATTATACGCGATCCTACGTTTTTATACTCAAATAATCCCCATTGAGAACAAATCAAGTGTAAGGAAGGTCTGTCGGTGTCTGCGTTGATGGTGCGCAGACACTGAGTATAGTAACGAAGACAACAAAGTATAGGAAAGAGTAAACACGCAGAGGAAAGTAGAAACAAGCAGAGCGTTGACACGATGGGAATTATACGTGAGCTGTACTGTACATCTTTAATTTTCCTTTTGAGGTCTCAAAATAAGACACAAAGGTATACAGGATTTCAACTGCACCTTCACTTCCTGTGGCTGTGACTTCCATTCCACTGTCTATATCAGGCTTCCTCAATTAAATTTTCTGAAGCAGCACATTGTTAAATGTTACTGATCAATGCAATGCGCCATTGGTCGCTGTCCTGGGGGAGGGTATAAGTTTTGAAAATTTTTGCACTTCAGAAGGAGCTTACATGCAAAATGGTGCAAAATTTGTTTTGTCAAACTTTTTCACAAACTTATCTTTTTTTGTCGATTCACCCCTAACGAACAAAGCACTGACTCTAATGAATGTACAGCATAAACTGATGGGTATTTTACTTTCTTGTGAGAACAAATAGGAGGTTATTAGGCCTAAACTATATCCTTTTCTGTATGTGACCTCAGTCTGTGGGATGTATTAGATTTATTCACAGCACCTATTTTTGTGACAGAACAGTTCTTTTCAGAAAAGTTATGAAAAATTGAATTTTGCAACATTCTATCAGTATTTCCTTGTGCCATTCCAAACCATGTTGTGGGCCACAAGTGGCACACGCGCCACTATTTGAGGATGTCTGGTCTAAGTTAGATGCACCTTCAAAAGTTGTTGTGGGGGGGGGGGGGGGGGGGGAATCTATAATTACACCTGTCTTGTCCTAGGCCAATAATTAATTAGGCCTAAGTTAGGCCTAACAGATTGCAACTTCTTCATAAAGCCTGTTCTTCTAGGCCTAGTCTAACACTAGCTATAAGAAAAGGTGTCCAGATAAGTTACACACTCCTTTACCGTAGTAATGGAGTGATGTAACTTTACAACTACAGGGCCTAGGCCTAACGTTAGGCTTTACTGCAGACTAAGGGCCTAGGCCTAACTTGTAATTTTTACGGAGCGGATCGGAGCCTCAGAGGTTGCACGATCACGTCAGGGGTCAACCTGTCGATTTTCAGTGACTAAGATCAACAAAGTCATAAACATTTAACGTGATCTAAATAACGTTTGATCAGATTCTTCGAAGAATGAGTATAATACGAACCAGCTAACAAAGGAATGTGAGCCATTTTTGAAGAATACCATACCGCGCACAATCGTCTTGCGCTGTGTAACTTTCGCGAAATAGGGCCGTGTACGTGTGCAATGGACAGGTGGAGTAAAGTGAGAGCATGAGAGTGCAAAGCAGATGAAAGTAGGCGGGGTAATCCTGCTGTCGTAAAATGTTGTTAGCGCTTCCCATCCTGTCTGTATGGCTGGCATGCGGTCCATGCACAGTATGGTACAGTATTATCAAAGATCTTTACTTATCAAAGAATGATGTTTTGATGTCTTGTGTAGAAGCAACGAAAAAAGTGTGTGGGACTAAGGGCAAAATATCTTTGTGAAACATATTTTTGCATGAAATCCATTACGTCCAGAGAACCGCACCGTGATTATGCAGTACGTTACCCCGCGGAGCAGTGGCGGAGCTGCCATATATGGTGAGGGGGTTGGACGCCGCCCCCCCCCCCCGACGAACCAAAATCGTCTGTCGGCGCCCTTTTCCCAGGTAGCATTCCCATGTGGGCCCCATATACGTCAAACCATATGGGTCCAGTGGCGTAGCCAGGATGGGATTTTTGGGGGGCCTAGGTAACCAGTGGGGGGGGGGGGCTGGTACCTCCGAAGGTCAGGCACGGCAAGACTATCTAAGCGGAGCGCCACCATCGGTTGGCGCGGAGCGTACAAGAAAAATTTTGGCTTTAAAACCTCTCCAGATGGCCGGAAACGGCACTTCCCATGTGTTTTAAGCTGGATGTACCCAGCCTTGAAATACGAATCTCATGTCTGCGACGTCTCAAATAATGAGAATAAAAAATCAATCTATGAAAAATGGTAATACATACACTTTTTAGGGACCCCCAAACTGGGCACATCTGATCTGTGGCCTGGGGGATGAGACTGAAGGGAACCGATATCTCCCTTTCCCTTGGGAAAAATTGTAAACTTCAGAAGGACGTAAATCGCAAATGCGGCAATATTTGAATGTAAGCGGAGCGCCACCATCAGTTGGCGAGGAGCGTACAAGAAAATTTTGGGCTTTAAAACCCCTCCAGATGGCTGGAAACGGCACTTTCCACGTGTTTTAAACTGGATGTACCCAGTCGCAAATGCGGCAATATCTGAATGGATTTCAGCTTATCTAAGGCAGTACCTTACCCTTTAACAGGAAAACCAAAAGTAGTTGTGTCCCCCTCTGAGAAACTTTCTTTGCGTTAGATTTCCTAGATGCAAAATGGTGCTATGTTTGGCAAAACTTTAAACTGATTATAGGCCTAAGTTTTAGGATTTTCCCTTTTTGGGGAGCATGAAAAATATCAAAATGTTTTTAGTTTTTGCAGAGATTTTACAAGAGACATACATACTACCAAAGAAACAATGTGCAAAATGGTGCACTGCAGTATTTGTCCATCGGTACATTACGTAGTCAAAATTAAAATACTACGAAAAAATCTCTCAAAATAATTGAACCGCAAAGCAGAAGTATGGATCATGTGGGAAACACATGAAATCAGGACCTTGTGGACATTTTACAAATCCCCCGGACGCCAGTGCCAACTAGTAAAAAGAGGACTTGTCGAAAAAAATTGTCCTACAGTGGCACTTGTCATGGGCAGGAGTGAGGCACGACATAGGCCTAGGCCTACTTGTTAAGGATCGACGGAAGGGAAGAATTATCCGAAGGCAGTACCTTACCCTTACCTGCTTACGGCATATTTTGTGTATGATAAGGTATAGGAATGGTCGTGTAAGAGTGGTCTCCAATGTACAATTGCCTTATTTTCAGTAAATCAATCAGCCATCCGAAAGGCAGAAAGGGTCTTAACCTAACAAAGTCACATTAAAGTTTGTCGTCGAGACTTTCGTTTCATCTTCTAAGTGAAATGCAATAAACGACAGTGCAGATCACAAACGGTATCTAATTTAGTGAAAGTAGGCATATTGAAGTTATTACTTGATTTCATACGATTGCCATACGATGATTTTTTTAATTTTTACACATTTTATTTATTTACTGTTTTGAAGGAAATACTTCAAGGTTATGTCCGTTCAAACACTTTATTTTTTTCAATTACTTTATCAGGACGCAAAAAATCTGGGGGGGGGGGACTGAGGAAAATCTGGGGGGCCTAGGCCCCCCAGGCCCCCCCCCGTGGCTACGCCACTGTAATGGGTCCCATATTATTTTGCACCCAAGACCCATATGGGCCAGCCTGGTATGCCCTTATGCCCATATGGGATAGTACTGGGGCCCATATGAGGCAATTGCCTAAATGGGTCCCAGCACTATCCCATATGCATCAGATGGGTTTCCTGGGCTGACCCATATGGGTCCCATATGGGTCTTGGGTGCAAAAGGTAAATGGGCCCCATATCATATGTTTGTCGATATGGGGCCCATATGGGGCCATATGGGAATGCCACCAGGGTTTAGGTTTTTAACATACTTTACTCTTGCATCATTTGTGGCAAAAAGACGTGATTTAAAGGCATATTTTCATCATCCTAATTAAACAGTTCCAATTCTCCCAACCTCCTTACTTCTAGCCCTCCCGCATTTATCTAAAACTCATTTTTATCCAGACACAATCCTTGTTTATTGCTTCATGGCTTGTCCCAGTGGCCTTACAAGTCCATAATGTGTAATCAAGTAACTCTCAGTGCCCATGATGTGTAATTTAGCTATGATGCAATGTTTGAATGTGATGCCAATCAAAGAGCTGTACCAATTGAGAGTTTTGATATATGTATACTGAAACTGTAGTTTAGGGTGACGAATGACTGCCTTTAATAACGTCATTTTAAGGTCCAGATAAGAAAATGCTCAAACAGCCACCAGTAATTATCTGCACTTTATTCTGATGAAAACTTGAAGGGTTATCTTCTGCAATGTAGGGATAGGTTTTGCCGAAACGTGTCGTCATGCTTTATATACGCACTAATGAATGTTGTCACTGTGCTAAGTTCATTGGGTCACACCAAGCGTGATTATAAGCTTAAAAAATACACAGACTGACATTAAATTAACCCTCCCGGGCAATAAAAGATGTTGCAAAGGGTGCAATAATAATTGTAGCGCAAATAGCCCTCTTGCTGTAGGGGATAATTGTTAACATAGACTGCTATAAAACGAGTTTATAAGATACCAAAATAGCTTCCACAACGATTTTCAAAATCATTTCAAGAGAACACTCAGGTTAAAATAAAATAGAACTGTTATCATAGCGGTAATGGTTTAAGAGTTTTAATGAGCAGTTTCCATTTTGCTTTTCTTTAAGCGACCATTTTCATGATAAATGGCTAATTCTGCCACTGCACGATAATCTCATGAAAATGCCTATTTCTGTACTTCAGTGGTCTCAAAATCCAGAAAATTGCATCAAGGCCACACTTATTTATCATATGAATTCGGTGTCCAGAGAGCCAATCACACCTATTGTCTTGGCTATTTCTTTAAATGTACTTAATTAGTGGCTATTTCATGATGTAAATTACGTCAATAATGTTTCTTCGTGTACTGATGTTGATTTCCAGATGCCAAAAAGGTAGCCTACACCAAGCGGTAATTAATTTCCATAACTCTTTCCCTCTGTAAGATTGCTTGCCATTTAGATCTAGCTACAGGTTTAATCTTCATCTTCACAAAGTGGCCCATTAATTATTACATTAAAATCTTAAGTCGAGACCTGACAATAATACACAAAATATAGTGACTGCCTTCATACTAAAATGTGGAAGAGAGGGATAGAAGCGAGCGCGTCCGCAGGTTGGGGCAAGGGGGGGGGGGGAGGACTTGCCTTCCCCTGAAAAAAAAAACCTTAAAAACGAAGTAAACCTTAAGAAAAAGACGGAGGAAAATTAACATCAACATTTCTTAACAGTTAGTCACTCAGTGTTTTCCCCATTTATATGCAGTAAATAGGCTTTAAAAATGTCATTCCCAACGCTGTAAGAGGCATTTTGGGCCAAAGTTTTCTTGCGCTCCGGGCCAAGCCTTAGTCATCATGGTGCGGAGACTTTCCCCTAAAAGAGTTTAGTCCCCCCCCCCCCCCCGAATTTTCTTCCGCGGAGGCCCATAGATAGAAAGGAGAAAGTAGTCTTCTACCAGGTGCGGAAAATCAAATGGAAAGTCTGAAAAACCGTGGCTTCGATCGTGCTAAGACTCAGGGTATTTCCTCCCTGGAAGCGCCCCTGCAGAACATTTTCACCCTCTCTGACCGAAATCCCTAGCTCCGCCACCACGTGGAGCGGACTCGGTTTGTTCACTCCCGTTTTGCTGAACAAGGAATATGCCCTAAAGTCTGCTACGCAGGCAAGCAGTACGTGGATACAGTAAAAATTTTCCCCAGTAAGATATGCCTAGAATATGTTCCTCTTCAAAATATCAAACATAAATTTGTTCTGGACTTTTTTGTTTCAAGGAGCTGCACACCGTTGGAAACAAATTAAAATCATAACTTTTCGAATCATATTAATTCATATGACAAGTGGTCGAATGAGCCTGTAAACTTGAACCGGCCACACAAGCATTGGTACTGTAGCCCTACTAGCACCAATAACAGTACTGGTTCAGTACTGCTATTGGTGCTGTTAGCTCTATCAACGATTCTGGGCGGCCAGTACTGGGCTAAAATTTTGATACAATTACGAAATATATCCTTGACAATTACGCATTAGTTTATACTTTATAAATAATATATAATTAAGGAAAAGGCTACTTTTTATTCATGTCATATCGAATAACGTTTTTTTTTTTTTTTTTTTTTTTTTTTTTGGGGGGGGGGGGGGAATTGAAGACCATGTTTTGGAAATGTTTGGGGGGGGGGGGCAAGTCTCATTCCGTGCCTCTATGACGAGCCGCTAATGGACGTAGGCGTTACATTCTCTGTCCATGAATATAGGAAGCCCGTGTTCACTTATTATAAATAATCACCATCTAATGCGCTTCCACTACATACATCACTACGCTAGACAAAGACGGGTCAAATACCTAAGAGTGACCATTGACGAACAATTAGAATTTAACTACCACCACAAGGACAAAGCCAAGACTATGGGCAGGCAAGTCTCTCATATCGAAGAGTTTTGTACAAAAACGATCATTTGCTCATTTTTATCAAAATTTTCTAAATGTTCTAATTAAGGTAATTAAGCAAAATCGATTATTCTTTGGAATGATATGTCAAGGTGAGAGAAACTCATGAAACTGCCGATTTTCATTCGAAATACTTTTTGACGATTTCAAAATTTTGTTACGTCATAATTTGGGGGATTTCCCAAAAATAATGGGCCATTCATGTCTTTACTTCACGCGTTTTACGACAAAAATAAAGATCCAAACAAAACGAATTCTTCTCCTCCTGTTACCTGTGACATCCCAGCCAACATGCTCAGTTGGGCCCCAGCTGGGTTTCAGCTGGACTATCTGCTGGGCCCCAGCTGGGACCCATTCGTGTTTGTCAGGTGTTCCCACATGGGCCCAGCTGGGCTAGCCTTTCCCAGCTGATGCCCAGTAGAAGGTAGAAGTGGCTAGAAGTGTAAATCCTCTAAATTATGTAAAATTGGGATGAAAAACGCTTTTAGCCCATAAATATCAAACCCCATAAATTAATGATTTACGACAAAAGTAAGGGGTGTGCCCAGTCAAAAAAACATTAACTAGATGTGCAATAGTAGGAAAATCACAAATCCAGTTTGAATACTACATAAAAGCGACAAACCTAAAAATGGAAAATGCGCCCGCACACTGTAACGCATTTGGGAGGTTTATGATCGAAACTTTTCGATATGCAGCTTTACCGTATAATAGTCGGGACTAACGAGCACCCAAAGCTTACATTACACAGCATGAACTGTACTGGGAGTTTTTGGATTTAACACATAGAGCTTAAGTAAGAAGGTTAGGAGAATTGGTATACTGTTTGGGGTGAGAGATCTGGGCCTTTGAATCATACAAATTATAACTTCACGGCGACCATGTTGGTGCGCCTTTTTGGCTCAGAGTGTGACGACCAGCTACGGATAGGACGTACGCGTTACATGCTCTGTCTATGTATATAGGAAGTCCGTGGTCACTTATTATAAATTATAATTACCATTTAATCCACTTCCACTATACATCCACTACGCTACACAAAGACGGGTCAATTGCAAATACCTTGGGGTGACCATTAACGAACGACTAGAATTTAACTACCACCACAAGGACAAAGTAATGCTTACAAGAAGCAGGAACTTTTGGTTAAAAATGGGTTCCAGCTGGACTTCAGCTGGAGCCCAGCTAGGCTTCAGTTGTTGAAGCTGGGCCCAGCTGGGCTCCAACTGGGCATCAACTGGGAAAAGCTAGTCCAGTTGGGCCCCATGTGGGAACACCTGACAAACACGAATGGATCCCAGCGGGGGCACAGGAAGTAGCCCATCTTGAGCCCAGTCGGAGCCCAACTGGACATGTTGGCTGGTTTTAATGCGGATAAGTGTAAGGCCCTTCATTTTGGTCCTAAAAGTTTTAGCTATGATTATAACATGAATGGTAGTGTTTTAAGTAATGTCACCTTCGAGAAAGATCTGGGTGTTGTAATTGCTGGGGATTTAAAGTCATCAAGACAGTGTGCAACCACTGCTGAAAAGGCTAATAGAGTGCTTGGATTGACCAAGAGGAATTTCAACAATACTAGTAAGGATATTGTACTTAATTTGTATAAGCAGCAGTGGCGTAACTAGAATTTTTCATTTTGGGGCGGGGGGGGGGGGGGCGGGGAGCTGAGGTTAGGAGGGGGGCAAAGTTTGATATGGGGGTCTAGCACAAATAACACTATCTAAGCGGAGCGCCACCATCAATTGGCGCGTAGCATACAGAGAAAAAATCTGAGAGGCTAAAAATGCCTCTCAGATTGACGGAAATGGCACTTTCCAGTGTCTTTGACCCTGTGAATTTCAGCTAAATATCCCAAATGTTTTGGAACACAGGTTTGGAAATTTATACTTCTGCTATGAATGTTTGCTTTATGCCAACGAGGGACCTTCTACGGTTGGCAGAAAATGTTCTACACTGCATCAAAGGATCGCTTGTTCTTCCGTTTATTGAACAAGTTGACCATTTTACTGCTTAATTTGTACCTGTGGAAATAGTAATACCATGCCTTAAACTGTGAAAATCGAAAACTGCACATTAACTTTATCCAACTAATCATACACATTTCAAGAAAAGCACATACAAAATTTCTCAATTAAATGACTCATGTTTTTATTTGTATAAAGTTTAATTTATGCCTAATCAGAATCACGATTTGCCACCATTCCTATCAATAATGCTATTGCATGGGGACCATAACAATTTGCTTGCTTTTAAAATCAATTGTTTGCTTTTACTCTCTTATTTTTGGTCTTGACTTTTCTTCAATATAAATTAAGCTAGGGCTATTTCTTTCTGTTTTAAGAAAACATATATTAGTTGGAATGAAAACGAGAAGATTTCAGTAACTGCTGCCCAATATCTTCATTCATTTATAAAACTTCTACTCCCACCCTACCCCAACGGCAGCCCACATACATGTATAAAAGATGTCTAAGGCTACGCTAACTAGCCTAACACAAGTTAATTGTCAAGTTCTTGTGTTTGGAGACAAAGTCTTCAATAAATAAATGAAAATGGGCAAGCGGTGACATTATCTGCTACTACGCATGCAGTCCTTTGTTTCAATTTTGAATTTTTATGCGTTCTTAACGGATATTCTGTCTTGTAATTAGACAGGTAGCTTCTTTGTACTATGGGGTGGGATTAAAGACCGCAGATACTTTGAAGTACTGCTCTGTTAGGTTTCTAAAACCTGCAACTAGACATGTGTCTGCTCTTGGTCAGTGGCGGAGCTTGGGATTTCGGGCAGAGGGGGCGAAAATGGTCTGCAGGGGTGCTTCGAAGGTAAATACCCTGAGCCTCAGCACGATCGAAGCCACGGCTTTCCAGACTTTCCATTTGATTTTCCGCACCTGGTAGGAGACTACTTTGACATTTCTCCTCAGCAAGTTTTCACTCCATTAAAACATGTTTAAATTTTCTATCCATGGACCTCCGCGAAAGAAAATTCGGGAGGGGGACTAAATTTTTTCAGAGGGAAAAGCTCCGAGCCACCATGAGTTGGCGCGGAGAGTAAGAAAATTTTGACCCAAAATGCCTCTCAGATCGCTGGAAATGACATTTCTGAAGCCTACTTACCGCATATAAATAGGAAAAACACTGGGTGAACTGTTACGCAATATTAATGCTAATTAATATATACGAAGAAGTATAATGTACATCATGTGACCACCCTGAAATAGCCATTAATTAAGTACATTTAAAGAAATAGCCAAGACAAGAGGTCTGCTTGGCTCTCTAGATACCGAATTCATAATAAATTTAGGTAGCCTAAACTTAAGCTTGTTTGATGCAATTTTCTAGCTTTTGAGACCACGAAAGTACAGAATGAAACATTTTCATGGGATTATAGTGCAGTGTCAAAAATAGCTATTTATCATGAGAATGGCCACTTGAAGAAAAGCAAAATGGAAACTGCTCTTTAAAACTCTTAAACCATTACCACTATGATAACAGTTCTATTTGATTTTAACCTGAATGTTCTCTTCAAATGATTTTGAAAAATGTTGTGGAAGCTATTTTGGTATCTTTATAAATTCTTTTATTGTCTATGTAGACAATTATCCCCGACATTAAGAGGGCTATTTGCGCTACAATTATTGTTATTATTTTGCAAGCTTATATCATAATCACGCTTGGTGTGGAAGCAACAAACTTAGCACAGCGATAACATTCATTAATGTGTATAAAGCATGCATGAAAATACGTTTCGGCAAAACCTATCCCTATACGGTATTACAGAAGATGACCCTTTTCATCAGAGTAAAGTGCAGATAGTACATAACTGGTGGTTTTTTGAGCATTTTGTTATCTGGACCTTAAAACAAAGCTATTATATTATGATTTTTACCAAAAATGGTGCAAGAGTAAAGTATGTTAAAAACCTAAAAAGGGCGCCGACAGACGATTTTGGTCCGTGGGGGGGGGGGGGGGGCGACCGGCCCCCTGACCATATGGCAGCTCCGCCATTGCTCTTGGTTTTTAGATGTTGAGCTTCATCAAATTGTTTCCAGTTCACTCCAGGCTCAGTGTCGCTTTTAGGCCTAGAATCAACCAGGTGTTATTTAGTTTGGGTGCCTTCTCAAAGGCTATGACCGGTGATGTCGGAAAATTTGACATAGATGCGCTTTTTCCGATATTAATTAAGTGCCAGTGTCTTAGCACTGCAGATTTTGTTTCAGCTCTTTGGTTTTTGTACAAATTTTATTGTATATCCTCATTGTTTTAAATGGTCCTTTGAGGACTATGAGGCTTGATATTCTGATTGAAGGGCGGGGTATAGTTATAAACTGTCACCCCAACCTATGAGCTTCTTTATGTTATATTTATCCGATAGAGATCTATATCGGAGAGGTTATTGATGAAGTTCTCGTTTGTTCCGCCTTCAGACAAAACTGGCAGTTTTAACTCGGCCTTTAAGGCTGTACACTTGATTCGACACTTTTGAGACTTTGCAAGATGTTTTTCTCTTTTGGAATCTAACAGAGCAGTCCTTCAAAGTATCTGCCGTCATTAACCCCACCCCACAGCACAAGGATGCTACTTTTCTAATTTAGACAAGACAGAATATCCGTTAAGAACTCATCAACATTCAAAACTGAAACAAGGGACTGCATACGTAGTATCAGGTATTAATGCTATCGCCTACACATTTTCTTTCATTTTTTTCGACCTACGAATTTCATTTGGGGGGAAAGTGGGGGGCAAGGCATTTTACTGGAGGGGCTCCCTCCCCCTGCTCCCCCGCTGGTTACGCCACTGATAAGCAGTTGGTAAGACCCAATCTTGACTATGCAGCTCAGACTTGGAGCCCCTTCTACGAATTAAAAGGAAAGTTTCTTTTAGAGAAAGTTCAGAGGAGAGCCACTCGCCTTATACCTGAGGTGAGAAATTTACCTTATCATGCTAGCATCTTGGGCTTACCACTTTGGAGCTGAGAAGCCTGGGGGACATGCTCCAGGTTTACAAGTTCCTTTGTGAAAGGAATCCTCCTTTGACTTGTGGTTATTCAATTCAAAGCAATTCTCGGGTGCTTGGGCATTGTAAAAAGCTGGAAAAGCCTTTTGCAAGGTTTGACATTAGGAACTTAGTTTAGTTTCTCCCATAGAGTTGTCAACGAGTGGAATTGTCTGCCACATTGGGTAGTTAACTCCCCGTCAGTTCACTGCTTTAAAGGGCAAGAGCAGTCATCCCAAATTGAAGAAGTGTAGTAGACTGTCCAGTTTCATGATTGGCTCTTGGGAGTCACATAACAATGATTTTTCTCTTCAAATGTGAAATTTACCAGAAACAACCACTTGGTTTACATTGAATATGCCATAGTAAAGTCATAAAATGTAATGAAAGATATACTTTAAAGTGAATAAGATGAAAATTGAGTTATTTAGCTTATTCCTCAAAATAAGTTTGGGGGACTGCTCTTTACCTTTAAGGTTAACATTGACTAGTTTTTCTATGAATGTGGTAGAATCTGATTGTATGGGGCTGTTGTCAGGCTTTTTTGTCTATTTTTCTTTTTGACTACTGATTAGACTTCAGGGCATCTTATGGGGTCTTGGCCCTCCTTTGCCCTTCAACCCGTTATCATGGACGTCCGAAAGGGGGGGGGGGCAAGCAAGGGGGCACTTCCCCCCCCCCGGAAAATCAAACTTGTGGAAAAAAATTTGTTAAAAATTGAACTAAAAAAATATTAAAAATAAATCATCAAAATATCTTCACTCACAGCGTCAGTTTCTACTGAAATATACGGACATTTGACCAGAAATAGCAAAAGAGGAGATGGTATGCTGAATAGTGAAATCGTAATTTGGGGACCATCATTCGTGATATCTATTAGAAAGTTGTAATTGTAAAAACTGTGCCAAAATTGTACTAGTTGTCAGGTATGTAGTGTGCATATGGCATGCGACAGTTGATGAATGCGTTGGTCTTGGTTTGCTCACGTACTGATCTCAAGTGGCGATGCGCGGATGTAACTGGGATATATACAGGGTGGGGGTATGGTTCATAATTGGGTAACGGATATAGGCATACATAGACTGTTTGACAGTTGTAAGTTTTATCGTGCATATAGGCGTGCAAAGCCTCGACCGAGAGGCAGATTTCCCCTAACAATTTTTTACATTGAAAATTCGAAAAATCTTAAAATTACAGACATGAAATCCCTGTTTCAAGGCTGAGTACATGCAGCTTATAACACTGGTCAAGTGTGGTTTCCGGCCATCTGGAAGGTTTTTAAGGCCCAAAATTTTCTTGTACGCTCCGCGCCAACTAATGGTGGCGCTCCGCTTAGATAGCGTACACAATTCAATCATCCATGGATGACATTGACCCCCTTGCAAAAATTTCTGCGGACGCCCATGCCCGTTATGTTATGTTATGTTAAGGCCAAGATGGAGGCGCAGGCAAGTCTCTCAGCTTTACCGTATAGCCGGCCGCGGGACATTAAGGAGCACGCACGTGCCTCCCCTGCCACGACCATGAAGATTTAAAAAACGACCAGACCAATTATTGAATACGCAGCCCCAGCACTCATCCAACTAAAGGACTCACTACTTGAAAAATACCGGAACAGACTCAACGACGGGCATGCAGGATTGCCCACGGCCACCTTGACTACCGCCCCCCCCCCTCCCCTGACGAAGTCCTAGAAATTGCTAGACTACCGACTGTCAAACAGCGTCTCAAAAATTTACGTACAAGACTTTCCTAACAAATTGCTGACAGGCAAACTCGAAAATTTAGCAAGGGAAAAACAGAAAAATGAAACTTCGACAATTTTACTTCAGACAAACACCCCTAGAGTCAATTACAAAACGGAAGTGGAAAAATATGGCCAGGTAACGAAGATACTGAAGAGATGAGGAAGACCAGCCACCGAAGAAATCAAGACCAGCCACGGAAGAAACCAAGACAAGCCACCGAAGAAGACATCCAGTAGCCCTGAAGAAGGGTACAACCAGCGATTGTAGCCCAGTGAAGAAGGGTACAAACCATCATTGTAGCCGTGAAGAAGGGTACAAATCATCGGATATGGCCCAACCTTTGTCTCCAGAGGTGATTTGGTGTGCGTGGGAAGTTGTTCGCGGGACCGTCATGATGGTCGTCGCGCGCTCTCTCTCTCTCCACGTTTCCTTTCCGTCGTTGACGGGCCGGAATGTGGGGCTGTTGCTGGTGGTTTTGTGTTCACTGGTCAAGGGTACGTGTTGGTGTGCTATTGACTCATTTTTTCCGGCCCGGCCTTCGGGCCTCCTGAAGCACCAATTCGGGTGGAAACTTAAAAAAGAGTCATCCGTCTGTCAGGCTCTTCAGAACAGGGTTACCCTGACTAATTGCAATATACCGTACGCGTACGGCGCGTATACGGCAGTACTCTAGTGAAACGGTATACAATATACCGTGTAGCTCACTAGCTTAGCAAGCTGCGAGCAAGTTGCTGAAGGAAGCTGGCAATTCTCCTCGCAGGGTCCATCGTTGCAGGAGTATTTTATTCATCTCTCGTAAGTTTCACTTCCGGGAATAAAATTGGAGTAGCATCGGAAAATGTGAATTGATTGAAGTGGCAATAATAACTCAATTTTATTTATTTGAATTAGACATAGCCTGAGAACAGGAAGGGGTCTTTCTTTGTAGACATTAACATCAAGCCAAGATGTAACATTAGGCTAATGTTAGGTATAAGTTACCGTACGGTAGGCTATTCGCGTCAATTCGCATTCGTTTTTTTGATGGTTTATAGGCCGACAGACAGTGTATAGCCTGCGCTAGGCCATTTGTTAGCTGTTACAATTATGGTGATAAATATAACACTGTTTTACTTGTTTTAGTTGTGCCCAATAGGCCTAAAATGAGAGCCTACAAAGTAAAATCCGCATTCAAACAAATGATGCCATCCATTCAAAGCAGGTGGTAGGCCTATGTTGCCATTTCACATGCCAGCACCCCCTCTTCATGTTTGTGTCAGGGCTGTTGCATGCCCGTAGGCTAGCACCACAGGCACTTGGTACTAGTAGTAGGCTGGCCAACAATACATAGGCTATATATAAAACATTCGAAGGTAGGAATCTTATCTTGCTCTGACCAAATTTTCGAGCATAACATCTGCTTTGTAATGTAAGCCTTCCAACACTTAGAAGACAGATAAAGATGGAATGAAGGGAGGATAGGGCCTTGACCAATTTGCACCCTGCAATGTAAATGCCCCCCCCCCCTCCCACTGCACCCTACATATTGTAGTTGAAATGTGACACATTATTTTCAAATTCAAGAACAAAATCATGTCAAGTCTGGATATTTCACTATTTACGTAGGTAAACTAGCCTATGATGTAAAAACATAAACCTAGCCTATACACATCTGCAATGGATCCAAAACCGAACAATGCAATAAGCAGTATGCATACACCAAACATCAACATCTACTAGTGTTTACAGTACAACTGTTACTAAACTTAAAACCACTTTCAATGACAGGGCATATCATTTGAGGTATAACATTTTATTACCAAAGCTACCTTAAACACTGGTAAGTACCTTGGAGAAAGGGAGCATGTCTGCTCACTTTGCTATGCTCTGGTGTCTCTATGGATGGGCAAAGCAAGGACTTTTCCTCACAATTTTCCTTGCCCCCACTCTCTGCCTCCCGGTTAACCAAAAAATACTGTAGATAGTATACCCCTCCTGAGACTAAATTCTTTGTCCATAGAAATGCTTAACCTTGATAACATCAGGGGGTTTTTGTCCCTTAGACCCCCCTGTGGACCAGGGCCTGAAAATTTTTGCCCAGATCAATTTCTTCTGCCCTTTAGTTGCAACCCCCTAATTTGGTGCCTTTGGGGTATGATTCCCCCCTTTCATATTGCAATTGAAATGTTAATGGCACAAAATTCCCAAATTCAAAGGCAAAATTACACTAGATCAGAATTTGCTCTTTATATTTCATATCATGTGCATAACTAGTGTTGAGCTCATAACCAATAGGTATTATCGGTATCGGTCGATAATGGTGTTATTGGTAAGATATCGGTATCGGCACAAATGAAGGCTGTCTCCGATAATGGCAACCGATAACAAGCATTTCATCATTTCAACAGTAAAGAGCTAAAAGTACTTGATATGCACTTAAATAAAATACAGATCATTGTGTTGAACATAAAATATTCAACAAATTCATTGCACTGAACGTACACAAACTAGATCTACTACGCCGCAAGCCTGCAGTTCATAGTCTATAAAATATTTAGTGCAATCCCTATGTTTTTCCGTTTGGAAGCAGTTCGCAACAAACAACGTACTGAGTGCTTGCGTGTTTTGTTCTCTCAACAATTAACATACACACCCATAGCAGAGTGCACCGTAATGTGCAATATATAGTCAATTTGCTATACAAATCCGTTGTCCATTTACGCAAGTCAAATATTATTCTTCCGAATCCCGCGACAAATCTCAATGGAGTTTAACTGTGTGAATTTCGCCAACTGCAGTAACAGTTACTCAATGGGGATTTCCAACACTGTGTACAGCAGAGTGGCATGCTCGATTTTCACGATCGCAAATGTTTGATTGAAAGAGCTAACTCAAGAGATCAATGCCTGAGACAAAATGTACGATCTCATGAAGTATCTTAACCGCTTTTTACGTGCGTAGAAACGGGCACAGACAAACAAATGAAAAAACCCATACCGGACCGGATGAAGACATAAACTGTGAACTATCGTAACCAGTGAACGATCAGTGCCGTGTAAGGGAGTCTTATCATTATCAGCAGTATCCATGTACAAACACATTCTCTATACTGTAGTGGGTATGTATATGCTGTGAACACCTGTGGTATGCTGTAGGTACGTACGTATGCCGCACACAAGGTTTTTTTTCGTAGTAAAGCTAGGGGAATTCCACTGTACAGTACATACACATACCTATAAATGTAGCATACTGTACTTGCGGCACGGCATATATGTTTTGGTATGCTGGGTTTTCCAATCGGCGCACGTTTTCCGATTCTTTTTCACGTTCCCCACGCACAAAAAAAAAAGTTTACAGTCTGGCTGTAGGTAACGAAATGTGTTTGTTACGAACAGGGTTTCTTGGCTGGCGCGTGTTTTACACCAAATACATAGTGACTGATTGCTTAAAACACTTCATCAGAAACACGGAAAATTTTTCACGGAGACAAAGTAACGGAAACATGAAGACTTAGTTCAAAATAAGTTTAAGGTGCAGTAGTGATAAAATTATAATTTTTCAATGATAGCAAAACATGTTGTGATTAGGGAAGATGTCTTTTTTTTGTTATCGGTATCGATATCGGGCCGATATTAACTTTGAGTTATCTGTTATCAGCAAGTTCCGACATCTCTGTTATCGGCTCAACACTATGCATAACACTCCTAAACCTACGAATACACGTAATCAACAATACATTCATAACAGAGAAACACACCTTAATGTTAAACTCATACACCAAACATCAAGAACCTTATGAATAACGGACACTAACAACCTTAACAGTGTGCCCAATACACACCCAAGGTATCAAAATTTCAACAACGAGAGTGACAAAGGCTTGTTCCAGGGAGTTGCAAGCAACTTAATGCATCAGTTAATGAAACCAATGTACTATAGGCTGCCATCTCCATTTCCTTTTCAATATTAACTACCATATCTTATCTAGAAATTAAGTTTAACTATAAACATTATGCATAAAGGTATCCTTATGCCAGCTTTTCCTTCAGTGATTTGCATAGATGACAGTTAGCTAGGTTCATCAGTTTTTAACTTTTTCCACTCAACTGATTCTGCATGTGGAGAGGAAGCAGGAGCCTAGGAAAAAAATCAGTCACTGAATATCAGCCAGCCTTTAGCTGTGCCTTACCTCATGACCCCGAAGTATTGCATGTGAGTGTTTCTTGTGTTGAGAAGAAGTTCTTCGGAAGTTGTTTAGTAAGTTGAGTTCGGTTATTTCCACATTCAATCAGAATTAACAAGAGATGTGTGGAACAGTTCTTGTCAAATCTCGGGATTCTGCCCATGGTAGTGGTAACATAAGTGTGATTGTAACATCAGGGACAATGCACTTTTTTCCATTCAACTGATTCTGCATGTGGAGAGGAAACAGAAGCCTAGGGAAAAATCAGTCACTGAATCTCTTCCAGCCTTTAGCTGTGCCTTACCTTGTGACCCCAAAGTATTGCATGTCAGTGTTTCTTGTGTTGAGAAGTTCTTTGGAAGTAGTTTAGTAAGTTGAGTTGGGTTATTTCCGCATTCAATGAGAATTAACAAGAGATGTTTGGAACAGTTGTTGTCAAATCCTGAGATTCTGCCCATGGTAGTGGTAACATAAGTGTGATTGTTGCATCAGGGACAATGCCCTTTTTTCCACTCAACTGATTCTGCATGTGGAGAGGAAACAGGAGCCTAGGACAAAAATCAGACATTGAATCTCTGCCAGCCTTTAGCTGTGCCTTACCTTGTGACCCCAAAGTATTGCATGTCAGTGTTTCTTGTGTTGAGAAGTTCTTTGGAAGTTGTTTAGTAAGTTGAGTTCGGTTATTTCCTCATTCAGTCAGAATTAACAAGAGATGTTTGGAACAGTTGTTGTCAAATCTTGAGATTCTGCCCATGGTAGTGGTAACATAAGTATGATTGTTACATCAGGGACAATGCCCTTTTTTCCACTCAGCTGATTCTGCATGTGGAGAGGAAACAGGAGCCTAGGACAAAAATCAGACATTGAATCTCTGCCAGCCTTTAGCTGTGCCTTACCTTGTGACCCCAAAGTATTGCATGTCAGTGTTCTTTGTGTTGAGAAGAAGTTCTTTGGAAGTTTTTTAGTAAGTTGAGTTCGGTTATTTCCACATTTAGTCAGAATTAACAAGAGATGTTTGGAACAATTGTTGTCAAATCTTGGGATTCTGCCCATGGTAGTGGTAACATAAGTGTGATCGTTACATTGGGGACAATGCCCTTTTTTCCACTCAACTGATTCTGCATGTGGAGAGGAAACAGGAGCCTAGGACAAAAATCAGACATTGAATCTCTGCGAGCCTAACCATGCCTTACCTCGTGACCCCGAAGTATTGAATGTGAGTGTTTCTTGTGTTGAGAAGAAGTTCTTCGGAAGTTCGAAGTTGTTTAGTAAGTTGAGTTCGGTTATTTCCACATTCAATCAGAATTAACAAGAGATGTTTGGAACAGTTGTTGTCAAATCTTGGAATTCTGCCCATGGTAGTGGTGCCATGGGTGTAGTTGCTATGCCAGCGACAACGTCCACAATGTCCCAAATAACCCTGGATAAACTTGTTTACTGTGGTGTTGGGGGGCAGTAGGGGCTGCACCGAGGTTTGTTGGCTCTTCTGGTGCCCAGTTATGTCCATCTTCAGTTTTTTGCTACAGTGTTTTCTAACTGTTCCAACCTTTGCTCCAACTTTTTCATTTAAGAATCACATAGGGCTGAACACAAGAATGATGGTGTTGCATTTCTCTGCTCATCAGGAAGCTGGATAAGTTTGCCCTCTGCACTTGTGCTTGATACTACAGTCACAGTGGCTAAGGCCCTGTCATTTGCTAAACCATCAGCATATAGGGAAAGATAAGGAAGTAATCGCCTTATACCCAGTGGCTAATTACATGGAAATCAAAACTCACCACGCATTCAAAAGGATCGTTCTCCCCTATTATGACATTGTCACCGATGGTGCCGTCCGCCTTCCTAATTGTACATGCCTCTCCCTTTGGTACTTTGTTGATTCCCAGGTTTTCTAGTCTTGAGTGCTTATAACGTAGGGCCAATTTTTAATTGGGTTTATGACTGTTACTTTGGTGAATCCAATTTGTAGTGTTGTAAAAAGCCCATTGAACTCGAAACTCTTCGCCCTTTTGATCTACAACTTTTCCAGAAAGCCACAGGCCACATGCAGGATGGAGTGTCTGAACAGACGACTTTACTGCAAAAACCATGCTGCAGTTTCTTAACTTTCTTTAAATTCCATGTTAAAATGTGAAAGTGAAACTTTTGAGCCAATGTGGTACACAAAATAACTACACTCACCTTTTATTACTTATTTGAATCTTTGATGGATTGGGTGGATAACTTTCTTTCTGATTGTTCTCAATCTGTTGTTGTAAATGGTACAAAATCAACTCCTGCCCCGGTTCTTTCTGGTGTTCCACAAGGGCCTGTTCTAGGACCAATTCTCTTTCTGGCATACCTTAATGGTATTGTTGAGGCTGGTTCTTCCGAAGTTAGGCTATTTGCGGACGATTGTGTTTGTTATAGAGTCATTGAACACCATAATGACTGCAACGAGCTGCAGAAAGACATTACTCATCTGGCCCACTGGGCCAAAACCTGGGGCATGAGATTTCATCTGGCAAAGTGTAATGTCATGTCTGTTACTAGGAAACAATCCCAGAATTTTTAAGTATACTCTCCATGGGGCTAATCTGACGAGGGTGGACTCTATTAAGTACTTGGGGGTGACCATTACTAAAAATCTCAATTCAGGGAGCAATTTGTTTTGGAAATTTTGATTAGCAGTTTTGCTACTCATTATTCAAAATTGATTAGCAATCCCCCAAAATGATTAGCAAATTTTTATATTGACATTTTCCAGTTGTATGTGCTTTTACAGCAGCTGAGCAGCTTATAAAAACTACAAATCAAAGACTGAAGGGTAGGTCTGATATTACAGGTAATGAAACACCATGCGTCATGCCTCCATACGAACCTTATCACGTATGCAGTATGAGTACACTCAGGCCAAAAATACTGCTACATGTCTCCAAGGCAATTTCTGTCAAAAAAAAAATGTTGTGGAGACAGCACCTCTCGACAATATTTTATGGGATCTCGTCAGCATTTTCCCCAATGTTTTGCTTTGCTTTGCTACATTTCATTTGAAAATTATGTTTGCTTGTCAATGACACTTCATTAATAGCAATGTAATCTACCCCTTGGATTGGTTTGTACCCACTCTCTTATGAAAGCCTAACAAATGCACCCCCTTTATCCCATTCATAATCCTGCCAATTGCCATTTTACTCGGTACGAACAGGGGTAGTAGTATGAACATATGAAAGCAAACGATTTGAGAACAGTAACATTTTTATTGACATTCATCAGATGCAACCATCCTTAATCCTCATCATTATAGGTCGTCATGCAGCCTCATTAATTAAGTAGATTCTAAACCTTATGATAATCAGCAAGTTTTGAGGCTTCTTAAAGCCTTTACAAAGTTGTCAAAAACGTGAACGTATGATCTCCTCAGAGTCCTTTACAATTTGACTTCAAGATAGTGCACTAGTATGCCTACATTCTACTGTGCAGGTATTTCCAAAAGTTCTCAGGGTAGCCAGCCCAAAACGTAAAACCTGATCGACAGGCATACAGAATTACCTAGATGACATTCACTTCATTAAAAAGTTTCACGGCATGTGTAAAATACTCAAACTAAGCCCTGCCTAACATTTTTAAAAACTTTACTTCAGCAATTTCCTTGTACGATACGTTTTCCTTATGAGTTACTTGCTTTGGCTACTTTGCTATCCTAACAAGATTTTACATTAAAATTTCTGAGCCTAGCCTAGTCTCATGGGCAAACTTGCATTGATAGGGAGTTGCCGATTTCATGGCTTCCAATTTCTGTTTTTATGTTCCCCTAACATAATTTTGTTCTGTGAACATTCAAAATGGCACAAGACCAGCTGAAGTTTTGCATCGCAAGCCTGCGATTCAAGATGGAATGATGTATCGCAATTATCAAATTTTTCTCATTTTTGCATCGCAAATTGCGATGCGAACCCGAACAAATTGCTCCCTGCAATTGGAGTAAGCACATACAATCTGTTTGTAATAAAGGTAATAAGGTCCTCAGTCTGCTGCGCAGGAACCTTTCTTTTTGTTCCAAGGAAGTTAAATTGGCAGCCTATAAAGGTTTGATAAGGCCTTCATTAGAGTATGCTTGTTCCGTTTGGGATCCAAATCAGGTTTCACTTCAAGATAAACTAGAGGGAGTACAAAGGAGATCTGCTCGGTTTATAGCCAATGAGTATTACTCCTGTGATGTTGGATCAATGACTGCCCTTTTGAAAGATCTCAGTCTTGGCATGCTTTCTGATTGCCGCAGGGGTTGTAGATTCCAAATCCTAGCTAAAGCTATTTACGGTCAAGCAAATATCCCTTTGTCTGGTCTTTGTAAACCTACCCATATAACTTGTAATATGCATGATATGCACTACCGCCCCCCTCCCCCCCCCCCCCCATGCTAGGACAAATTGCTTTAAATATAGTTTTATCCCCAACACAATCCAGAATTGGAATGGCCTTCCTAGTAGCCTTATCAAGGGGGCCATTTGTTACCCTAAGCCCGTGGACTTTATCGTCAAATCACTGAGGGCTTGACCGACTGCATGGTGCATACTTTACGTGGTTTACTATTGTCCTTAACTGGATGTTTCACCATACTTTGCAAGAAGAAGAAGAAGAAGATGTCCAAGGCATGTGTAAAATACATAGAACATCAATGATATACTGGTTCACAGTAGCCTGGTTAGCATTTTGATCTCATTTTCTGGCATTGGCCACATGATTACATAATCAACCCTCAGAATTTGCTGAATAAACCGTACTTGACTGTGGTAAAAAGTGGTATAAAGGGTAAACAAAACTCAACTTTTTGTCCAAGTTGCTTGTTATAATTCCAATTTCTTAAATGTAAGCGCAAGTACAGTAACACGTGTCGATGTAAGTGTGCATTTAAAATACACAGGTAATTGAAATGTCTATGGATCGCAGGTCAAATTAAGGAGCCCCAAAACTCATATTGCTAAGACCCATGCAATTGTTCATGATGAATTCTTGGTAATGAGTGAGACCTTTTGATCCCTGGCTATTTTTCATACAGGCCACCTGTTTCTACAGTCCGCTATTGGTCATTGTTTTTGAGGTAAAAATGTGAATCAAAGTTTACTGTCATTAACAGAAAACTTTGTAGTAGGAAGCATTAAAAAATCTTTTGTTTGCTTCATATACTGTACCTGTAGTTGTAACATCTCTTTTATTTCTTTTTTTTTTCTGTGTGTGTATTGCTCTTACTGTAGATCTGTGAATAAGCGCTTCATACAGCAGTTCATACACTATAAGTAATATTATGTGAGTAATACGTAAACTCATTAAAATACTGTATGTTGAACCAGTGGCGACTGATCTCCAGTATACAGTCATAAAGGAAGCGAAGATATTTGACTCGGGCGCAGGCCAATAAATATATAGATTTCGGGTACCAAGGACAGTGATGCGTTTCTGCATATGAAGTAGGATCAGCTGCCAAATGAAGAAGCATGGCCTGGTTATAAAATATTCATAATATTGGGGGAAAAACACATGCATCATCCCCTTTCCTCATAATTCAATAAGTAAGGCAGGTTAAAAATAACAGGTAGAATCATCAAGGTATAACATTGTGGTTTACAGATGACTTTAGGCTCTGATTGAACAAAAGTATGACTGTTGAGCCTATTAGAGAAGTTACAGAAATTTGATATTGCATTGATAATGCATCATCTATCAATTCTTTGTGCATATACTCGCCAACATGTGTGCATATGCATGTTTGTTTGTGTGTCTATGCATTCGTGCCCATGTACATGTGGGTTGGTTGCTTATAGATGGGTCCAGTCAGGACATGATCCAGAGTTCTGACTGTTGGAAAATGGTTGTCCTGCCCCCACCCATCCAAAAACCAGATTGATGCCCCTGGGCTCAAATTCATTTGGAACTGCCTCCCCCCCTTTTTAATTGTTGTGCCATATCTGATACTGTAACTTTACAAAATTGTAGCCATCATTGAAAATCAGAAGCAAACTTAGGGTGGCTTGTTTCATTTTGGCTACTTGACAATGTGTCATTTTAGTCACTTTGTGTCAAGAAGTGTACTGGAGGTACGTTTTATACGCACCCACTGACACCTGTCTCAGACATACATTTACAGCTTACAATGTCGCACATACTCTACTGAACAAAGTCGAAACCTGTGGGGGCAGTTTAGTTGGACCATGTACCTTGTGGATGTTTGTATCTTATAGTGCCATGCATTGAATGTGAATGTGGAATGTTTCATGGGCCCATCCGGAGTGAGCACTTGTTCATATATGGTAGAAACCATACCAAGATAAATGTCAGAAATGGGACCAATCACAAAGTTAAAGTGTACAATAGAAATGCTCATCTATGATGTATGTCCCTTTTAAATTGGGTTAACATTATTTTACTGTGCTCTTTACTGTACAGTAGGTGTTGACAGATCCAAATCATTCTGAAACCGCTATCTTTCTTTGGACGGGTGAAAATGTTCGAAATGAAACCACCTTCCTCCTGTGGTAATTCAATTACTTTATTGTAGGACAACCTAGGGATCTCAGTACTAACTGCCTCATCCTTGAGAGGAGTAAGTTTATATGGGGTAGGAATGCATAGCTGCAATGGTGGTGTGTCATTTTCAAGTTCCAGTTTGTAGCCATTTATGGCAGACAAGATTACTTTGTCACGGGTGAAATTTTTCCACCTCATCTCAAACATTTTCAGCCATCCCCCTACGAGGTCAATTTGACAATATGCACAGCAATATTTATGGGGTAAAGCACTCACCTGTTTCATGCTTGTTGATTGCTGTGACTGTGACACTACATCTGTCGGTTGGTCTCGTTCCCCACAGGGTGGGTCTTGTGCTTTGCCTCTTGTGTGGGTGCTTGATATGGCCTGTACAGTAGTTGTTGCTTGGCCTGGGCATCCCTAAAAAGGGTTCTTTGATTTTGAATACCAGCCTGCTTTTTGGTATCTATCCTGTTTGCTAGAATGTGCACCCCTGTGGGATTAAATCTGGGGGTTGTGTATTTCTCTTTTGGGAAACACATTACATCCACTGTCTTTTGTTCCTTGTCCATTTCTTTGACCCATTGGGACAGGTCATCTCCAAACAACCACTCAGTGGTTGGGGCATCTTTTTTGCACTAATGGGTGTAACGCTCATTTAAGTCTGACTTAACTCTTTTCGGAGATTATTAGTTCAAATGTGGCATTGGAAATTAACGCTACCACATCTTGCTATTGCTCCGTCAGGGGCTCTGTTTTACCAATTGAGGTTAGCACTTAGCAGAGCTGATAGAGCTCAAACCATTGGTTTCTGGCACCTCTGCAACTTAAAGTCAATGGTTTTCGATTTTGTGTTCAAATTTTCCCAAATAAGGGGATTAAGTTTAGGCATCATTGCACCAATAAGTGGGTGAAATTGGATGGCTGTGGATATTTTTCTAATGCCTCAGTTAATTGCTTCTCCTCCAGTTTGGAGGCTGAGAGGTTGCAGCCAACTCATCAGAGACTGCATTTTCCACTCTATCTTCATTTGTGATCCTCTCTGCAAAATCCAAGCTTGGTGTACTGGTGGTACCCAGCTAAACGTTAGGCCTGTCACTGCTGTAGTATTTCTTACGTTTGCCGTGTCTCCATGGGTATCTCTTTGTGGTTGGTGCCCTCCAGAACCCAATAGGACTGTGAACATTTAGCAAAATAACTGAACGTTTAATCTAAAAAGTTTGCGATCGTTTAGTGATTAATTCCAATTACCTTATCACAAAAAAATTATTTCAGTATGTAGTGATTGATACAGAGTGTAATGCAGAAAAAATAATAATAACAGTTGTTATCTTGCATGTTAAAATCAAATTATTCTGAAAATTCCAAGCCTAAAAGGTTCAAATGTGCCCAGAAGGTTCCATTTAACAAAAACCTGGGATCATGAGTACACAAATGAATAAAAAACTGTCAAAGACAGGTTTTGGGATTAATCGCTTGGAGCTTTGTAATAATCATTTATTCCACATGCGATCGTTTAGCGATTAATCGCTACACATTCACAGCCCTAGAACCCAAACCATCTGTTTCACCCATACCAATTAAAGACTCTTCGTTATGGTCGGAACAATCTTCGACACTGTATGAGGGCCCTTGTCCTTCATACATGGAGTGCAGAAAGCCTTCCATCATTCGATCAAGTCTATTGATTCTCTCATCTGTGACACTCCCGGAACCACTACTGACGCTACGCCTATTGTCTGTGTTACAGTAGGCACATCTTTAGCAATTTGGTAGCACTAACAGTGTTGGTATGACTACAGTACCTGTAACACTTCTAACTCTTCCTCTGCCAGTAGAAGGAGCAGTTTCGTTGCTAGCAGTGCTAGATTTTTTCTTCCTTCCTGTCCCTTTTGGGCACGTTGCAATGATACCTTTGAGTTTGACTTTGTAGGCTCTGTAGGCCCTTCGTCACATGTTTGGCGATTGGTTTGGCCAGGCTGCGGCACAGTTGCCACACTTTCCACAGTCTCCCTCAGACTCCCTGGTATCCATCATAACACAAATAATCTGATCACAAAAACACAAAATATGTCCTCCTTAGGCATCCAGATGTAATTCAGGTAATACTTATCCCGTTATTCCAAGATACAATGGTAGCAAAATAACGATGAAAATATTTTCGTCTAGTACGTGCTAAACTGCCGTAATGCAGTGGGCGAACTGACTGCGCATTGGGGCCGGGATCTCACACATTACCTCTTACTTATCACTTTTTCATGAAATGAATATCAAACTTCGAAGCAGGTACAGTACGTTCGCTTTTAATCTTTTCATGTTACTGCATATCGTTACTGTACTGTTACTACAATTGTGTAGTTTTGTTTTTCAATTCAGGTGCCTGGTTATTAACAGTACTTACATACTTGGAGGTGTGCTGGAGATTTTATTTTTTGGTTCACTTACATCAAAACAAATTTTCCCTTTTTTTGTTTTTGTTTTCACTGTGCCTTAATTTCTCCATGTTTTCTAGTATATTGTAGATCTTTCCAATTTTACATTCCTTTTTGCAGAATTTTTGCCAGCTTGTTCCAAAGGTCACAGTGACTGCATGCATGTGCGACATTACAGAGTGTTAAAGTTACCTGACCCCCATTTTTAAACTCATACTTAATGCTGTTACATCATCATCATGAGCATCAGTAGTGATGAAGTCAACTTCCTGGTTTACAGGTATCTGCAGGAATCAGGTAAGCAAATGTGAATGTAGATATATGTGTTGAAAATTAGGTTCTCACACAGTAAGTTGAAAAACGGAGTCTGAAATTTTTTAATTTATTTAGCTTTGACAATGCCAATTGTGTTTTTTTGTTAATTCTGTGTACAGGTTTTTCATACCTTGAATTTCAGAAGACTTTTACAAATTTCGGTAATTGCGAAAACTGAGTGTAAACATGCAAGAACATGCTGACTTGTAAATGTTCTTTCAAAGAGAAGACTTCTGCCACTTAGTTCATTTGCTTGTGGTCTCTGGCTAAGAAGGAAGAGGGTATTAAACATATTAATTAAATCAATTGTTGTGATTATTTTGGTGCAGTAACTGCTATGTTGGGTTGGTAACATATTGTATGCATTTATTACACTATTGTTGTGTGGGAGAAGCTTGGTAGGAATTAGGTATTATCGGGTTGGATGTTCATTGGGGAATTATGTAAAACTGGAGCCAATGTGAAATTAAACAAAAGTAATCTCTTGTGCCAAATAAACAGTTTACTTTTGATAATTTTCAATCTAACTACAGTTTATCATGTTGATAAAGAGAGAGTGTTTAATTGAAACTCGGTATAATGACATAGCTAGGGTGCTCCTGATCATCTTTGCATAATCCTTCCATTAAACATGTGTACACTGTATTTTTCATCCTGTCATACAGCGCAGCAGCATTATGTCGATTAAGTTGTTCAGTATTAGCAGTTTCTAAGCATTAAAGTGACTATAGGTAAGTCATCTCTGTATAAATTTTATCTTTCAGGATTTACTCATTCAGCATTCACATTTGGTATCGAGTCTCACATCAGTCAATCAAACATCAATGGTGCCCTCGTTCCACCTGCAGCCCTTATTTCAATCATCCAGAAAGGTTTACAGTTTGTGGAAGCAGAGATCAGTGTAAATGAGGTATTGTAAAGTCAAAGAGTTTGTTTTACAGGTTTATGGATCGAAAGTCAGTTACCAAGAAAAGTGTTCATTTACTTATTTATACATGTCATCTTGGTACCTTGTGCATAGAAGCTTCATCATAACCACAATGGTGTTGTGACTACTTACCACCTGGGACAACTGAGGTCAGATAGTCAGTCCTTACACCTGTAAACCTTTGAGACAGCTCTCTCCCACATTGAATTCAGTGCAAACTCATTTTAAGGAAAACGATAAAGAATATGGAAAAAGTGGACAAACAGGCTTCCTGGTGATTATTAATCCCAACTGAACTTTGGTAGGAAAGTTATAAGAGCACCAAAGTGATATTGTCACCTCCTCTTAGGTCCCATAGCGATGGCTCTACGCAAACTTGGACCCCATTAGCCTAATGTATTTAATGCAATACCTTCAAAAATTGTGACATCAGAGTGTACATATAAAACCACATGGCACAAAGCAGACTGGCACACATACCTGTAGCCAATGTAATGGAGAAGTCATATTATCTCACTGTGTCAGAAATGGTCAAAGCAAAGTTCAGAACTTGCATTGCTATAATTCTTTGTCTGCTTGCAATGCATTTCTCCCTCATGTAATGCTGTGTTCTATTGTATGCAAGGTGAATTTAATCAACTAATGCATGTTAACTATGAATACACATTGTAAAAGCATTTGCTGGTGAGTAGTTATCGTTCGAAGATTGTACTAGTTCAGCAATTTCTGAAATTCGTAGGGGGAATTTGTGACTGGAATGGTGCAGAGTAATTATCAAGTGAACGGACTGTTAATATCATAATGTTTAAAGACACAACACATTTATCACATGGGTGTTTAGTTCTGTTGCAGTATAATTTCTTTCAGTTGCAGTAAGTTTAAAAAATATTTTCATCATACAGTTTAGTACTAGTTTGATTGATATTTTGGTACCCTATAGTCAGTGGTACCCAACCGTACCAGGACTTGTAGGTACCAGTGCTCACAGAAATACTGGTATAACGTGAAATGGTACTGCACAAAGGAAGGACTGTGTTTATGTCAAATTTATATCATCATCAATACTATGGAAATTTCCTCTATATACCATTTACAAAGTATTGAGATTCTGCAGCATTGCTGCTCTAGTTCAGTCTTTGTGCATGATACTGTACCTGATCACTAAAATGATGTTTTGTCTTATCTGTTTTATCAATAAAAACATAAATGCAGAGTTCTCCTTCTGCAAGAATACCATTGATATGCAAAGTATTGACATTCTGTAGCATACACTTAGCTGCTCTCTTGTACGGAAAATGTGTAAAACTTCAATTGCCAGTTTTTTTATAACAAAATATGTAGGAAATAAATGAAACTTTCACCAGAATTTTTAAAATGTGTTCTTCTTTAACATACTGTATCATATGTAATTTTGTTCTGAACTGTTCTTCTAACAGTGTCATTAGACAATGCTCCATGTATTAGAGTATGGTATTTTTAATATAATTTCCTTTACTACATTATCAGGTTTGATAACCCCATTTTGGACTACTCATATTTTTCAGGATGGGAGTGTGATCGATACTAGAGCATTGGATTCCCTTTCTTTGATTGATGCTGTTATGCCAGACATTATAGCCCACAGAAAGACTGAACTGAGCAAACAGGCTGCCTCAAATACACAGAATATCATCAAAGATGAACACAATGTACAGGTCAAAGTTGAAGAAACTACAAATAACACTGTCCAACAGAGTGAGTTGTTTGCTTTTTCTGTCAGTTTTTACTTTTTCTGTTAGTTTTTACAGAAAATTTGTGGTTTGGAACTCTTGGACCACTTTGAAAAAGGAAATAATATAACAAAATCTTCACCACATGGGAATACAGAATATGTTTTACTCCATAGTGTGTGAGACTGAGGATCATTTCCTTGCAAGTGGTCACACATTTTGAATTTTGCCATAGTTGTCCTGTATTTTTTTCATTTTGCTATTTCAGATAGTTGCCATTGACTGCTTTACATACCCATGATGCCTTGCTGCAGTGAAGGAACCCAAAGAACATTTTAATGCTTTTTGATTCCTTGCCGTAGGCAAAAGGAATCTATGCGATGGTGATGTTGTGTGTGTGTGTGTGTGGGTGTGTATGTGTGTGTGTATGTGACGCTTTGCTTGTAAACACGATATCTCAAGAAGGGTAAGTCCAAAGGGTTCTCATACTTCGCATGTGGATTGCCCATATTGAGTAGATGATCCCTATTGTTTTTGGTGGACGTCAAAGGTCACTTGGGGTCACGAGAGGTCAAAAGGTCAAAATTTGTAAACACGATATCTCGAGAACGGTACATGTGACTATGCTCATATTTGGTGTGTGGGTTGGTCTTATTGAGCAGATGATCCCTATCGATTTTCTTGGAGGTCAAAGGTCATTTAAGGTCACGAGAGGTCAATAGGTAAATTCCTTAGAAATTGCTTGTAAACACGGTATCTCAAGAAGGGTAAGTGTGACTAATCTCATATTTGGTGTGTGCATTGGCCATATTGAGTAGATGATCCCTATTGTTTTTGGTGTAGATCAAAGGTCATTTGGGGTCACGAGAGGTCAAAAGGTCAAAACTTCGTAAACACGATATCTCGAGAACGGTACATGTGACTATGCTCATATTTAGTGTGTGGATTGGTCATATTGAGTAGATGATCCCTATTGATTTTTGTGGAGGTCAAAGGTCATTTGGGGTCACCAGAGGTCAATAGGTAAATTCCTAAGAAATTGCTTGCAAACAGGGTATCTCAAGAAGGGTAAGTGTGACTAATCTCATATTTGGTGTGTGCATTGGCCATATTGAGTAGATGATCCCTATTGTTTTTGGTGGAGATCAAAGGTCATTTGGGGTCACGAGAGGTCCAAAGGTCAAAACTTCGCAAACACGATATCTCGAGAACAGTACATGTGACTATACTCATATTTGGTGTGTAGGTTGGTCATATCGAGTAGATGATCCATATTGTTTTTGGTGGAGGTGAAAGGTCATTTGGGGTCACGAGAGGTCAAAAGGTCAAAACTTCAGAAACACAATATCTCGAGAAAGGTACATGTGACTATACTCATATTTGGTGTGTGCATTGGCCATATTGTGTAGATGATCCCTATTGTTTTTGGTGGAGGTCAAAGGTCATTTGGGGTCACGAGAGGTCGAAAGGTCAAAACTTCGTAAACACAATATCTCGAGAACGGTACATGTGACTATACTCATATTTGGTGTGTAGGTTGGTCATATCGAGTAGATGATCCATATTGTTTTTGGTGGAGGTGAAAGGTCATTTGGGGTCACGAGAGGTCAAAAGGTCAAAACTTCAGAAACACAATATCTCAAGAACGGTACATGTGACTATACTCATATTTGGTGTGTAGGTTGGCCATATTGAGTAGATGATCCCTGTTGTTTTTGGTGGAGATCAAAGGTCGTTTGGGGTCACGAGAGGTCGAAAGGTCAAAACTTCGTAAACACGATATCTCGAGAATGGTACATGTGACTGTGCTCATATTTGGTGTGTGGGTTGATCATATTGAGTAGATGATCCCTATTGTTTTTGGTGGAGGTCAAAGGTCATTTAGGGTCACGAGAGGTCAAAATGTCAAAACTTTGTAAACACGATATCTCGAGAACGGTACATGTGACTATACTCATATTTGGTGTGTAGGTTGGTCATATCGAGTAGATGATCCATATTGTTTTTGGTGGAGGTCAAAGGTCATTTGGGGTCACGAGAGGTCAAAAGGTCAAAACTTTGTAAACACGATATCTCGAGAACGGTACATGTGACTATACTCATATTTGGTGTGTAGGTTGGTCATATCGAGTAGATGATCCATATTGTTTTTGGTGGAGGTCAAAGTTCATTTGGGGTCACGAGAGGTCGAAAGGTCAAAACTTCGTAAACACAATATCTCGAGAACGGTACATGTGACTATACTCATATTTGGTGTGTGCATTGGCCATATTGTGTAGATGATCCCTATTGTTTTTGGTGGAGGTCAAAGGTCATTTGGGGTCACGAGAGGTCGAAAGGTCAAAACTTCGTAAACACAATATCTCGAGAACGGTACATGTGACTATACTCATATTTGGTGTGTAGGTTGGTCATATCGAGTAGATGATCGATATTGTTTTTGGTGGAGGTGAAAGGTCATTTGGGGTCACGAGAGGTCAAAAGGTCAAAACTTCAGAAACACAATATCTCAAGAACGGTACATGTGACTATACTCATATTTGGTGTGTAGGTTGGCCATATTGAGTAGATGATCCCTGTTGTTTTTGGTGGAGATCAAAGGTCGTTTGGGGTCACGAGAGGTCGAAAGGTCAAAACTTCGTAAACACGATATCTCAAGAATGGTACATGTGACTGTGCTCATATTTGGTGTGTGGGTTGATCATATTGAGTAGATGATCCCTATTGTTTTTGGTGGAGGTCAAAGGTCATTTAGGGTCACGAGAGGTCAAAATGTCAAAACTTTGTAAACACGATATCTCGAGAACGGTACATGTGACTATACTCATATTTGGTGTGTAGGTTGGTCATATCGAGTAGATGATCCATATTGTTTTTGGTGGAGGTCAAAGGTCATTTGGGGTCACGAGAGGTCAAAAGGTCAAAACTTTGTAAACACGATATCTCGAGAACGGTACATGTGTCTATACTCATATTTGGTGTGTAGGTTGGTCATATCGAGTAGATGATCCATATTGTTTTTGGTGGAGGTCAAAGGTCATTTGGGGTCACAAGAGGTCAAAAGGTCAAAACTTCATAAACATGATGTCTCAAGAATGGTACATGTGACTATGCTCATATTTTGTGTGTGGGTTGGTCATATTGAGTAGATGATCCCTATTGTTTTTGGTGGAGATCAAAGGTCATTTGGGGTCACGAGAGGTCAAAAGGTCAAAACTTCGTAAACACGATATCTCGAGAACGGTACATGTGACTATACTCATATATGATGTGTGGGTTGGTCATATCGAGTAGATGATCCATATTGTTTTTGGTGGAGGTCAAAGGTCATTTGGGGTCACGAGAGGTCAAAAGGTCAAAACTTCATAAACACGATATCTCGAGAATGGTACATGTGACTATGCTCATAATTGGTGTGTGGGTTGGTCATATTAAGTAGATGATCCGTGTCGATTTTCGTGGATGTCAATGGTCATTTGGGGTCAAGAGAGGTCAAAAGGTCAAAACTTCGTAAACACGATATCTCGAGAACGGTACATGTGACTATGCTCATATTTGGTGTGTGGGTTGGTCATATTGAGTAGATGATCCCTGTTGTTTTTGGTGGAGGTCAAAGGTCATTTGGGGTCACGAGAGGTCAAAAGGTCAAAACTTCGTAAACACGATATCTCGAGAACGGTACATGTGACTGTGCTCATATTTGGTGTGTGGGTTGGTCATATTGAGTAGATGATCTTATTGTTTTTGGTGGAGGTCAAAGGTCATTTGGGGTCACGAGAGGTCAAAAGGTCAAAACTTCATAAACACAATATCTCGAGAACGGTACATGTGACTATGCTCATATTTGGTGTGTGGGTTGGTCATATTGAGTAGATAATCCCTATTGATTTTTGTGGAGGTCAAAGGTCATTTGGGGTCACGAGAGGTCAATAGGTAAATTCCTTAAAAATTGCTTGTAAACACGTTATCTCAAGAAGAGTAAGTGTGACTAATCTCATATTTGGTGTGTGCCTTGGCCATATTGAGTAGATGATCCCTACTGTTTTTGGTGGAGATCAAAGGTCATTTGGGGTCACGAGAGGTCAAAAGGTCAAAACTTCGTAAACACGATATCTTGAGAATGGTACATGTGACTATACTCATATTTGGCGAGTGTGTTGGCCATATTGAGTAGATGATCCCTATTGTTTTTGGTGGAGGTCAAAGGTCATTTGGGGTCATGAGAGGTCAAAAGGTCAAAAATTCGTAAACACGATATCTCAAGAGTTACATGTGACTGTGCTCATATTTAGTGTGTGGATTGGTCATATTGAGTAGATGATCCCTATTGATTTTCTGAAAGGTCAAAGTTCATTTGGAGTCGGCATGTTCAAAGCCTGACAAGCTTTCCTGCACAGTCTTTCAAGAAATGTCACTTGTAGGGTCCTGTAACTTGTCCTGTAGATGGCACATAGTGAATACATGGTCCCAGAAGTTTTTGGTGGAGGTCAAATGTTATTTGGGTTCACAACGGGCAAGGGGGATCTCAATGTAGGAAGATTGGATGCCTTGCATGTGTACTTTGTGGGCACATTATGGAGCCCTGTTAATTGAAAAACATTGCCAAGCAATGTCAATGTGAAAAAAGGCCTTACATTTCAGCGGCAAGGAATCACTAAGCCTTTTGGCTTTCTGGTTATGTCAGACAGTGGTTTCATTGCTTATTCTTTTTTTTCCTTTTGTCTAGCTAATCACAATGAACCAATGGAAGTAGATTCTGGAGTTGAAATCCCAGCAAGTAAGGCCACAGTTTTAAGAGGTCATGAATTAGAAGTCTTCAGCTGTGCATGGAATCCTTGTCAGGACCTTCTAGCATCAGGGTAGGTGACCTGCTGAAATAGTTTATTCATTCATTCATTTCCATATGAGTGACTTCAGGAAATATTTTTCTGAATCTGATATTTTTTTTTTCTAATATTGTGTATCAGTCATGATTGCTGAGCAAATTAAAAAGGATGTATACCTGTTTCAATGTGCTTGGCCCATGGTCTCTTAAGATGGTCTTCAGACCTGTGCCACAGGATGAAGGTCTTCAGACCTTAGACCAAAATCTGTCCTGCTTTTTCGTGTTACTTCGTGACGCACTTCGGAGGGTCTGATTGGGAAAAATACGAATCGATGGTAAATGATGAAATAATAACCCATGCAATTACCACAAGCGATCCGTTTGGCCTATGGATCAAGAAAAAATAAGTAAAAATATCCGTTTAAATTCAAAATCTGGCGAAGGTGAGAGAGACACACAACTTCCACGTTTTAAGTAAACTTTTCCTCAAACAGTACTAAAACTACAGCTGCAGCCTCTAATCATGTTCTTAAGGCACTTTAATTATCTGAAATGGGCTCTAATCTTGAATTTTTAAAAAATTAAACAAATTTTAATGCTATTTTTGGTACGTGGGATTAAAAACGGTAAAAAGATGTGGAAAGAAAAAGGACACTTTTTCGCGAACGAGGAGCTGTATATGTTCCTGCTACGTCGGTTTCACGCGTAACGTTAACTGCGAATGAGTAACTCGAGTTGGATACCGATCCAAATTGTATAATCTGCATCACTCCGATCTCTGAAAAAAGAATGATACCCTTCAACCCATCTAGTATCATTTTTGTATCGAGGAACGACGAAATCTGAAAGGTTAACAATACGAATACGGGCGAGAATATCACCAAGCTGTATTTCGTGTAATAGGTTCTAATAGGCACCGGCATCTGGGGTGTGTTGGTTCTCAATTTATTAGGGAATAGTTGTAGCTTTAATTCGGCTTAGCCATAACTCACATGCTATCTAAAAATCCTAAACCGCTACAAACTTACTTAAAATTTGGTGGTCGAACTGTTATTAGCGGCTGGGAACGGTTTCCTTTCCGAAAAATATCGGAATTCGTGTACTAAATTTTCTGGTCCCAAGTATCAGCCCCCGAGCTCAGTACTAGTGCCAAACTGAATATGGTACACTGACCACATTTTGTAAAAGCGATCAGCCCTTTCCCAATGAAATGCTTGTTGCGACACTCGACAAAGTAGCCATGTATCAAAATTTTGATATTTCTGGCAGAAAATCTCATCAGAAATTCCTGCTCCTGGAGACTTGGTGTCATGACATGGCCGATAGCTTTAGACAGGGGCTGGTTTTTCAATAGAAAATCGCAAGCAGACCTTGGCATCTTTCATGCTATTAGGCGCGTAGACCTTTCAGGTGGGGATAGGGGGACTGCACTCCTCCCAGATCAGGGGAAGTGCTTATTTCAGGGCAGTGACACTTACATGTATTTTAGGGCAAGGAGGTAGTATGTAGTAGCTAGTCAGTTCGGCCTGCAGCGGACCGTGTTGACATGCGGCCGGGCAAAATAGGACTTGAAAAATATTCATTTCGCGGTAAACAGGATCCGCCTCTTCCCGTACGCCTTTGTGTATTTTTTGAAATGACGGTACGTGATATGTTTTTTTTTTTAAATATATCAACTTGAAAAAATTTTAATTCTATTTCCGCATTTTTAATCCTAGTCTTAGTTGAGCATAACTTAACTAAAGTTGGACCGATGATCATTTGGTATCTAATTTTGACTGAATTGGATTCCGTCAATAGTCAGATACAAAACAATCAATGAAACTCGTTTGAACTTGGTGCGGGTACGACAAAGATATACTGAAGGTCACTGCAAGCGCTACCCTGGATTCGATGTCCCACATGCGGTGTGTATGAGAACATTTGACTACGGTAGGCCAAAGCTTCCCTGCCTGGAATATGAAGTCTTTCTCGAAAGACTATTTTCAATTGGGGCGGAGCGTATACAAAATTTTGAAAAATCGAGACCCCGCAGACCCCGATGACATTTCAAAAGTTTCTCAAATTTGTTGTCCTTTTAGACAAAATATTTCAAAATCAAGAATTTTAATTGTAGAAAAATTGGAATTTTATGAAAGACGGGTCACAAAAGTAGCAACATAGCTGCCGGTGTTTCTTAATGATGTGGTGTCACACAAATGGTAAATATCCGATTTTGATATGTCCAGAGCTCAGGAAAGTTTACCAAACTGATCTATTAGGGAGAACTAGTGTACTTAGGCTGCATAATGCGGCGAGCAAAGCGCGCCGGAAATTTCGCTGTTTTTTGAGATTTTGAAGGGGTTTCTGACACGGTAAGTGGGGGAGCGGAATCTTGCTTCCGTCCCTCATTTTTCACTGGGGGTTCGGGGAGGCTTTCTTCCCCAGCCCCCGCTTCCTACCCCTATGCTTAAAAAAATATTTTTCTTTTTACTTTTCGAAAGGTAGGCCTACCATTTCAAAACAATTGTGCTCAAAGGGTTCCAAATGGAATGGTTACCTATAAAATACATGCAAAATATCAAGCATATGAATGAGTGGCAGGTTCGAACCACTGGTTGTTGTGATTATATCTCTAGGAATCTTGTGCCCTCTCCACCTGACAGAAGATAATATATTCATACAGTTGTCACCCCGGTCGGATTTTCACATTTTGTAAACTTTAGCCCACGATCCGGTTCCCTTTTTCCTGGTAGAGATGCTGGCGATCAGTTTTACTACATGATGCTAAGTTTCTCGGAGGAAATTTGAGATTGGTTCTTTGATGATAGATCATATAGTTTGAACTTATACTTGGAGTGAACGACCAAGACTTCATGGAGATTCGACGCTGGTTCAAATCATACAGGCGTGCTCACTAGAAAAGGTTATACTTTACAGCTTTAGGTATAGTCAAAGTTTTTTGGCAGCCCAGCTGAAAATTCCATTTGGAATGCTTTTGGGTTAGACCCTTTGAACCCAAAGGGTTTCAAGTGATACTTTTTGTAAATACCCTACGTATGCATTTGGGCAGTCCCTTTGGTAGATGATGGAAATTGGTCAAAACTCAAAGAGAATTACAAAATTACCCTTTTCATAACCCAAACCCTTTTGAAAACCCTTTACCATTTGGAAACCGTTGAAACCTTTTGTTGATTTGGACAAAAGATCTCAATGGGAATTAAGTTCTGCTTGGCCGTAAAGCCTGTCCATTTAGGCCTATCCTCTCAAGTTAGTAAGATGGACGGAGTTTTACGTGACGACCCATATGGCCAGTTTCTAACCAATTGGTTTATGTCAAGCTGCCATGGACTAGCTTTTCCACTTGTGACTAACTGGCTTGTTTTTCCTACTCAATTGCCTTATGCTGAGCACCAGGTACAATGGCAGTAGGTGTTTTTTTACAGTCTTCAGTATGACCCGGCCAATAGTACTCGAACTTCCAACCTCCCAACTGCAAGCTAGTCCAGGCGCGGATCCGCACATTTAAAAAAGGGGGGCTGACCTAAGAGAAAAAAGGGGTGAGAGGGGGCTGCACTGCTAATTTTTCATATGTTTTATTGTTGATGTGGCGAAAAAGGGTTTTTCATGTCATGTGTGTTTATTTTCTTCCTCTTCTCTATTCCAAATTCTTATTCTTGTTTTGTCCTATTTCATTCTCCTTCTTCGCTATCCCTTCGCTATCATCTCTCATTCCTGTTCCTGATTTATTCAACCTTTCCTCAGATGAGGGGAAAGTCATCCTACTCCCCTGCTTCCCCCCTCCCGTCAATTAATTGACATAAAAGTTTATCCCTATCAACTTCACTGACCACTGCACTGTGCACTATACCCGGCATGTACAGATTTTGTACGTGTCAGAAAATTCGTGGAACTAGTATCTACAATGAATGTTGGCCAAAAAAAGCCAACAATTTAACCTCAAATTTCTCTTCGTAGGCCAACTCGTTCGCTTGTGGTAATTGATATTATGTTCAAAAGGTTAAAATTGACCTTCGTAGGTAATTTTTATGCCGACCCTCAGATGTGCGTCACGAAAGTTAAAAACGAAAGCACTTTTTCGTGTACGGCCTGCTGCCTACCTGTGCCACAGGATGAAACAGAAGACAGAAGAAAAATTGCCCAACTCTTCTTTGAAAAAGCAACGTAATATGTTAGATCTCTTCTAGTTATCCTTTATTTGTGTTTTGGATGGTGCATTAGAAAAAAAAAGTGCTTACATGAGAGCAACGGAATGGTTGTGTTATCCTGCAGTACTTGTGCAATTGACAACAATCTTGACAAGGAGTATCCCCCCAAAGTTGTGTATCACACTTTATGGAAGTAAACTGCTCCAGACTATTACTTGTAAGTAAGATACATGTGATGAAAATGTTAAATTTGTGGTTGGTGGTTGTAATTTCCTTTAAGATTTAATGGAGTTTTTGTGTGATGGAAACGGTACATGAAGTTGTTTTGGAAATATGTTGACTTGCTGTGGAATGTAATCAATGATCTCGAAAAGTCTTTGAAAAGTTACAAAACAAAAATGTTTTCTATTTCACATTTGATGGTGAAAATTTCATTGACAACAAGTAGAAAATCATATTAACACATACTCTGTAAAGTTTAAGACATGTTTTTAATTGAAAAATAGGACTAGTATTGTTGGTCATACTGCTAAATGGTTGAATAAACAAATGTTTATTTCATTGCTTGTGACAGACAGTGTGCTGCAATATCTTCATTTTATTGTTACAAATAAAGTGTCATTTCCTTTTTTTTTCAAATTTTTCTACCACTCAAAGCCCAAATACTTGTTTACACCTTACAGGGAATATAAAATAATCCCAAAATGCTTAAAAACTAACAAACTTTGATTTTATCATGTCACTCTCATATGGTTTCTTCATAAGAAAGGCTATTATTTTCAATTTACACCCTTTTGGGAGGAAATTTTATCTTAAAAGCAGTTAGCATAACATCTTGTGCTGGTAGTTTTGAAAGGATATGCAGGGACATGTTAAGAGTCTGAAAATGGAAACAAGAACGGGGCTTGACATGAACTTGAAAAAGGGCTCGGCCAAAATGAGCAAAATGGCTGTCAGTCAGTAATTTCAATGGTCATATACTTGGGGTTACCAGGGCCATCAGAACATCCCAAGGGCCACGGCTGATAGCCTGTTGGTGCCCTTGGCTATTTCCAGCTCTGCAATAGTATATCTAGAATTTTTTTAGAAGTGCAGAAAATGTTGTAGGGCACCAAAGCCATTGCTACAAATATGGTGGCCATGGCATGGCCTCTGTGGCCTTTATTTATCTCCAAGCCCCTGCATTGCTAGCTATGAAGGGATTTGAAGGGGTTACTGCATAAAAATTTCTCAAGCAGCGAAGTTTGATAAATCCTTTAGTGTTTGAAGGACTTATCTATTTCATTCTGACGGAGTTGGGGTCTTTTTTTCAAATTACTCTTCTATTGAATTTATTAAAATGGATTTTAAAGGAAAGTCTGGTGTTGTTTTTCATCAGATTTTTTTCGAACAGAAACAGAAAGACAAATAAATCAAAATTTAAGGCAGCATCGGAGCTCTTTTACAAAAAGGAAGGTTTTCAAAATCTGTCACTTTCTGCTCAAGAATAATTTGAAGATCCAAACTTAGAATATTCAAATACCTGTAATTCAACTTTTGTAACTCTTGCAATTCATCACTTTTGTTGGAAACAGAATAGAATTCTCGGAGATGGTTGGTGAGACTTGAAAGGTTTATGACGATTTTATTTGTATTCCATGTTTGTGCATTTTAATGCAATATTTGCCTTTAAATCCGTCATTTTACTCGGTGAAACTTTCAGTCAGAAACTATCACTGATGGTATACAGAGATATGTTGTAAGATGTTTAATTTATTCATCCACATAATTTCTCATTCTAGCTCTGGAGATTCCACTGCTAGGATATGGAACCTTAATGAGACTGCCTCTGGGACTCCTCAACACATGATTTTAAGACATTGCATAAGAGATGGAGGCCAGGAAGTACCCAGTAATAAAGATGTTACATCACTAGATTGGAATGTAAGTTGAAGGGGGTAAGAAGGGCATTCTCAATGGATGATCACATCTGAGTGTTAAGTTAATAGTGGTCTGCAGAAGGACTATAGAAGTGCTGTATTGAATCATGTCTATCCTCAAGATAATCTGTGGTATGTGGTCTGTGGCCTCAAATGAACTGATACAGTAGATGGCACTTGTCATTTGTCATAAGGTGCTCATACCACTTGCTTTAATATCCTAAAAATGCTGGTCAACCATTATTGTTACTGTCTTGTACTTTCCTCATAACGCTGATACTAGCTTTCTGCATGTTTCTGTGAGAGTAATGTTGTGGATACCTCTCAGTGCTTTCACATTATCCATTCAAAACATGCATCTTTGTGTGTTCAATGTAGCTAGCTCATGAAAATTGTTTTTCAAGAGAGTAAGTTCACCTACAGCATAAAGCTTGACATTTTCAGTTAAAACACTTGATACCCTGGGGACTCCATGCATAGAGTCTATCATGCACTGTGTAAAGCAGAGCTTATCAGGGAATAATTTTATCTTGCTTCTCATGTTACTTTACCAAATTTTCAAATTGTTACACAAATTGAATGTTGTGTAGAAGTTTTTCTTACTACAACATTCGGGTTTTAACTGATTTTGCTGCAAAGTGCACTCTCTGTGAATGTGAACACTTTAGTGAACTTTTTGAACACTGAATTGATCCCTGCTTATACTAAACAAATGTGTTGTTAAAGTTGGAGCCTCTGCACAGCTAGTTCTCTAGTACTTTACAGATGTACTCTTATTGATGTGTGGTTTCTGCTTGATTTTTTGGTTAATTCCAAAGATCCAGTCCTACCATCCAGCCTTACTTTAAATTATTTATAATTAATTGTTATTCCCTTTTCTTGTTTGGCTTTACGTTTGTGTAAATATCACCCATTTTGAATTTTCATCTTAATTAGCTAGGTTGTTCCTCATTACATAAAAGGCTACATCCTTTTATTCTTTCCAATTGGTTAATCCTATGTCCTCTTCTTTTTCAGTGTGATGGAAACAAACTTGCCACAGGATCTTATGATGGTCATGCTAGGATCTGGTCAACAGAGGGACATCTTATTAGCACCCTGGGCCAGCACAAGGGCCCCATATTTGCACTGAAATGGAATAAAAAAGGCAACTATATTCTCAGTGCAGGTGTGGACAAAACCACCATTATATGGGATGCACAAACAGGTGAATGTAAACAACAGTTTCCCTTCCACACAGCTCCAGCTTTGGATGTTGACTGGCAAAACAATAATAGTTTTGCGTCGTGTTCTACAGATCAATGTATCCATGTTTGCAAGCTAGGGGTGGAGAAACCTGTCAAGACATTTCAAGGACATACGGTAGGTTCTGTATACTTACATCCTACGTAATATTTTGTGTACTTACATGCTATGGAATGTTTTGTTTACTTACGTGCTAAGGAATATTTTGTGTACTTACATGCTATGGAATGTTTTGTTTACTTACATTTTATGGAATGTTTTGTTGTTTTACATTCATAGTGATGATGTAAAATCCAGACTCTATTGAAAGCAAGGAAGATGAAAATTTAGTTTAATGAAGCCTTTGCTGTTTCATTAAAAATTTTGATCAAGTGCGGTACAATCAGTTTCTTAACTATTCCAGTGTTGAGCAAAAACAGCTTATTTCAATTAAACATTTTCTTCTTTCTGAGAATGATGAGATGTGTTGTGCCTCCTGCCAAATAATGAATGTACTAAGCAGGCATTTGCCCCACCTCTGATACATCTTTCTTGCATTTATAACAGGTACTTGTGTTCAATTTTAATAGTTTTTTCAGGGTGCCCTCAATGTTCCTCATTCAGGGTGTCAGGTAAATGAAGTAAAAAGATGTAATCATGGTAATGTAGTAGTTTGTGTAATTTAAAACCAAGATTGAGAGAGGGGAGGAGTAGGGGTAAGGATGGGGGCATGGTGCCTTTTTATCTTTCTTCTATAACATCTGAATAGTTTAAAGCAGATAAATTTTTATAAACGTTACCAATAGTGTCTTCAGCTGGACATGACACTGCACACAAACAATTTAACTTTACTAAGTAATGATCTTTGCAATCTTTACTTTTCCCTTGGTAAATGCACCAAAGTTGAATAACATCCTCTAGAAGTCAAGCAACTGGGTATTGGACACTTTAAGCCAACCTTTGCTTGAAAGTAGAATATGTGTAAAAAATGCCCTTTAGATCAGTTTTTATAAGGTAAGTGAGTGTGGAAGTGTAGTAACATTTTGATTAAATATTCTGAATGTAAAGTCAGGTCTAGATTTTAGCCGAAGGATGAAAGAAAAGTGCAGAAATTTGTATTTCTTTGGTTTGTTGGAAAACTTGCAAAATTGTCTTCATTACATAGAAGGCTTCAACTTCCAGAGCTAATGGGAATTCATTTAAACAAGCATGCATGGTATGTGTCACTTCTTACTGATGTAAATCTTAAGTATGGGTAGGCTCATTTCTGATTCATAAGCAGCATTGTGTGACTACAGTGTTAGGGGGAATGGTCACACTTCAGGTCCACCTGGTCTGGACGGTCTAGAGAAGTAGTTACCTACCATTTGAACTTTCCATTCCCTTAATCTACTTCTCAATTGCTTTAAAATTGGTTTCCCCCCACTGTCAGATTTGTTTATTATATGTATCATTACTTTTTATTTATAGCACTCCTTTTCTAACAGAGGCTTCTCAGATACCCCCAGTGTTCTCCACTGGTAATCCAGTGGGGCACCAGTAGCACTGATTGGAAACCATGACTCTACCTGTGCTGTAGTTGTCTGCTGCAGCGTGGTACTGTAGTGAACAGTCATCGTCACAGCATGTATAGTCTAATTAAGATAAAAAGTATTTAATACATTTTTTGGATGTAGTGGCCTTAAGGTGGAAGCTTATAGTACTGTGGGTCACAGTACAGTTATGTTGGGTAAATGAATTGTTGATGAGCATGTGGGCCTTCATAGAAAAATTCTTGCCTGAGGAACATTGATAAGAGACAGGTTAACTCCATTAGACTTTTGGCATGTCTGTTGCTCAATGCATGCTGGTAGCAGCTTGAATAGTTGACTGTAATATCAGTTTCTAAGAAGAGTCTTTTATAATCACGGTATGCATCCTTAACAAAGAATAGTTAAGTTTCCTCTTTGTGTACTTTAAAATCATTACATCCATTTGTGGACCATGGTAGAGGGTGAGATATCTGAGTGTGCCACAAAGTTGTAGGACCATGGTTAAAGAGGCAGTGTCACAGATCAAATGGTGCTTAAATCCTTTTGTAATCCTTAGGAGTACCTCCTTTAATACTAACAAAATCCATTCTGCTCATTTACAACCTGTTTTTCCACTGAAAAATTGAGAAAGATAACACCCTTCTCTAAGCCTGAAAATTTTGTATTCCCCAAAACTTTGAAAATATTGTTATTTCATGTGAGGTCTTCTTTGGAACCAATCCCTGTTGCTGCACTGGCATCCCTTGAACATTTGATAGTCTTTGCATAGCACTGTACTTTGTGATCAAGGTAGACGTAAGAAAACCTGCATGAAAATTATCTTTATTACCTGTCACTTCCCTGCTATACCTTGAACAGACAGTAACTAGCAATTTTAATTGAATAGCGCCCTCCTTTCCTAGCAGGATACTTGCATAGAATTGCTCCAGTTTCTTTGCTAGCTGCATGACGACCTCAAGCATTACTTTCTGGCTTCCCTTTTCCCTTTTTTTGAACGCATTTAGGGATTCTTGTCGAATATACCTTTTTTCTTCATGCCATTATTGTCATGTTTCAGTAGGCTACTTCCGTAGTCTGTTTTTATTTGCCACTTCTCCAGAAAAATGATTTATGAATAGATAATGAAGAAAATTAGACTCAACAGAAGACTGGGGTAAAGTTTGAAACCATGAAATTCATGAATGTTTATTATGACCTTTATAGTTCCACAGTAATTAAATTATTTTTAAACCTCAAGAGATAGGGGGTATATTATGTCACAGTTATTTTTCTGACAACTATTTTAAAAAAGATGTATGCAGGTGCCATTTTTAAAGCAGGTGACATTAAATGTCATGTTTTAAAATTCTGAATAGGTTGGGAATAGGTTGAACTATTGCAGTGGCCCATCTTCCCCTGATTTTTTCACACTTTCAAGGCAATCTTAATGAAACTAGCTCCTCTGCCAGTGCATTCTTAATTGATGTCAAGGTTTGGAAGTAGAAAGAATACCTTTGTGACTCCTTATAAATTTGTTAATGTTTCTTAATGAGGAAGGCCAACATTTGCTCAAGATGAGTAAAAGGTATTGTTGTAACACCTTAGTCATAATCAAAGATTTAAGAGTGCAGAAAATTTCCTGATTTCAGGAAGTAGGAAATACTGACCAGAATTCTCAGGGAATCCATTTTGTGAGACTAAAAGGTTTTGGTCAGAGATGGGGTGTAATTTCTACAGCAGCAATATACTTGAAAAACTCAAAAAGGTAACAATTTTACATATCTAGGCCTCCTCTGTGCAAAGCTTTCTCGAAGGATAATTCCCCTCGTGCTGCTGACAATCCTTATTAACAAAGTTTCAGGATATGGACCTCTTCTTGGTTTACAGCCCTGCATAATGACCTATGTGAAAGCTAACAAAAATAATCGCACAAGCAATTTTACTTTTACATCTATGTCATGGAATGTCAACTACACATGTAAAAAATGTTACAGGGAAATGTCTTGCTTAAGGAAGGTGAATAAAATCTTTGCACTTTTCAGACCATGGTGAATGATGCTGCAGTTCAAAATAAGCTAACTCTGAAACTTCATTTTCAAAAAGTAAGTTTGTTGAGGAAAGAAACAATCTCTGCTCATGTAGCTCATGAATAATACATTTTAAACTAGACTCTGCTTCTTTCGTGTGATGGCAAAATTCAGCACAATTGTTCAGTATAGATGTTTGCATTCAATCCTTTAGTTTTACTTCAAGACTTAAAAGTTTGAACTAAGCAGTGTTAAATCAAATCAGCTATGCACTCATATATGGGAGGGATGTAAATCACAAGTAGACTTTGAAGTTTTCACTAAGGTCATTTGGAACTATGGTGGTGTTCAATATTCATCATGAAAGCTAACATTATGGAGTACAGTTTTTTCCACCTTCTGCCTCTCAATTGGCAACACACCTTTTTTTTTTCCCACCATTAACAAATTGCCTACGGTAAAAACTGCAAACCGTGTTTACTTTTTTTTTCCATTTTAGCTTTGTAAGGATTCAAAATCCTTCAGAAATCAATGTCCATCTGCTGTTGATCTAATTCCTCTGTGTCTTATATCATTTCTTTAATTCTGCACAAATCCAATTTATAATTTGATTTATGAGGCTTTTGTCGTTGACTTTGTTCTTAGCTTTTTTTTTGAGATGCTCCTGGACAAAGAATAATGTCAAACGTATTCTAGATTGGATTATTTTGACCATGAAGACCCCACCCTAAATTTGATCACAGGCAATTAACAAACTGTGCATGTACAGTATAGTCATATTGTTTATTACAGAGATCAGAGAAAGAATATAAATGCATAAATTTTGTAGATGTTGATTCCTACTTTCTGTCTTTCTGCGAGGTAGATTCATACAGTACTTGCGAAAGTGTTTCAGAACCTCCGTAAAGTGTAAGTTGGTGGCATCTGCTCTATAGTTGCTCAGTATGTTTTGTTTACCCTAATCATACAGTACCATTACATTCTTAAGATATATCTACAGTGTTATCCACTTATGTGTGATGTAAAGTATTATAGTTTATGGTACTGTTTGTTGTTTTAATTTGTCCATCCATGGAATAGGATATTTAAAATCCAGGTTGCCATGAATTGATTCAGATAGAATGGTGCTGCATAGAATTGTACACGTACCTGCAGAAACAACCCATAATCTTGTGTCATTGTTAATTGCAAGATTTTGACTTTCTCATAGTTTATAAAGATGCCACCATATTCAACTTCATAGCACAGCAGACCTTGAGGTTTAGATTCTTCAGGTGTGCTACAAATCATACTCCTCAGAAAATCAAAGAGTATTGTAGGTGTGCTGTTTTATTTTTTAACTTAAATGTATGAACACCAAATATTCATCAAGGTGTGCAAAAATTCACCCATCTCACTGTGATTTGCATTGAGTGATGGTGTGCAATCACACTTGCATGCCTCAAAACTGAAGGCACTAAGCTTGTACCAGACTGTATTATCAGTTTTTATAAAGTTATCTTTGGCCCCTCCTCCATTTCAAATAAAATGATGAGATCACACCCAAGACAGAGCCACTGCAGTGACCTGCACTGAGTTTAAATTGCTGGAGGCAATTCTATGCATACACAGTGTTCAATCTTACAATAACTGCATGTCTACTTTAGTGCAGTTATCAAATGTGTTTAGAGCTCTAGAGCTGTCCAAATATTTCTGTGCACAGAGCTGCTTGGTTTGGGGGAGATGCCTCATCACTTTCATGTTGTGAGTCAGTTATGATTTAACAGAGTCATCTTCCTGGAAAAGTTTTCTTTTGCATTTAAATTATTTCCATTCCTGGAGGTCTATCTGCCCTTTCAAGAATCATTAGACTTTAATTTCATATGGGAGAGTTATTAATCCAATTGGGCAGTTTGGCACAGGAAATACATTTGAGTGACTTAGCGATAACTGCCAGTTAGATAAATGACTCTGCATTTATCTGACACCAACAACATTCTGTCTTTGTACTAAGAGGGAGAAAAAAAAATAAAGTTCTTGATTCCCATAAAGCAAGGAAACTTCAGACACAAACCAAAGGGTGAAGAGTTCTGTGGAGTTAACTGTACAGTAGTATCAAGTTGGTAAGAGTTAGAGAAATGGCAGCTTACTACAGTACAGTAGTAAATGATTCATAAAGTTAATATCTCTACAACCAATCAAAGTAGAGAGAAAGGATAAACTTTGAAAATTTTAAAAAGTGGAATATTTTAAAGGCCCAGTTCTCTCATACCAAACAGTATCAATTCTCCTAACCTTGGTACTGAAGCCCCTCCCACAATTGTCTGAAATTCATCCTCATCCAGACACAATCTTAGTTTATTGCTTCAGGGAGAGTATAGAAAAACTCAATTTATATTTACACTCTCAGTACCATTCATTCTGTGTAATATAAGCTGTGGCACTCTGCATTGTTTGAATTAGCTGTCAATCAAAGAGCTGAGCCAATTGAGAATTTCGGTACCTGGGTACCAAAATTGTAGTTTGTGGTGAGAGGTTTGGCCCTTTAAGTGGAATTCTGTGTTATATCATTATGTTTCAACAGCAGTTGACCATTTTTATTAAATTGCTCACTTTTACAAATCCTGTCTTTTATTAAAGTTTCCTTTCCAGTCTATACTAATGGAAAATGGATACTTGCAGGAAAAACAAACAGAAAAAATCAAATTTTTTGACAAGGAACAGGAATTTTCTTCGAAAGGAAAGTCCAGTGGGAAAGCCAGATACTGTACTTTGTGCTCCGTATTTTTAAGTTGCAACTGGCTTAGACTATTCAATAGTTTTTAATTTACTTAATAAGTTGTTATTGTGTTAGGGACTATACACTAGTGGGCCTACTGTCATGATGTATAGTTTGTACACTAAAAAGTGATTGGTTTATCATTTAGAAGAGTCGAGTAGAGTTAATGGTACATTAGCTTACTGAAATATTCACTGACATAGACTTAGAAGTCTTCTCATTTGATCAAGTGTTAAATGATGACACCTTATTAGCATAGTTTCATCTTTATCAGAACAAAGAATCTTGCAAGCATGTGATTAATATTGACATTTCACCCATATTTGTCTGATCTATTTACTAAATCTCATTTACACGACAAGTTCCGTTCAAGCATGATGTACAGTAATATTTGCGCTTTACACCTCATGAAATGCAATTTGCTGTGTGTTTGACCAGAGAATGGAGATCGTGATTTGTCAAATCAATTTGATTGAAATGCCATGTGTCAGTCAGACCATAAAATTGTTCTGTAAGTGTACCCTTACAGTAGTAAAATTACCCATGACATGAGCATTTTTGTCAATTTCACAGTTGTCAACCTAAGTACTACAAGGTAGGATTACCTGTGTTGGTGCATGGTGGAATTTTTAATGAATGTTACTTTTTACAAGTGTGCACCCTGTAGTCCTGGAATTTGTAGGTCAGTACATGGTTGGTGTTAAACAGTACCAAAATTATATAAGAATGTACAGTACGTGGCAACATTCAGTACTATACTGTCATTAACATGCACAATGTTAGAATGGCTATACGTTGGTGAGTTGGATGAGATTTAATGCCTACAGTACTTACACAATTTTCTTTAAAGTAATAGCTAGATCAAAAGGTAAAGTTCAAGTGTGGTTTTGAGTATGGTTTAGGGCTGTCGGCGATTAGCGATTAATCGCCAGCCAAGTAATCGTTTAGTAATATGTTACATGCGATTAATCGTATCTCATGCCCCGGGGACTCTGACTTGCGTTCAGTTAACAATGTATCCTCCTTCTTCGCAAGTTTAGCTGCCTTGACAAAGCATACGATGTCTACAGTACGAACAACAAGCTCAAAAATTGCCCAGAGCTTTGATATGCACCTGTTATCCGCCCAACCCCCCGCTAGTTTACATGTGATTGTGTGCGGTGTCATGGGGGATGTTTTAATCCGTGAACCCCAAACACAGAACCTGTTGTGACAGGCTTTACTTCAACACCACTAATACATTTGTAATGAACATAATTTACAATGAAATTTGAAAGCACTAAACATATGCATACACCACAGTGTCTTTTAAGTACCCTGTGCGCCATTGTGCACTTCGCCATAATAGTTCAATTTCAATAGCCACTTGTCAATTCGCTACTGGCAAATGTCTCCCAAAAGTTTGACTTGAAATAAACGAATTTCAAAAAATTACAAGTTCAGCTTTCTAACCATGTTATTCCTGTCCTTGTATCACGTAGGAGTGTTTGTAAGTCATGAACTGCAAAATGTTTCAAAAAAGTTTCAATCGCTGTTTATCAAGACCAACAGCGTACATTGCAGCAGTTGCACACGGTAGCAGTCGGCTGAAAATCGTTTATACGCCTCTGCTTCGTGCTGTACATGAACGAACTTCTGTTACGAAGAATCGTACTCACTGATTGGCTGCTTGCCTTTATGAATGAAGCAGCTTCTTTAAAAGTTTGGGGATTCCCCGCTTCTAACGTAATTATTAAGGGAGGGTGTCATGTTATTGCCAATTGAAGTACACCCATTGTCTGGGCTCTCTTAACGATACACGCCGAGCAAGCCGATCAGCCAGCTAGCAGCTGAAGGCATTTTTTGTATATTACACTGTTGCATGCAGCTAGCAGCTAGTGGGTCTTGCTTATGTGCTGCGAACGTACGTACGGCGATTTACACAGTACAGGCGGTAACTTAAACATAAAATGACCGGTGACAACTACGATGTCTAGATTTGATTGTAGCCTATTATTGTTAGCTCTAATGTAACATTTTGTACTGTAAACTTGGGTGGCTAGGCTCTAGGCCTAGTTTTTGTTGTGGCTTCAAGCCACAGTATTTTTTTTTTTTGGGGGGGGGGGGGGGCGGGAATAAGAAATGAAACAAATGGGTAGATTGGACGAGTGTCAAAATTAAATATATCGTAGTCGGTCATGCAGCTGTCTGCATAGGGGGCCTGTCGGCTACTTTCGCAGTGGATACTGTATTGTGGCCTAGCCTATACTTTGTGCACAATCGTTGTTTTGAAATATTTGAACTTCATCTTGTGGCTGGTGTGTGGTGTAATGATCTATATTAACCTCCAATGGTTTGTTACTAAAGATAAAGGGGATAAAACAGTTAAGATGGAGTCTGCTTCTAGGCGGACCTGTGCGTTGTATTCACGCTAACTCAGTTTTGGCGAGCGATTGCGAATTACTATACTACGGATACACACACACATATATGTACAGTGTAGGTCTATTACCGATATCTACACGTTACTACACAGGTTGGTTATGCATACACAAATGCGATTAATTGCCGAGTAATCGCAAAAAGATGCGATTAAACGTTTAGTTCACTAATCGCAAATTAACAGCCCTCAGTATGGTGCTAGTTGGTTTACAAATGGTGTTAAGTTCTTCTCTTTTGTCACCTCTTACTACTGCCAGGAAATACCATGGGCATGTTCTTCAACCTCACCAGATCACAGGGGGTGGGGATGGGAGTGGGGATGTCTATAAGAAAACTTCAACCTGACTAGTCATGTCAAGTGTAATAATATGGAAAAAATATTTTAGCAAAGTTGTGAATTTAAAATGGTGTATTATTTCTTTTCAAAAGGATCAGTCAGTTTACTACCAATGGTTGTTACTTTAGACAGTTCTTTTAATAGTACTGTTAGCTAATGCAAATTTCTGTTTTAATCCAAGCCCTCCCCTCAACCCCCCTTCCCCCCACTTCACCTACACACATACAGCTGCACATCTCAGGAGAATCACTTAGGATTGTTACAGTATAGCACAGCAGAATGCTGTTTATTATTTCCATATTGATCTTCAAATTTTAATTTGGTTGCTTCTGTAAGATGTGAAAAGAGTAGGCCCACTGTATGTACATATACTTTTCTATTAGGGCACAAATTTGCCATGCTGGAGGACAACCTCGCCAAATACAGACCTAGCCTTATTCTGAACTCACTGCACAGTGTCTCCGCAGTTACATGTACTCCAACATGGCCTCGGGGGGGTATTGGAGGGGGGGGGGGGTATTATGACTTACTCTGGAAAGCCTCTATAACTCTGGACCAGTGCTGCTATAGATAACTGCTTTTTTCAGACTTATTTTGGGATACATACAGTGTGATAAGGAGTAGAGATGGGTCCCAGGGGCACAGGGCTGGAAAAAATGTTTCCCAGGAAGGAACATTTCCAATAATTCTCCCTGTATTTTTATGTACAGAAAAGGGAAATTTCCCTCCAGATGGCCAAATTACACGGGAGATGGCCAGATTTCCCCGGAAGGAGCCTCCAAGCTTCCCAACTTTTTAGCTTTTTCTTCCCATGTCATAAGTTGGTGTACTGTACCTCAAGCCAAGATGAAGTGTAGACTAAGATAAATGGATGGTCCAATATACCACTTGGCTGGTCTGATAAACTTCTGGCTAGCTGTTGCTGTTCACTATTGCTTCTTATATTAAACCTTTATGGTTATGTGAAGGATAACTGGAACTTTCAAAAGTGGATCTAATTCTATAAAGGTACAGTGATCATAAGTTTCTTTCCTTTTTTCATACTCAGAATGAAGTAAATGCCATCAAATGGGATCCCCAAGGACAGATGCTAGCATCTTGCTCTGATGATATGACTCTGAAGGTAATTGCCATGTAGAGATTTGGCTGCTGTAGAAGAATTTGTCTGTGGGATTTAAATTGCATTGATAATTTTCTTACAGTCCTGTGCCACCATGAGTAGGCATAGAGAGTACTTACAAATGTCGACGTGGATAAGTTTAGAATAACAAAGTAAATTTGTAGCTTATTTGTGCTTAAGTGGGAATTTGTGAAGGTCTAAGTGGCTTCATTTTAGTCCATGTATGGGTCAGCAAAAGTCAGTGGTATTCAATACCATCCCTCACCGACCCTTGGATATACAATCCTGTTTGCACATGCAATACATAGCACTCAAAATTATTAATCAATTAGGTCTTTATAGAATGAGTCTGCTTTCTTTTTTCTTAAAGTCCCCTCGACTCTCTGGCGAAGAGCCAAGGAGCGAAAACCAAAACATTTACTCCCGAAGGAGTTCTGCTCCCTAAAGGAACTAAATGTCCCAAATGAACAAGTACGCCCTCTAAAGGGCAAACATGTGCGGTCCTGCTCTAGACTGGCTGAATAGAACAGAAGCCACACCCTGGATGCTATCTTTACTTACTGGAGCAAACATGCCATCCTTTTGGGTGAAGGACCCACATCTTCCCTCATAAATTTCAGGCACTGATCATAATAACTTACAGTATGTCTATGATCATCAGTCACCTCAATTTAAGGTCAACACCCCTCGTATACTTATTGGGCAGCTCTCGTGCATGTACAGTACACTTATGATGCAAAAAATGGATGGCTTTTGAATCTGATATGACTTCACAAGGAACTGCTATATTCTTGCTATGTTAGTCAGTTCTTCAAGGACAATATGGAATACTGATTGGCCAATATTCTTTCATTTAGATTTGGTCCATGAAAAACGATACTTGGGTGCATGACTTGAAAGCTCACCTTAAAGAGATATACACTATTAAGTGGAGTCCCAGCAACCCGAATACATCTTTAATGCTTGCAAGGTAAGTGGAAACATTCTTACAGGTAAGCAAAAATAAAATGTAATTTTTTGTTTACAGGTTCATTTTCTTGTTTTCGGCTTCTTTGTTTTCAAATTTCACAGTAAAGATTTCATTGGGTTATTCTTTTTTTTTTCCTTTTTAATTTTTGTATTGTTTATTAGGGTTACATGATAGCACATATTGTGACATAGGTGATGTTTCAAGAATTGGCCTTTGCTCATTCAGTTATTGTTTTTTGAAAGTTTAGAAATGAAGTTAGTTCAATACACATGTCGCATAAACTGAGTGTGGGCAAATGCTCTGATATTATTTTACTTCTCAATTTTTAGGTAGTTTCGAAAACTGCAGGAAGTTTCAATCAGTATTACAGACTGATTGAAAAAAAATTGCACTCTCTAAACTCATCTGTACAACTGTGGTTGTCATGGGCCATACAACTGTCTGACAAGATGTGATTTGGTCAAATTTTAACTTAACTGGAAAATTTTACCCCAGTTTCACCCCCTGCGGGCAGGGGGTTGAAGAATATGCCCACCGTATTCTCCCCCTGTTGTAAGAGGCGACTAAATGGAAGAAGTTGAACAGTACTTGAACATTATTATGTAGTTATGTATAGTTATGGGTAAAGTGTCATAACATCTTTGTGATATTTTATTCTGCTGTACTCTACTCAGATAGATCTGTTTAAAGCTCTGTCATTTTCAGAGTAATTGCAAGAAATGCTGAGAAGACCTTGACAGAGGTAATAAGTTATTTACATGGGTTGTGATAATCACAGTGAAGAGATTGAGGAATACCCGGATACCTCTGTTCAAAGTGGATTGATTGATTGACACTTAAGTGGCAATCTGAGTTTTAAAGTGAATATAAATCTTTTGTTCTGCACTTGTTTATTCAATTGAGAAGAAAATAAATTTTCTGTAATAATTACCATTGATTGAGAATTTTTTTCATATTTGTGAGGTAAAAACATTTCATGCAGATGCATGACTAGACATCCAAGAATTACAGAACTTCACAGTGTCAGAACATGACTGATAATTTTTTGTTGTTAGTTTTGTTTTAAGTCAATGTATCGTTGTGGTGCAGTATTGAAGTGGTAAAAAACTTGTTAAAACAAACCCTTATTGGCAGGCTGCACCGGAACTCGGATCCGGCTGGTACCCAGATTTTGCTAAGTTCCGGTTCCAGCCGGATCCATTTTAAAGTACCTGGCCAGAACTTTATACTTGCTTCAAGTCACGTACTTTCACAGTTTGAGTTAAATCATTAAGAGTCAAATGAAAAAAAGATTTGACAGTTTTCTTCCCAGTTCTTTTTGTTATATAAAGGCCTAATCCTCTTACTCTAAACAGTTCCAGTTCTCCTAGCCTACTGTACTTACTCTAAGCCTCCTCCTCAAAGTGTCTACTGTAAAACTTATTCTCATCCTGCACACATCAATAGTTTATTGCTTCAGGATGGGTAAATAACTGACCCCAATGTGTAATCAAAACACTCTCAGTGCAGTAGATGCTGTGTAATTCAATTAAGTTAAGCAGAAGTCCTCTACATTCTTGAATTTGCTGTCAATCGAAGCAGTGGCCTTGTCAAGAAAAGGGGTAAAAGGGGCATGAGTCCCCCTATAAAACCTTGTGCCCACACCCCAAATAAGATTTGGTAAATTTTGGCAATTCAATTTACCTTGATATAAAATCACCCAAAACACCTGGAAAATGCTATTTTTCAGCTGTCAAAGGTATTGGGTTTTTCAAAATTTTCTGTACAATCCAGTCAGCACCAACTGAAGGTGGTGCTCAGCTCAGGTAACCTTTCAGACAGGATTACATCTTTGATCGAGAGAGAATCACATATAACTGCTAGATGTCCATCATATGCTTTCTCTATAGTTCAGCTCCCCTTCCTCCTTTTCCAAAATGTCAGCCAGTTCCGCTTTTGGTAGTAGTTTCACTAATGGTCTTACTCATGTTAGCCATTATTTGCAAAACATTCTCGATGAAAATGACCCAAGATTTACTATTTTTAGGTAATTTTACCTCAACATTGTAACTTTTTTCTTGATGACACCATTTAACACTTGTTGTTAAATCCTCTCGAACTAACCAACCCACCAGTGTAAGTTGGCCTCCTGGACCAACCGAAACAGCCTTGCACTTCATACTTGGTAGTCCCTTCAACAAGTGGTGTCTAGCAATGCCCCTCCCCTCCCTGCAAAATCATTTTACTGTATGCCACCTGTGATACCTTTAATAGAACAAAACATCATTCTGGGGATGCTACTGAATCAAATAGCTGTGCCTATTGGGAATTTCTGTGGACTAATATAAAGTTGTTGTTTGGGGTGAGAGGATTAGGCCTTTCATGTATATATTTGGAATTGTTGTTCAGTAAGCTCTTCATATAGTCTTGGCTTTTTCTTTCCAGTAAATATGCAGGAAAACCATACTGTGGAGAACTTCCATAAGTACCATAAGCTCTTACGTCCTGTAATAGTCCTTCGGGTTCCTTGAAAAGTATTAGCATGAGAAACAAGCAGAAAAAAGCCAAATTTTAGTCGATTTATTACAGAGTAAACATTAAAAACCACACTAGATTAGAACAGCTCTAGACTACCCAGGGACTGAGCACAAATTCTGAGTAGGGTTATTTCCTTCACTTAATATAAAAAGTACATTCTTATTAAATTTCAAATGCTTCAACCAGTTACAAGTTAGCTTCATTCTGTGTAGGCATTAGTAATGAAGGCTATTTCTTCCTAGTTAGTGATTTTATCTTACTACAAGCATTACAATGCATTCAAAATACTCGGTTCCGGCCGGAACTTAAAAAAAGTTCCTCCTGGTTCCGGTTCCGGCCAGATCCAAAATTTCAGTTCCGGTGCAGCCCTACTTATTGCCCATTTAATTCAAGCTATAACATCATTGCAAAAACTAAAGCCAGTTCAGCATTAGAAACAATTATATAATTTTTAATGATGTGAAGTAAAAGGGAAAGAAATACGGACACATACAGAAGCAACTGTGTACTGGTTTGTTTGTTTGTTCTTTTTTTTTCTTTCAAAACTAACAGCAGGAAGTTTCTTATCCTGTCAATACTACACATACTGTTACAGATACTAGTCTCACTCATAGAACGTTGAACTCACCATCCAAAAATGATGTGAATTGATTGAGATAGAAGGTTTGAGTGAAAAAAGTAACAGTGACTCTTCCAAGCACCTTCTGACTGATGTTCACACCCTCAAATGTTTTCCTTTAGAGCATGTGCCCTTGCATATCTGAACTGGCCAAGTATTGGCCAAAGATAACTGAAATACAAAGTAACATAGCTCATTGGAAAATTTCAGGTGTCATCTCTTTTCTCTTTTCTGTCCTTTTTAGCCTTTTCTCCGTATCCTTTCTCTTCTCCCTTTCTAATACACTATGACAGGCTAAAATTGAAGCAACATTTTGAAAAGTGGACATTAAAACTCCATCTATTGTAATTACCCAATTTTACTAAGCTCTAAAGCGTACATAACTCATTCCTCTCCCATAATTCCAGGTTCTCTTATTCATCTTTCAAGGTCATCAATATTATTGTAATGTTCATCATTAAGTCATTGATACCTCAAAACCTCTTAGGTAGCTTTGCTCATTTCCTTGTAAAAGTTTCACCAACGCTACAAGATCATCACATCCTTGTAAAAAAGACCATACAAAGTTCTATTAAAAGTCAAGTGGTCATAGCCACCTTATTTGAGGTGTTTTGGATTATTGTTTTTTATCTGTGCTCTCAGTTTTCCAGCCTTCCTGGTTGAATGGGTTAAATCAGAAGTCTGTGTTGTACAGTACCAGCGTGCTATCTGTCACGCTTTCAACTTACCAACGCTAGTTTAACGATGGTTGACCAACTGCAGTTGATCAACACTTTTTTCATTGTTAATTTCAATAGGACCATGGTAACATGTCAATTATGTCTGCTGAGTCTGGCCCCTAATCCTCAACTAGTTGATTCATTCATTCATTCAGTGTGTCTAGTCTCCTTTGTGTCCAGCAGAGGAAGTCCTATTGTATCGTAAAAGGATTTTTATTTTAACAGTCAAGGTTATTTGAGCAAGAAAGGTGTGTGGATAGGTGAAGACAGAACAATAACCTGTCTGCCGTACGAGCGATAAAGTAGTAGCAAGTAGCTTATTCCTACATATGCTGTACATACGATACTGGGCAAGTCTGCTTGAGCTTACCGGCAGTGCCATAGGTGATTGTGGTTAAAAAAAAATTTGGAAAGCTCCTGACTGGAAAATTATGATCTTGCAGGGAGTTTCTTCAGTTTGAAAGGGGAAATAAATCAGCTAACTATTTCAAAACATGAAGTGAATAACCCATAGATTTTCTAGTTGAAAATATGACAGGTCGCCCTTGCTGTTATTGTTTTTAGAGTCCGTACACAGTGTAATACGACAAGCTGAGCGTCACTGGAAATGAACACAGTGACTTTACACCAGTTTCAGTCAAGAGCGGGTGTGCTAATAAATGAAAAAATTCTTTTATTTCATTTTTCCTTCTTCCAATAAAGCTAAACAGAAAAGTCAGCTACGTAGGTTTTGCATCTGGAAGCTGGGCTTACCTCATCTGCCGGATTGTTACTCCGATCTCGTGCCGTGTGAAAGCACACTTTGAGAAAAGGTTAATTGACTTAAAGTATTGCCACTGTAGTCGGCACCCCTTGCTTCGTGCATATCGTATTACCATAACCAGTTCAGGATGGAAGTTACAAGCAATAGTTCTTTCGTTGCAGGAACGGAATATCTTAATATTTTCACTTCAAAAGTGTAGATACAACCATTAATACTGTAGAATTGTTTGCAGTGGATGTCACATGCCCTTTGATAATTTGTGTCTAAGGCCAACATCATGCTCTGTCTAGTTTTCATCCCCCAATCATGTCGGAACATTTGCATCATTTTACTGGACTGGGTTGTATTTGCATAAATGTACTGCAGCTACTATCCTGCTTTAACGAACCCCATGTAAAAAAATCATGACAATCTTAGCAGTTCTGGGCAGCAAAACAATTGCACCCAATTAACGTTTCCTATGGTTCCTTTCTGATGTAAATATCCCCCATATAATTTTTGCAGTTCTTGTCCAAAACTTACGTCTTGTTTGGAAAGAATCTGCAACTGAAATGCTCTTAAGTCAGATCCCCCAAAAATCCATGGTCGCAGAGATTTGTGATGTCTTTTCTTGGTGAATTTAGCACGGCTGTGCTAGCCGGCTGTACAAGCTTTTGAAGTGCGATCATCGTAACACAAACTCAATGGGAAAATTTGTCTCGAGACCGAGTATTTTCACACACTAAATCCCACAGGCAAAAGTTGTGATTGGCTGGCTAGAATCAACGCAGTTGAACCAATCACGATGCACGAGCCAATTTAAATTTTGCAATGGATCATATTGATATGATGTCACCGAGAAAAATATGACACCTTGTTTGGTGGTAAAAACGGACACGCCCGTAAGTCTACTGCATGGAAGTTTGCTGCCAGAGACCATGTGCATCGTTGTTTTTAATACGTTTGCAATGACGTGGTATGACAACATTGCATAAGTCCCACTGTAAATAACATTTTGGAAGGAATGCTGAGAATGGCTTAATTTATGCAATATAATAATCAATGAAATGCACAAGTTTCTAGGTGCTACATGTACAACATGTGCACAGATAATATGCTAAGCTAAGATAATATGCTAAACAGCAAAACACTGCGACTCGATAGTCTGTACCATGTGTTTTGTGTAGCACAGTTTGTACAGCAGCTTACGCGGTGCTTTCTGCAAAGCTGCAAGGAATACTCTTGAATGCAATTCTAAATATAATTGCATGTAATACTACAGGGTTTTAGGGGAAAATATCAAATGATCACTCCCATGGCAGGGGTAAAATTTATACGTTTGTAATTATTAATGCATCCCGTTTTGGCGGGAAGTTAAAGGATTGAGTAATTACGGGAATTTTTCACGAAACCAAAGTCAAGTTTCAGGTATATTTTAGCCCCTTTTTCCAGTTTGCATGTAATCGGTGGTAATGATCAGCTGATGGGCAGAATTTTACCAACGCCGATTATTTGCTGACATTGGAATAATCGGCCCTATGCCGATTACTTAACAGGTGATTGGTCGGACACTAGATTGAATGTAATTTTGCGGTGAGGGACTTTCTATTCCTAAAAGTTATTCATAGTTATGTGGCTGTATGAAGCCTATCTGTAGTATCAGTGCGTGTACTATGGACATTCCTGACTGCTTTATGTTTCTGTACGGACAGCAGTCACTCATGAAACAATGTTCGGCACTCAACTGTACACACTAGTACACAGTACAACTAGATACTATTTTCAATGAAGGACTGATAATCGTTTCGCTATCGATTGGCTAGCCCCCCTATTGAAATTTCCCAGTACTTTGTGCCTCAAAGTTGTATGTGAAAAGAGACTGCATTGTGCTGCATTGTAAATCAGTTAAACATGCTGTTTGTATCTACTCTTAAAAATATATGTTTAGTTTTTATATGGAAGTGAAATAAACCCAACAATTGCAGTGACATGTCAGCTTACACCGCTAGACTTAATATCAGGGTTTTAATTAGCAGCGGGTTTGCAGGAATTCCGCAAAAAGGTTTCAGTTCCCACACAAAGAAAACTTGCAGAGGGGGAATTCCCACACCGATTTTTGTGTAGACCCATCCCGTTCCTTCCTTGCATTGGGAGTAGTCAAGCTCACCACCAATTTCACTCACTAAGTCAGTGCAGAAATGCACTTATTAATGGATGTACGTTCCGTACGTAAATCCCATCAACACTTCTTGCACACACTGACTAGTTAGTTTAAACAGTAGTTATGTTGTGCTGAGAGAGCTTGACATTGGTGGTACAACATAAAATCTGTGTACAGTTTGCATGTGGCTGCTTACAAGGTGACTTTTAACATTACAGGCTAGGCTTTCTATGTATTCATATAGACAACATGTTGGGATGACGTGTGGGCTGGTGCCAGCAGCTCTAAGGGAAAAAAGTATCATACGTCAAAAGTAGCTAAGCAAAATTTTTGAAAATGTCAGTAAGGGCTAAGTTAGAGTATTTTACACATGATTCACACATGTTTTGAGAAATAAAATGCCAAAAATCTACATAATTTTGGACACCAGTAAATTTCACCATGTGGTTTGCTTCTAAGACTGCTGTCTTACACATTTAGTTTGCACCACAGTGGCATTGAAATTTGAAAGGACTTGGATGATCGGAGGCATGAACTTTTTGGACCATAATGTCAGAATTTTAGATGCATGTTAAACTGGAAAAACATTTTAATCAACCTTAAAAAAAGAGTTGAATAACTTGAAGGTTGTGTAAAATTTAAGCTGTTGCTTAATTATAAAGGATTAGGCTGGGCCTATGTTGTGACAGTTGATACAAACTCGAGGCTTGGGACCTCAAGTACAGTATATAGCCTTGGCTTATTTGAGTAAAGCTCACTGGATGCCTTGAGTCTGCCCAATGTACCTTCAAGTTCAGCTGCAAAATAAAGTCTATGCACAAAACATGAGCTTGCCTTAGTAATCAGTGCTTCATAGACAAGGTCTGGTTGTGACAATTACCTACTAGTAAATGGTCAAAAGGTTAAACTGGCTGACTGGATTGTACATGCATTATGTACTAGGAAGAGGTGGAGGAGGGGTGAGAGTATGATTGGGTTACAACACTTTTGGTTCATGCCCTGGAAGGCACGTGTCATTTCTTTCCAATATTTGACTTTGCTTGGGTCTCCCCCCCCCCAAGATTATCAAATCACCCTCAAATTTTTAGATCACGGGGGAATTCCCCCTTAAATTTTTTGAGCTGGTGCTTACCCTGTGTAATATCACACATTGGAGACAATTAAGTCAGTGGAATACTGTCATTAATAAAGAACAGTCTCCTGTACTGGGCTTTCATCAGTTTTTCTTTCCCATGCCTGGTACTCGAAACCCACAGTTTTTTGGGAAGGTTGCAACTGAAAATTTCAGGTCCTTAGCCAAGTTCTCTAGTAAGCTCCACATTTTGCATTGCCAATATCATTTTCATTGCTTGTCTTGCTCCCATCAATAGACTTTGTGCATTGACAACACACTGACGTCATCAGTGGGGGCTAAACAATGGAACACTTGGCCACATGCATAAGAATTAGCCCTGCACATGTCACAGACTGTGCGTGTATTTGACTGGTTGACAAATCAGCTGTCTGTATTTGTTTGCGCTGATTTGTTTTGCCCCCAAAGGAGGGCATACCTTCCGCTCTGTGACAACATATGCATGTGAAAACGCCCTCCCCCATATACTGCTGTAGTAAAACAAAGGAGGGTAAAAAAAGTTCATTCAACTCGTCAATCCTGTCCACTACAGTCATTCATTAAGAGTTATTAGTTGTGATTACTTTTAACAGCCATCGTCATACCGAGAAGAATAGTCAATGTAACTTGCATAGTCATGTTTTCAAAAGATAGTTGCCATCTAACCTGCAAGGATGGATGTCCTTAATAAAGAAAAGAATATGATTTTTAAGTGTTATTTAAGATTTTGGAAGACTTTCACCCACAGTTGAGATAACCATCACAACTCTCAAGAATTTTGTCATATATTGCTAGTAAGACTATAAAAATTCACAAAGTGATGATTTTAGACCGTTTGTTCATTCTGTACATGTGAACATTTATGACTGACGCACAAGAATTCCATAGTTCAAAGATACAGGTATGATCATACAAGTAAGCTGCAGTCTTCTTTACTGACAACATACTGTAGTAAACTGTAAGTCAGTTACAAGACATGAAGTAGCTTGGCAAAGCTAAAAAAATGCATGGCTTCATGTAATACAAATGTTTTCAGTTTGATACAATACAGTATGGCACAAAGGGCATGACTACTAATTTATTTTAGATGTTTTGTTTGATGTACAAGAAAACTAGATGTAATTTATTCTGCTAAAAGGTTTTCTTTCCATGTCCTCCTTTTTCCATTCCTCTAAGATATGCTGCCCTTAACCTGTATATTACATAACCTGGTTTGAACTTCATTAATTTTGATTAAATAATCATCCAATATTTTTTCCTTTTTCACTACTCCTACTTCTTCTAATATTAAAAGTATTTATAACAAAGCTCTGTGACTATGCTAACGGCATGGAATTAAGTCTGTCTTTCTGGCTCCAACTCTATCACCCTCAAGTCTAAATCTAAAAAGTTTATTCCAGGAATGTGAATTAAGTGCACTTTATTCCCATAGCAGTTGTTAATTAACATGCAAAGAGCTTCTAAAAGTTTTACATAGCATTAAAACGTATCTGATATCTCATGAATCTCTCTGATGCAAAACCATCAAGTTGTTTGTATTATTTCATATTTATTATTAATTTTATTCTCAATACTGATAATCTCCTAAAGAGGTCCTAGGAATCTACTCGTATACTGTCTCCTTAGATGCTTGACTTTGTTAATAAAGGCTGGAAATATCCTTGAGGAATGTTAAGTGCTGTGTTTGCATTTGCATTTATGAACCATTGGCATGATTAAGCTTTGATAAGGAAACGGTTCCGAAAACTTCAGAGAAGTTTTAAAAAGTGATGAAGTATCTGTAAGTATTCATGCATGGTGATGAAAATTATGGAGAGTCAACAATTTATCATGATCAGAGGCAAAACACCTGTCTTAAATTTCTGCAAAGCAATGAATGTTTGGCCTGTTGGCTGTTTGCCTTCACAGAGGCATATATAGAAACGAAGAAGAAAAAAAAAGGCATGGGAGTTTGAAACTGGAAAATTTCTTGTTTTTTATCAGTTCATTCAAGGATGATTAATAGGAGTGTTTGTTTTTGGTTTCAAAATGTTAGGATATATTTTATGGGAAGAGACATATTTTGTGCAGGAAATTGTTATGATTTTCTTTGTTACTGTTGTGGGTAGATGGTACAATTTATATCTTTGGTTTTTTGAGAAAAACTTAAAGAACAGATGATAACCTGAGTGGTGTGCATCTGCTTGCCTGATTTAGAAGATTAAATATTAAATGAAATAATTTTACAGATTGTGTAGGAGTCAGAAGATAATGTAAAAGATTGGAATATTGATATGCATCAGACATCTGACGTGGGATTGGTACAATTCTAGCACTGTACACTTAAACTTCGAAATCCTTATTACACAATTTGAGTTTTGTGTCAGTCCATCTGTTGTCAAAGTTTTAAGAAAGGGCTCTTTGTAACCCAAATTTCAAAAATACTGTACTGTACCTGTTGGAAACTGTGTAGAATGAACTCATATGAACTGCAATTCTGGCTTATTTTTTGGTCTTTGGTGTACAAGGAGGTGAGAGGTACTGTAATTTGTCCAACATGTTACTGAAGATCTTTGAAAGTATTCAGCGGTGGTCTGGCTAATTAAACCCTTTACAGTGCAAAGGGTTATTGGATGTTGTGGCAGATTGGGGAAAATGTAGAGGGTTGAGAAAGGGAAATCTGGGGTTCTGCATGAATTCAGTTTCACTGGCTTACAAAATTTTTCAGATAACATAGTTCTTTTTGCTTGACATCAAATTAAAAATGTAGAGGAGCTCTGAATTATCATGTGCTGAAAATGTTTTGATTTCATATTAGGGTCTTGATATTAAAGAGGCTAATTGAGTTGATATCGATAACTTATTGAGAGTCTCAAAGGGTGACTACCGCATAAAAATGTTTAATGTTAGCACAAAAAGTCAAGTTTCAAGTCCAAAAGTCACAGAAAAAATTAAGTTTTGAATCTTATAGTTTACTGACTTGTAATAGTTTTGTTCAAAATTTGAAAAAGTGTCTGGTCACAAATGTTTGAAAACGGACTTGCACCGTTAATTACTCACTCATAAAATAGTTATAATTTGTATACATAGGTATGGGAATTGTCTAAACTGACCATTTGTCATTGGTACAGTATGGGAAGAAAGCTTAATAGGTTTGGAAAAATTTGTTGAATTTCATGAAACAACTCAAAGAGCAGCTTTAACCAAAGTATACTGTACCCTGAAGCAATAAAATAGGATTGTGTGTGGATGGAAATTTTGTGGTCCTCTTGTAATGTGGAATAATTTGAAAGTTTCCACAGTCTCCTTCCTTTTCTATCAAGTTTTCCAAACCCTTAATCATAACATACGTGATGCTCAATGGTTTCAGAAAGAGTACTGTAGTTGGCATAATTTTGTGAACACCAAGTTATTCCCCCTTTACTGCAATGTTAACCCTTTACCGTTGTGCTCCAATCGGGACATATTTGCGCGCCTCGGGAGAAGGTGGAAAAGCGGAAGTAGCCGGCCTCGCATCGGCTTCCATAGGCCGTTGACCCCGTGACCTTAAACTATTGTCTCTCTCTTTGTTGTGGCCAAATTTTCGGGTAGCTACTCGCAGTTTTGAGCTCTGTGTGAAACAGTAAAGATGGGTGACAGCCGAGCTCGCCGTATGGGTCCAAAAGGACCCAAATAACGGTAAAGGGTTAAAGTATAGCAGATGATTTATCCAGTACAGTTCCAGTTACCTATGTACATTTTCAGTAGATCAGTGCAGAAAGGTTTGTTCTTCAGTTGTGTTGAGTACTCTGATTAGCTGACAAGTTAAGTTCCTATTTGCAAGTTTTACTCTGATTTGCTACTGTGTGTGATTTATCTGTATATCTGTTTAGAAAGTAATTTTATGTGGTTGTTTTTCTTTTATCAATAATTGTAAGATGCACTTGATAACCCCTGGGCAAAGTTGGTCAATGTTTTTTAGGAGTGTAAAATATTTTTCCTATTGACATACAGTACAGTACACTTTTTCATGCAAGTGACCCAACATTTCATTAACTTTTATGCAAATTTCCTTAAGAATGTGATGAACCTACTTCATGATGTACCTTAAGTTGCTTTGTCATAATGTTTTAAAGAACTTTCACACACCTCCACACTTAATCTCCTGGGGGGGGGGAGGGGGGATAGGAGTGATTCAAACGGTGTCCCTTGCAATTGATAAGTGCATTACAGCATATCATGAATAGCACCTACGTAGGCTTTAATTGAAAAGTTGATTTCTTTCTTACTAAAATTATGTGGCCAGTGAGCTACAGTACAACTGGAAAAAAGGCTGTGGCAGGCTCAACTTGAACCAATTGGTTGGATACAGTATTGGGCTATAAAACTAACAATTCACTGTAATTCATTTGTAAATTTACAATGAAACTTTCCGGTACTATATGATCTTCTGCTCAATGGTCTGTGGTGTGTGTCTGCTGTTGTGTGATCATACCCAGCTCAAGAAGAGCCCACCATGAAAGGTTGTGTGACACGAAAATGACAAAGTTAGGTATTTGATGTGAAAAACTATAAAAAATTTCTGCAGTTTCCAACAAAATTTGACCATGTACAGTGTAGTTTATGATTTGCACTTAATCATGCATAAAAATGCTCTCAATATGCAAATGAATTATGACTTCTAGGGAGAGACATGCCATGTGTGGTTCATGTTATACTTTATTTTGGCAATCTTCAAATCTTCATTTCAAGGAAGATTGTAACATTAGTATTTCCTCAGGTTTTCTTTTGAAACTTTGAATTGCGTCCTTAAAGATCATCATTGTTAATTTACCAAACCATAAAACATCAGATGAATAATTAAGAGATAATTAATATAAGATTAGCAAAGGAAATTTCAACAATGTGCAGCACTGCACATCATTATTTTAGCATGAGCAATAAGTTGCTTCAAGTTCAGAAACATTCAAACTTTAAAGAGGTACAGGTATATCTTGAGAACTAATACCGGCATAATTTCAATTGGCTTTTCCTCAGGAAAGGTTCCTCCTTGGCCGAGTAAAGTCAGTGTTTTTTTTTTTTGAGGGACATGGTTACAGTAGTTAAGAGCAGTTAAATTTTGCTTTTCCATCTTCTTCATAAATCACAATATTCAGTCATATTGTGTGAAGCTCATTATGTCAGTACAAATTATGTTGAGCAGCTTCCATAAATCTTTATGAAATTATTTCTTTTCAGTGCTTCATTTGACTCCACCGTTCGTCTGTGGGAAGTTGAGAGGGGTATATGCATCCACACATTAACTAGACATCAGGAGCCTGTCTACAGTGTTGCCTTCAGTCCAGATGGCAAATATTTGGCCAGTGGATCCTTTGACAAGTGTGTTCACATTTGGTCAACACAGGTAATGCTCAACATGTCCACTTTCCCTAGCTTGCCTGCCACACTTTACATGGGGCCTACCTGATGTTCCAGGGGTTCAATGTTCCCAAGGTTCGATGTTCCCTGTTTTTGTATACCTCTGTGATTTGATGATGTTTACAGGGTTTGTTATTTTTGGAGTTTGATGTTCCCAGAAGTGGGGATGTTCCCAAGATTCGGGATCATTGAACCTTGCGGGAACAGGGAACCTTGGGAACATTGACATAGCCCCCTTTATATTCCTGCTACCGTAGTCCAATAACTTCCATCCATCCATTCTGCAGTAAGTGTAATCACATTTAAGTTGAGAAGGCAATGAAGTGAATCCATTCACTTTCATGTTTTCACATTTTTGTCATTGAAGGTTTAGTTTGTACTTTTGTATAATAGTGCACAAAGTTTCTCTTACCTCACAAAAGTTTAAATTTATATGTATTTCTTTGGGCAAAATATTAGTTTGATGCTGTTAACATATCCCTTCTGCAGAAATGGCATACAAGTTAAAGATTTAGGGTTTGGCATTAGTGTTTTACAAAATTGAGAGATCTTTTATAACTATAAGTACCATTTTCCATGGTGTTTGATGCAGTCTTATAGTAAAGTCATGTGTAGTAGTAATCCTGTTGGTCTTTTATATACAGTAAGTGAGTATAAAACATACATTTTGGAAAGCTGGGAGGTCCCTTCCCAGAAGATTTGAGCACCTGGAGGAGAATTTGGGCAATAGGGAGATTGGGAGAATTGTGGGAAATTTTACTTCCTTCCTAGGAACTTTTTTGCTAAGTTCTGCTGGTGGGCGAGTGAATTGCTCACAACTGGTTACGTAAACTTGTAGGAGGTCATTGTAAAGTTAGCAATGGGTGATTGCCCTCCAGAACTTTTAAGATTGGATAGCATGTGTAAAATCTTACAAGCTCACACAACCATGACCTAGGAACTACAACCTTGCTAGAAGTCTTAAGAAGAGATGGGGGCAAACCCTGTCCCACTTCTGTAGGTGACAATTTTTAGGTTGCAAGATGTCATAAGGAATCTCAAAATCTAACAAGAATTGGTTTCTAACTGCACAATTAGCTTTATATAAAGTGATTATGTGAAATGTAGTAAGCCACAATTTTTGGTAGGGATTTCAAGTTTACCCTGTTGTCATTGCCCTCCATTCTCCATATTTGACTCAAGATGCAATCGATAGTATTTGAAATGAAATTTTGTAGGAAGTGAGAAGAAGTAGTAACCCTTGCTGAGGTGGCTCTGAAAAATGTGTAAAGATTGTTCTGTTAATAAAACATTGAATTTTCATCCGTGAGGGCTTTATAGCTTTTCAGTAATCTTTAATTAATCTTGTGTTTAGGCGCACCCTAGTTTTTGCCCAAAAAGATGATGGAAAAGGTATTTAGTGATGGTAAAATATTCCTCATTCCAAACTGGATGGGGGCACTATTACAGCGCAAGGATTCTTATTTTACAAAACATTAGCAGCTCATAAAAGTGCAAACTCAAGCACACTTCACATGTTGTTTTGCATACACCACTCTCAAAGTTTAATATATGGAGGTCTGAAGCTTGATTGAATGGGTGATTTATACTCTCTGTGGTGTGGATTTGCTGGAATATTGTTTCCATATTCAAGGGTTAATATTGTTGGTACAAGTCATGACTGAATGCATTCAATACACAGCCCTACATTTCAGGTCTTAATCATGTATAGAAGTGTTTAATCAAACCAACTTTTGAAACAGCTAAATCATATTGCTCTTTCTTTGGCCTCCTCTGAAACCTTTCAAGAGGCTTTTACTTCTGATGAAGACTTAAAAATTCATTTCCAAATCAGCTGCAAGGATATAATGGGTTTGTTTCTTAAGCTCTTGACATCTTGTTTGGGTCAGTGCCTCCTCTCTGGTTGTAAGTGGTTATGCAAACCATTGACAATGAAGTCAGAAGTTCATCTACCTTTGACAATTAGCATAGGCTGCTATCTCTGTGTACTGTAGAGTCAACAAAGTCTTGGAGATTCGGAAAGATGAAGTCTTTACTGTATCTCATTTGCAGATTTGCAGGTGTGAAGATGCATTTTATGTGTAAATATCTTATTTTACAGACTGGAAGCCTTGTTCACAGCTATAGAGGTACAGGAGGGATATTTGAGGTTTGTTGGAACCACAGGGGAGATAAAGTTGGTGCTAGTGCTTCAGATGGATCTGTGAGTAACTTTCCCATCTCATATCGTTACTTATTTTAGATAACAATGTGAACAGCTTTTGACAAAATTAAGATTCAACATCTTAACCCTTGATGTACAAAAATTTAAGTGAAAACACTGCCATTGGGTACACAAAAATGATCTAAAAGTTGCTAAATATATAGGATCCCTTCATTACATTAGTGAAGACTTTGCCAAAATACAAATATGCATGAAAAAACATCAGAGTTGAAACCACAGAACATTAAATGAACCATTTGTATTTGCCAGTTCTGGTAGATATTAGGTGTTTTATCCCACAGATGGCATGTACAGATGTGCCAAAAAGTAACTACTCTAAATGATCACGAAAAAATCTTTTATTAAAGCTTCTTACAGTCGCGCATACCCAACTGCGTGGTATTCCCCATTCTCATCCTTTTGTCCTCTCCCGACACTGACATTGATACTCTTGTGGTTTTCACACACAAAAGGATGGTCACAAGCATGTGTGCCTTTGCTTCCCCAAAGTTAATTCAAACTGTATACAACACCCACATCAAAGAGCAGTGGACACTACTGCATGGCACTTTCAAAAGAAAGGAAACAAGTTCTAAGTGTATGAGAACTGACACGAAATAAACGTAAAGGGCAAAATAACTCTCCTTCATTCATTCATTTTACAAGTGGTAAAAGGCCCCCATAATGCAGCAGCAGTGCAGAGCTAGTCGGGCTTGATTTTCAAATAAGGAGCGTGCTCCTTAAATTTTATAAGAAAAAAATAGCAAATCGTCGCTCTCCAAAATATCTATTCGAGCGCGGTCACACCCCTTAATTTCTGCAGGAGAGCAATAGAACCGCGCTCCTGAATGAAATACAGAAAAATATGTGTTTGCATCCTACGGCATGCATTGCACTTCAATCCGTTGTATCATAACACCACTGCAGTACTGTAGCTATCAATACACCAAAGCAAGTTTGCTGATTTTACATTACCGTGTAGCGATGTTTTAAGAGGGATTTACAGGTTAAATCCAAGTGCTTCACTGTGTACATTTTTAAAAGAACGTTCGTGTGAGAGTTTCTGTCACACACACAGTTGGAGTTGTCATTAAATCGCTATGGCAGAAATTTTCGAAGCAACGTTTTTGTCAGAGCAGGGAGTTGCAAGAGCTGGCAATGCTGTGATTCTTTGTCTGCTTACAAGCCTTCTCAGTCATATAATGCCATGTATTATCATATTCGAAGTGAATTTTATCGACAAATGCATTGACAATATTCCAGAAACACTATTAAAACATTTGCTGATGAAGTAGCGATCGTTCGAGGATCGCGCAAATTGTAGAAAGAAAGCAAGTTCCTCCTTGGCAGAGCAAGTACTGGTTCTGCGAAATTAATGTTAAACCGCAAAATCCCCATTTTAAATTTATGATTGAAATGGTGCATCACAAACGATTATCATGTGAACATTCCCTGTTTAAATTGCAATGAAATTTATCAAGTGGCTTTGAAGGTTATATTTCGGCATAATGACATTCCTTTCAATTGCAGTACTGAATACTGATGATTTTACTACTTTGAGTTCTAGTTTCTGCAATGTGTCGGTACCTTCTGTACTGTAGGTGCATGGTACTGCTGTGTGATTGCTACGCATGAGCCGTGATTCCTTGGGACAGGGCGGTCCCGTGGTATGGAGACACCCCCACCCCCCCATATTTTAAAAGTCGCCCCATTGACTTTCAAGGTTTTCAGACAGCAATCGTTTTGAATTTGAAAAACAATTCACCGGCCTTGATGCTATGAATGAAGTATCAGCAGTTGTTTATTTTTGATGCTTTATTTGATCTTTAAACTGGCTGGTGAACATCGTTTTGTCCCTCTCCTTACAGCGGGTCAATAATTTGTAAAATATTTCTTGCTCTGAGGTGGTACCAAGAAAAATGGTGCCTATCGTGTAAAATGATAATCATGCAGATAATTCCATCGGCACTTAATTTAGTAAGGTATAGCTAACGATAAAACTGTGTCTTTGAAAATGCTGTGTCCAACCAATTCCAGAAGAGAGAGGGCTCTTGCTTTTCGCACGGTCAAGATTTTGACAAGACAATTTGGCGGTTTTCCAAAGTGGGACATGCGTTGTAGTACACAGTTAATGTTTAAGGTACTGATCATTGGCTGTACAAGCTAAGTGGAGGAGCAAGCAGCCCCAAATTTCAGAAATCTGACTTTAAGCAGATATTTTGTCTCAATTGGGCAGCGAACTTGAAAGTTAAAAAGGTCTGGGGTCGGTGAAAAACCGCCACTCTTCCAAAAATAGCCCGTATACTGTACAGTCATGAGCCCTGCATGCGTTAAGATTTGAAAGTAATTTAACACACACAAGGCTTTCCTTTATTATATAGCTGACACGCTAGTGGGAGGAGGGGGGCGGGGGTACGTAATATTGGTTGGTGGGTGGGGGCAAAGGATACATAAAATATGTAATTATCAAAGAGAGACTACACTATCCACACAGGGCACCACCCTTGCTGCGGAAATACAATAGGTTCCAAAATTTTAGCCGTCAGAAATTCTAAACCAAGGTGGAGATCGAACCTTTGTAGATAGCCTAAGCAAATTGAGATTCAGAGGAGAGTTGTTGTAGCAACCAAAACACGGGCCCAAACGTATATAAAATTGTAAGTCCATGTCAGATTATTTGAAAGTGAAATTCCATGTGCCCGCCATATTAGGCATCAGTCACTATCAATACCCAGATCCATGACCAAAGTATCACTACTATTTTCTTCTACGGCATTTATCTCGCTTGTTACAATAGTGCGAAATTAAATTGACATCTTTGTTTACATTGAACTGTAAGTGAACTTAAATTTTTTACGGCATGTTAAACAGCATTCAATTTAGGATCTATGAATCAACACAGAGTGAGCCACGTCAAGATTGTGACTAGTGAAGTGTTTTTGAACTTGTGAATGTGATCGCTACCTCTCGGAAAATATTATTTATGTATTGCGGAGCATGCCTAACAAAATGTTGTCGTGTTTTAGTCACCGAAAACCGGATATGGCGATAAGGTACCAAGTTCCTACTTCTTGGTACCGCGTGCAAACACCTATACAGTTTAGGCCTATACAGTATGAGCTGTAATGCGCACCTTTTAAGTTTTTGTTCAAACCATCTGTACTGTGCATATAGCTTGCTCAAAAATCTACTGTCTGCATTTATTGGCTATTTTATTGTCCCTTTTTCTGGGCTCAAAGTCATCTTGGTTCGCCTAAAACTAGTACAGCTGAAGTTTCTGTCAAAAAACGGTCTCAAAATTATCCATTAATAATGCTTTTTTCGTTCTCGTTCGTTAGAACTCAAATACCATCGGGAATATCACAATAATTTCATTGATCTTAACATATATTTCATTAACAAAATTCTAGTAATTACAAAAAAAGGCAGAAATTTGGGAATCCCTTCATGGATCGGCTTTAAGAAGGCTCAGTGTAGAGACGTCACATCAACTGACATGAAATTAACCAATCAGTGCAAGTGCAATAGTATTCTCTGTTCAGTAGCAATCTTCACTTATAAACTGTAGTATGTACACAACATCTACCATAATTGCTCGCGGCAGCTCCACGAAAAGAGCGTCGGTGAATGTTTCTTGCAGTATTATATTATACAGGGAGTTGCCACGTGGCCAAAAGCCACGTGGAAGCAAGCTGTACATAAATTTATGCACTTGGTCTTATTTGCATCACATTCGTGGCTTACTGGGTGCACTTGGGTTATTTTAGAATAAACTACCGTCCCTACAGAGATGCGTAGTTTCGTCGATCCCTGATGTTGAAATCGGGAGACCCGTGTAACTTCTGATGGCATGCTTAACTTTCATTGAAATGTTTCAGAACGATCGTTGAATAAACGCAAGCATAATTTTAGGACTACAAATTAAATAATGAAGGAATACAACACACCAACTTAACTGGTGTGCACCACTTGCGTTATTTTAGTATGGCTTAAACTACCGTCACTATGAACATGCATAGTTTAGTCGATCCCAGCCCTGATGTTGAAATCGGGACACCCTTGTAACTTCCGATGGTCAGTTTTAGAACAATCATTGAATGAAAGCAAGCAAGCATTATTTTAGGACTACATATTAAATAATGAAGGGATATAACACTTTGGTGTACAGTAGCTAGCTTCAACAGTACAAGTACAAGTTCAATTTTGTGTTTTATTAGCCAAGGAAAAAATTTTTAGCGCTCAGTTTTTAGTAGAGCAGCCCCGTGAACGTAGTGGAAAAACACGGAGACTAAGAGCAGATGGGTTGTTGGCAAGTTAAGCAATGATGAAGAGTTAGCCAGCGGGAGGGCCAGGGCGGGGGTTTTTAACAAATAATTCAGTTTCCGTTCCTGATTTCCATACACTGCGGGCACATAATTTATGAACATTGTGTGACGCTTATATAGCTAAGCCGGAGAGCACAAATAAAAAGGGTTCTTTGCTTTTGACAAATTGTAGTATAATTACCAGTCAAGTACCGCATCTGTGTGTTTCTAAACGAGGCATCCAGTTCCGCTGGCTTACAGACACAAAGTTGTACGTACATGCTTGCATCAGCACATATTAACTTAGGAACTTTATGTAAAATGTACAGGGAAAAAACCAGTTAAAATTGAAGTACGATTATTAGACCTGATTATACTGGTTATCTTTTTTGGAACACTGTGAAAGCTTACGGAGCGCTAATAAAATAGCCTGATCTTTTTCCTACAGTTCATTGAAAAAAATGTTCAGACAGTTGTGTAGCCCAACAACAGTAGTAAATACTTGTGTTCCTCATTTTGTGTACAGCTGTTGGCACTATTTAGTTCACATGTTTATCGTTATTGTCCTCGTTTGTTTCTACGTTGCTGGAGAGAGTCTATTGAACAATACCTCTTCGAGATGTGTACCGTGAAAGTCTGTCTGCTTAGCAATTCAGCCGGAAACCACGAAACTAAGCAGCTTAAGATTTCATGCAGAAACCTGTCCTGTTACAATAGAAAAGTATCTGCGCAGAGGAGCAGTGAATCTGCGGACTTGCGTAGGGGAACAGGTAGTTACTTTTTGGCACAACTGTATGTGGCTCCCAAAACTGTGAGTTTACTCGTCAGAATATTGCACATCCAACGTAGACAGAGTTTTTGTGAGATTTCCACAAATCCCTTAAAAAGCATAATCTCAACCCTTGCTGTAGGAATTTAACATTGGTCAAATCAATAAGTTGGTTTCACTAAGCATAGTAGCGTTTACACTGTGACTTAATCAAGGATGAGCTCTGCACTCTGCTAGTTTTTGGAATACAGGGTAACTCTTTGGTCTGCAAAATTCTCGTATGTCAGACTACTTGGTCAGTTTACACCTTAACCTCTCCCCCTCACAGGTCACTCCCTTTCATAATCCCATTGGGAAAAACAAGGAAGAGTTTGAAAAGTGCTAAAAGCATTAGAAATATGTCTCTCTACAAAGCATAGGGTAATTTTCTTGGAGGTGGGCGAGAGCATTTTTTGCCCAAATAATGTCACCGTTTATTATGTTTTGCCCTTGTCTTGCCTGAATAGACCAACTGCCTTTGCCCGAATTGGGAGGGCGAGTGCCAGCTTGCCCCCCTGCCTCGTATGCCATGATCGTGTGTTAAATAAGTCTTTTTCTGAAGTAGAAGAAGAAGTAAAAGAAACCATTCCCCTGGTTCTCTTTTTTTTTCCTCTGTATTTAATGCCAATCAAAGCATGACCGTAAAGAAACAATTTATTCAGTGCCACATAATATCCTTGGTGCTTGAGTGTACAGTATTTGAGTTAAAACATCCCCAGTACTTTGGGATAAATTAAAGTACAGAGTTTTGGGCTGCCCGTTTTTGTTTCCAAAATTTTCTGAAAGTGAAGTACAAAGTACACTTTATTTGCAGGCTTTTGTCATTGAACCTTTTTGAACATTGTCATTCTTTTCCTTATGTTATCACCACTTCTCATGAAATGCATGATGCTTACTCATTGGTTAAGATGGTGCAAAATTGCCCGTCTGCCAGTGAAGGCCAATCTGGCCAAATTGGCCATCTCCAAATTGTGTTTGTATGCACACCATTCAATCACAAGGGAATATATTTTAAATAAATAGTTACTTCATCTCAAACAAAACAAAAACTGCAAGAGCTACAGTAAATGACAGTTATCAGCTGCATTTTGCATGGTTTTTGTGAGTTCTCACTACGCAGATGTAATATGTTTGCAAATGTAAATGCTGAGTCTTCAAATGAAGTTCTTTGCTTTTTATGGATGTCTAATTTCGCTATGACCCGTAACTCTACGATTTCTGTAAAATGTGATTTTGGAGATCATTTGTGTGCTTTTCAAATGTTTTTAGTTGAAAAAATCTCAGAGAAACAGTTAAGGAAACTTCACCATTGTTGGAATAAAAGATGGAAAATCAATGTTCTGGTGACAAATATGTTCTGGAAAAATTAATTTATTTTCTCAATGGGAGGTAAAGGTCATTGCAGTGCACTCCTTGAAATTATTTAACGATATGAAAAGCAGTGGTGGATTTTATGTTCAGATGGTTGCCATGACACTCGTCGTCAAAGTAAGAGTCCAGGATAGGTTAATTGTTTAAAAATCTTCCTGTTGTTATGGAAACAAAAGTTTAGCACAAACAAACTTTACAGGATGCAGACCTACTTTACTTTGACGTTAATTACTGCTTTGTAGACTTTGTAAAAGTCATGTTGTTACTTGTTTTATCGTCTGTGAAATTCCAAAGATAACTACGTGCCATAAGGGAGAGGGTAAAGTCTGTTTGAGAGTAAAGCAAAAGCCATCCTTGGGAAAAATGGCTGGAAGGAAAAGATGCTATAGAGAAGAACTCCATTGCTGTTTCATGATTTAAGGGTTAATATTAAAATGTAGAAATTTAACAGAGAAGAACGTCTCTCTTTGTTGATTTTATACAAGGAGACATTCCAGGCCTAATTGAACTATTTATTTGAATAGAGTTAGTTGAAATGAAATGTACTATGTATTGGTCATGTTGACAGTGTCAGATTTTTAATATTTCTATTGGATGGTTGAATGGTTAGATGGTCAGATGGATTTATGGCCCAGTTTCTGACCAATTGGTTAAAGGCTAGCCTGCCACTACCTTTTTTTTCTAGTTCTAGCTGACTTGGTTGTTTTCCCTACTACATTGCTTATGATTAGGACCAAGCACAATGGCAATAGGTTCAGTTTTCAAAGTCTTTGCCATGACCCAGCCAGGACTTGACCTTCTGACCTTGTAACTGCCAGTTGGATGCTCTTACCATTTGACAAAGCAGTCCGGTGAAAAAGAATTAATCTCCCTATGATTGACCGTGCTAATTTATGTTCATATCAATTGGTCATGGTAAAACATATCAAAACTACTGTAATATCTGAAGATTCTTTTTTCTTTCTTTTCTTCAGGTTTGTGTTCTTGACCTAAGGAAATGACCATTAACACCAACTAGGGAAAATGTCACAGCATCTGATAGCGAGGGCAGTGTACCATCATCAGGATGTTTTCCCCAGTAAATCCATCTGCAAAGTCTAAGGTCTACGAAAAACTCAATCTGCATTGATGCACACTGAAAACAAGAAGATTTAGATCTCGTGATCTTAGAGGGAACTTGTGCAAAGGTCAAGCAGTTTCAGTTTGAATAAGGATACTGTTTGCTCATAAAATGTACCCAAATTTAGCACATTTTTTGCACAAGAACTGTAATTCAAAAATATTGGATAAAAGTACAGGTGAAGTTGATGGAGAGGGTAAAAGAGCATTTACAGTTGGAGCATGTAAGGCTGTTCAAGAACTATGTGCAAGTTTTTTTCCGGGGGAGCTAAAAAAGGGTATCTTTTGCTTTCCATTTTAGAGAAGAAAAACTTTTTGCGCTGTGTGAAATGCTTTTCTGGAATTCCTGATAATAATGGAACTTCTAAAGAACTTGCCTGCAGGCTATGAAAGACCAGTCTCATTCTTAAGTTGACTTACATTTTGTACTTTCAAGTTTTTGTCTCAACAATTGGTGAACGACTTGATTAATTCTGGAAGAAATGGTAATCTAACTTATGAAAGCAGGGTCTGGGTTGTGTCATTATTGTGAGTTGGTGACCAATAGAGTTGCTCAAAATGTTGGTAGTGACACCTGATATTCCACATATATATCACTTTTGAAAGTGCTAATAATAAAAGTGACATAATTTAGTTTATTTTACTTTCCCAGTTTGCTACTTTAAGAAAGCGATACAACATTTATTTGTAGCCCAGCCCTTCTGGATACACTGTTCAGATTGTGTAGGTAAATGCCACAGCAAATTGACTTGACTTCAGAGCTGAGGCATGAAATGCAGAATGCAGGGGCTTTAACAAAGTAGACGTTTTAATGCAGGGGTCAAATGTATTACTAATAGCCAAAGTAAATCCATTTTTGGCAATTTTCAGGATGTAGCCAGCTTCCACTTCAGAATGGCTTAGTGCCTCATATTTTAGAGTAAGTGTGCAGTATGCTCATGTCTCAAATCAAAGTGTGAGATTGGTATCAGCAGACACAGAGAATTGGTGATACCTGCTGCTTGTTATATTGTTACAACTGCATTGAAAAACTTCTTTTAGGCAATGAAAGGATAAATATCTGTTGGTAACATCTTCTATCGTGGTGGTGAGTGTGACCTAGTGGAATCATTGGCAAACTAATCTTGATTTTCCCAGAGAACTTTCCTTTGCTGCTGACATATTTTCTGTAAGGTAAAGGATTTGCTCACAGCAAGAAGATGTTATCATCGTTATTGGAACAATACAACTGCAAGAAAAGTCAAGCAAGGGATAATTCTGCTAGGGCTGTTGTGATAGCACTTCACCTAGTTATCAAGTAACAAATCTTCATGGAGTATTTCATCGTGGGGTAAAATATGGTCCCTAGCTGAAGCTAGATGAGTAAATGTTATTAGTTGTGACAATAAGTGTGAACTGAGAATCATATAATATACAGTTGTTCAGGAAGATGGTTTTAATTCTTATCATGTTGAATTTGTCATTGTAATGTGCATGGGTGTATTTCAGAAGATTTTCAGTTGAGTACATCATGTAGCAGTCTATTCAAATTTACTGCACTTTCCTTTGAAGATATGCATCCATGTTTTGTACATAAGTTGTTAAAGGGACAGTCAGAGAATGTTAGCCTTTTGTTGCAGCACCCCATTTCTGAACTGACTGTTTTAATACCAGAATATAAAAACACTGAAGAGGTCTTTCAGGTTAGAAGAAACATTATCTTTGTTTTAGTACTGTTGATTGGAGATTTCTGAATTTTGTTGGGGTAACAAATTCAACACAGATGCAAGACTAGACATCCTTCACTCTCTGTAACCAATCACAAAGTTAGACTGTGATCATAGATCATTTTTTGTTTGAAGTCAACGTACAAATGTGGTTGAAGAACTAGAGTTATGAAAAAAATTGGAAAACAAACTCTGGTTGCCCCTTTGTGTACTTCATCCAGAAGTGTCCAATACCACCAGCTCATTAGTATGCAGATAAATTAAAAATAACACAAAACAGAGAGAATTTTGTACAGACTAGGCAAGTGGAACATCATTGCATTACTATGTTAACAGTCTACTAGCAACATCCCTGGTTCATTTATAGGAGAAGATTCCCCCCAAATTACTTGTTTCATCTGTAAAATCTTACCCCAAAGTCTCATCTCATTAAAACATCAGATTTGACCATTTTGAAGATAAGTATTATTTAAAGAAAACTAGTAGAAATATTGCTCAAAATGTAAATGGAAGTTTCCACAAAAATGTGTTACAATTATTGCATTGAAGTGTTGCATGTGTTTTTTTCACAAAATTCTTTGAGGTAGCTTCAATGATATACAAACCTGAAATAATTCTGCCCTATTGGTGACATATGTCCCCTGCAGCATACGTAGCTATGTTTGGTGCGGTAAACATGTGTCACCCACAGCATGATAAGGATTAGGTATCTGATATGTAGCTCCCTGCGGAGATATTGTCATTTGTCATCTAGATGCAGTTGCACCAGTTTGTACCACATGTGAGGAAAAAGGAAAGTCCTTAGGCACACCTGACAGAGGGGAATTTTGAAAACTTTCAAAAATTTTTAATTTTGGTTGAAAGTCTGTGAGTTGGGAGTGATTGGTCTTGAAAAATCATTGCATGGTCTGAAAAACTGGAGACAACACTTTTTATACTTGGAAATTATGATGTAATATGTACACAGTTCATACATGATTTTAAAAATTGGGTCATTTCTCAGTCCAACACTCCTCATAATAAATAAGTCTTCAAAATATTTGTTGCTGATTATGAAAAAGTTATTGATTGAATGTGTGATAAACCCTGAAGTATTCAACTTGAAGGAAAACAATTACTTTTGCTGTTCAAAAAAGGCCATACTTAAGTTTGGGCCACTACCTTCATTGCTTGCAGCAACAACAGTCATGACAAAGATATTTTACATTACCTAAAACTATTTCAAAGCATTAGTTTTATTTGAATCATTTTCTACCCCATTGTCCCTTTAACTTTGGTTTATCTGCAATGCATCATTTATCAAAGAGACTTATCATTTGTCAAGGAAATTCCTTCATGGATTCTCCTCAGATTTGACCTTTGTTTGACTCCCCAGTGTGACTTCCAGCAATACTTGTTTCCGGTAATATTTTGTTTATCTTGATACTGTGCTTTTTACTTGCTGCAGGGTGTTTTAGGTCAAATTCTCAATGGCAAGTATGGATATCTGAGTGAATAAGCTAACTCTGTTTCAAAGTTACTTGAATCATGCTTGAATCATATGAACATGTTTCAAGGTAGTCAGGCTGATGCACATATATTCCATCTTTATAAGGGGCTGTGGAGGGGGGTGGGGTGGCAATATCTTGAAGAAAGGATGAAAGTGTAGGATTGAAGTTTGTTTTGTCTCCAGTGAAGCTAGGACTGAGGAAGTCTCAAACTCCAGACAGAATTGTCTCTTGTAGTGGTATCCAAAAGTAAATAAGGTCAGTCACTTGTGTACCACAGTGCTTGGGTCAAAATGTGCACTCCACAAAACTGCTATTGGTTTTCTATCTCCCTAAGATATATACCCAATATTTAAAATTGGATGGTACAATTAAACAACCAATTTAAATCAATTGCCTGCAGTGTTGTTTGAGTAATGCAGGTATAGATTATCAACAGCATCTTTGTTTGTGAGGCACACTCTCTGTTTTTAAACTTCACAATTTCATGTTTAATTATTTAAAGGATTATCTATTTTCATTGTCCTTTTAATTAGGTTGTACACTGTTTTTGATGGGGAGGAAAAAGGGGAGGGGGACCAGTGGAGTGAGAGGAGGGGGTTGTGCATTTTTGAACATGAAATGTAGGCCACTTACCATTTACATCTTCTGTGATTTACATTTTCTCTAAAGTTAGGTTCAGAAGGGTCAGAAAAGAGCATTGTTGATGTCTTTTGCCAATGATGAAGAATTACATGACCTGTGAATGTTGTTTGCAGGAAGTGCAAAGACTTGTATACTTGTATATGTGGTTATATTGACAAGTTGCTTGCCTTTTTTCATCTCATGATCTCTGTTTAAGTTTCTTTAACTGCTCATTTAAGACTGTGTGATGCACTCATCCAAGTTATTGCTACGGTGACCAGGTTGGTCTTGTAAGTGCATTGAAAGTATCAACGTAGTGCTTTTCTTGATTGATTCTCACAGTATTTCTGGAAAAAACTGGGCAAATTTTAATTGTTTGCACTTATTTTGTGAACCTTAGCCTCTCTTTAATAATCTTTTCTTAATGTGGATTAGTATAAAAACTTGCTGCTGTTGTGTTGAGCAAAGAACAAGAAACACTTCAGCCCTCTTTGGAGACTGGTACTGATCTGGGGCCCAAGAGGATACAAGAGTTTTGGAATAGGATAGGGAAGGGGACAAGGGCTGTGTATGGTAGTGTCAGTACTAGTAGGTGCTGGGGGCTGCAATTTTTTTGGAATTGTTAATGTTAAAAAAGAAAAAATGTTTGTATAAAGTTATCCATCTTAAGAACTTGTAAATCTCTCAGGGTAGATAATCAATTGTTGATAATGTTTTAAGAATTGGTGATGTGAGAATGAGAATTGAGGATAATTTTTTATTTAATTTTGATATTTTATAGTATGAGGTAAGTTGTCACTTTGAGAAGTGTTAACATATTGTTGGAGATAAAATTGTACCTAAAGTGAATACAACTTTTGGTGAATAGTGATTAACACTCAGTTTAAGTAACCACGCATTGAACTGCATTGTTTACCAGTGACCTGGAAGTGTTGTATGTTGTGCTGTATGAAATAGGGGTATCAGCTTTTCTCGTGGTCCGTAGTAGTATTAGGTAAAAAGAAAATAGGATCAGTCGGAATTGTTTTAGAGAAGTGTATGCTCAGATGACACAATAATGTAGGGCAAACACATAAAAGTAGCTTCGAGGAATTTACCAGGGTTCGTGGCAGTTTTGATACTCCCATCAGTTTGCCAAGGTTTAATTTAAGGATTGCTGGTTCAACTCCCTGGTCTTTATATCGTATCCTAGGGTGAAGTGCTTTGTTTTGGTTTCTCTGCCCAGCCAGAGGTTAAGTGAGCTTCTTTGAGTTATCATGCCATCCTTGGTTCATTGTATTAACGCAGCTGACTGGAGATAAGACCTCTAGTACGAGTTGTTTTGGTTTCTCTGCCCAGCCAGAGGTTAAGTGAGATTCTTTGAGTTATCATGCCATCCTTGGTTCATTGTATTAACGCAGCTGACTGGAGATAAGACCTCTAGTACGAGTTGTTAAGGTTAGGTTAGATGGAGTTTCAGGCCCCCATTTCCAACCAATTGGTTAAAGTCGAGTCAAATGTTTTAATATGCTATCGATGATGATGCACCATCGATAGTGTATTGAATCGGTTTGTAGTCAAAGGTACCACAAGAGTAATCTATGACGTCATCCAAAAGCTGGCATAGATTTTAATGCATTTTCAAGTGACTACAAAACAGGTCATCTATAATTTAATAGGTTCAAAAACTGTATTTGGAAATAATATTGTGTGCAAGTAAACACTTCTCACTTTCTGGCAGGTATAAGCATGGACAGGATAGTGAAGAGGAATCTCCTACCAATAAGTCTCAAATCTCTGCCTTTGCTTCTAGGGAAGCAATAGTCTTGGTCAAGACGTTGTTGCACATTATTTATCACCAAAATTCAAAATACAGGGCGGGCTTTTAACTTGACTTTTGTGCAGTGAGCTTTGCTTCGGTAAGAACATAGCTGAGGATTTCTGAAGGTAATAGAGGGTGTACTCAAAAAAGTAGCAAATGTTGTATTATTGACTATATTGTATTAGGGAAGCAGCTAAAACATACCAGATTATGTATATTTTTCAGAAAGGATCTCACCATTTGATATTCCAGTTGCAGATCTTTCTTATATGAAGGGACTTATCGTTTCAGATTCACAAATTTAACCCTTCATATCTTTGTAGTGTAAATCGGTCAAGGCTGCTTTCCCTTTAGTTTTGGAGATAATAACAATCATTTCATCCGAAATCCGAAATTGTGATATAATAAGCTTTGGTATTATTGTATGCAGATTCGTTTTGAAAATTACCTGGTATATATTATCCCTCTACAATTAATCAGCCTTATCTCCCTGTTCATACATATTTTTGGCAATTTAAGTTTTGCAGATATTTCTTTTATTTACATAAAAGGCTTTTCCCCCCTTTTTGCAACATATCCAGTTTGTGTATTAAATTGGAAGCTTACGTTCTGTACAGGAATTGCTGTAAAATAATCTTTCCAATTGTTTTCTATTTTGAAAATAAATTTCTCAAGAAGAACATTCTTCAATTTTGAATTGTTTCACATTATTTTTTATTTTGTTACGTTGGTTCACAAAAAGTTCACTTTTCATGGCTCCGCCTCTCACGCGGAAGGCCCGGGTTCGCTTCCCAGTTCGAGTCATACCAAAGACTCTAAAAAAGGAAACTACTGCCGTTATGCAAGATGCTCCGCATAAGCCATGGAGTAGGGAAAACAAGCCAGTGAGCCGCAACTGGAAAAAAGGCCGTGGCCGACTAGACTTGAACCAATGGGCTGAAAATTGGGTCGTAAAACTACATCTAACAAACTCTTTTCAGGGCAAAACATGTCGTACTCTAATTGTTGCCCCATCAATTAGAGTTTTCAGGACAAACGTGTTTGACGTCCCTTTGAGATATCTTCACCAGACTCGCAGCAGTCCCATGTGTCGTATTTATTCAATTTTTAAAGTAAGCACATTCCGTAATGTGGGAATCTTCCTTTATTGCCTACTCATTTCATCGAAAATTTTGGTGTTACAGTTATCTAACAGTCAAAATATTTCATAAAGGCGTTATTTTCAAGAGTAATAGGCTACATAGTTTTGAAAAGTGTAGATACTTTGGTGTCGTTTTGAAACTGACATCCACCAAGGTGTGGATTTTAAAGCTCTACCACTCAGATTCAAATTTAAAAAAATTAATTAAACGGCAGTTCACTGTTCAGGTGACATCAGATGGAGAAACCCCGAACCACACTCAACCCTTTATTTCCTACAAAACAGCATTTTGTCAGTACGTGCCCATATTTCCGGAGACGTCGTATTTATTCTTTCAAAAATTCTATAGTATTTTGTCCTTGTTGAAAGCCCGCTCCGCCTTCAGCTGTGGCCTGCGCGACTTGAACCAGTTGGTTGAAAACTTGGCCGTGAAACTCTGTCAAACCCAGCATAAATCGAATTCAAAAAACGTTAACCTAGCAGATCCGGACCGTTTCATTCCAAGTGTCAACCATTATTAGCAACCGGGTGGAGTCCCAGATTCCCGGCCGGCCACAGTGCAGTGAGATGGATCTTTCGTAGAAGGTCGACGTTCGTATTTCAGTTCTGCACTGACCCTTCAAAGAAACCAAAGTTGACCTACATTCCTTAATTTGCAAACGATAGTAATTTTCTTTTCAGTATTTTCTTTTCAACATTCTGTATTGCGACGAGAGGAGAAACATTTGATGCCTGTGTCTATTACGATATTTAGCTTGGGCAATGAAGATCTCAAGAGGAAGAATTTGGCGACATACATCCTCATACTTGATACTTTTGAAGCAAACGCTTTTATCACAATTAACGGCTCTTGTCACACATCTACACATTTGTCACAATTTTGTCACAGGGAACCATTTTTGTCTTAACTAACTCCCACTTAAGTCACAACAGAGGTTACCAATTTTGTCACAAAAATCAACCACTTTTGTCGCAATTGGCTAGGCCACCACTTTTGTCGCAAATGTCCCCTTCACACCTTTGTCGCAGCTTCCTCACACTATTTAATTGGAAGGCTTTAAAGGCGATTTGAAGTACACACCAAGATCTCTTATCTGATACTAACTGGATAACATCATGACCGTTAAGAGTGTTGATTGTATGGAACCCTACATATGCATCATTTTGCATTTATCATCTGTCAATAATGTTGGTTATATTGTTTAGGAAAATCAAGGACTGCAAATTTTATCTAATGGATGTGGATAAGAGACTTCTCCAATATTTTGGTAGCTAGATGGCTTGCAACCACAGAATGGCAAATTCCTCCACTCACAGCACTGGCATCTTCATTTTTATTTGTTTGATCAGTGCATTGAAACTTGGGCTACAGCCATGGACGTAGATTTCTTTTCAACTTTGTGGGTAGGGTGCTGGTGGTTTGAATTATGGTTATTGCCTAAAAGATGTCCACGACGATAGCGAAGCGCGAAGGCCATCCTGGGAGTGGGGTCCAGGGGCGAACCTCTGGTGGGGGTGCAAGGATGCGAAGTCCCCGGAAGCTTCTGGGTTTTAACGTTTCAGGGGCGCCAGGAAGATGGGATAAATGGGTACTTTTCAGAGGTAATGTTCTTGAGTATGGACATATTTTTACATTTAGGAAAAACTCTTTTTAGGCAAAAAAAAAAAAAACACTTAAATTAGCTGTACTGGAGAATTGGAATTGAACAAGCGCAACAACAGTGTACTTTAAAGCTTAAAAGGCAGGTATCAACTAATAGGGTTATTCCCGACAACTAGAAATTAACTTCGAAGGTCATTACATGACCTGCAAGTTGGTCGAGGTGAAACAAATCATATGTGACCTGTCTTGAGTATTTCAGTGATTATGGAGAACTACCAAGCTTAAATGACAGAAACTTAGAGTACCGGTATATGACTTTTACGGCTTACAACATTTTGAGAAATGTTAAAAGTATGGAAACTTTCTGATGCAGTGTACCCGCTAAACAGCATCATAATTATTAACGGGACACACGTAGTTTTGAGTGAACACCTAATCATGTTTAAATGTTCTTGCCAGCAAAATAATAATAAAAAAACAATCTTATACACGTATGGACTAAGCATTGGGAGATGGTTACATCATTGAACACTCCCCGTAGTCAAATATTTGTGGGATATACATTTCCACCCCTCCGTGACTTTCGCCTATGGCTACTGCACTTCAAGCCAGCCGCACACTTACACGACTTTGCACACCGCAACTCAACTCGATCGTCGGATCTCCAACAATCGAGTAATGTGCGTGAGTTTACGACTGCGATTGACAGTTGCAACTTGTAAGACCAGCTTTAGGTCGCGCCGACTTTAGTCGGGAAGAACCAACATGTTGGTTATCCCGACTGGAGTCGGTGCGACTTTAAACTAGTCTTGACATTGCCAATCACAGTCGTAGTGACGATCAAGTTGAGTTGCGTTTTGCAAAGTCGTGTAGTATGCGGCTAGCTTTAATAACAAGAAGAACAAAAATAACAAAAATAACCGTAATAATAAAAAAAAAAAGAAAAGGGAAAAGTGATGATGGGGACAATTGTGATAAGAGTGGTGACCTAGCCAGTTGTGACAAAAGTGGTAAGCTCTGCTGTGACAAAAGTGGGCGAAATTACAACAAAAGTGGTAACCTGTGACAAAATTGTGACAAAAGTGGTGAGCTGTCACAAAATTGGTTAATTATGACAAAAGTAGTTGCTACATACCTTGGTGCTCCATATAGACGAATCCGGACAGCAAGTGATGGTCTGATTGTAGTTGGCCATAACTGGGGCCTACGGCCTTTAATCTGTCGATATCATTGCCTACCTGTACCATGGATGGTTGTACACTGAATTGTATCATGATTTCCTCAATTTCAAATAATATGAGAGTTTAAAATTCACATAAACAATAAATAAAAACGATTTAAGGCTGATGGACCCCACTAATGGCTGCCTACAGTCACTAAAACGAGCGTTGGTCGGATTTGTCTATTGAGTAAAAATATTTCCGCCGTTGGTTAGTTGGTTAGTTATATTAAACAACACACCAACGCGAATGTTATATTAGTGCCAAACAGTTCAAATACGTCGCAAGTCCTCCCGTGAAGCCGCCTCTCACTACAGGTGAAGAATAACGTGGGCATATATTACCGACCAACGGGGGGGGGGGGGGGGGCTATGAGGCCTTTGGTAGACGTCAAAGACGGTATGGGGATATCATCAATCGAACCGAAGTAAGGTAGGCACGGAGGATCGATTTCATATTTGTTGTGAAAATGTCCCATGTTATTCGATTATTAGGTAAACTGATAAATATCCCATCCAACCTTCCAAATGTTGGTGTCTGTACCAAATTTATACAATCGCGGCATTCACCGACAGTATGAAAGAACTTATGAATTACCTCATGCAAGGATCGTTAAACTAGGAAGTGTTAGACGACATTTCCCTTGTTAAGCCGCATTGCGTGGTAAGTTGGTACAGAATGTACAGAATGAAAGTTGGCAACAGTACACTGGTACAGTGGTCGTATGGGATAAAGTCATTGAAATGTAGCCTGCACCTAGTACCCTCACTGCTTAATCCATTCTCTAAAACTCGAAAGAACAGATTACTCATGCTGAGATTGAAGAAATGAAGAACTAATTAAGCTCAAAAAAGGAGTGTCCCTTCCGCTCTTCCAGTAACACCCCTGAATATAAATCGCAATGAATGGTTATTCTGATGACTAAATTAAGCAGTTCCCAACCGTCCCGACGTGAGACTTGATTTCTGCATTATCACGCACTCAGATCTCTCACGCCATGAATACCCCCTTCCTCGAATTCTATTCTTGCCCTCCCCCAAATGTTTGGATATGACAGCTGAGGATATGGATGAGGAAGATACCATCGTTATACGTGTATGAAATTTAACTAGACTTATTAATGATACAGACAGGTGAAGTGGTTTCCTTGGCGCCTTGTCTCCAGACTACCGGTATCAGTTCCGGAAGTACGTCACCATACATACAGTCTACAAAGTGCCAAAACTTCTTCCCAGACACTTTGCCACAAGTATGCTGGAGATTACTCGAATTAAGAAAAACTTTGTTAAAAGATTCATTGAAAGGGTTAATGAACGAAATTGGCATTTTAATGCCACAACCGATGTAAATTTAAAATGTATTGCTTGGGGTGGTTACATGCATGCTGACGCGTCTTTATGACAAAACTTTAAAATACTAGGAAAAAACATATGTGTAAGCATGCAGTGCGGTTTTCGTGTACCGATTTATGGATTGTGAGAAAACGGAATTTATCATTGAAAGTACTAAAATATAAAACATTGAAAAACTGAAAGAAGGAATATCTTGTAGTGCCAGAATAATTACGAAAATTAAATTTGCAAGTGGTGGTGGTGGTAGAATGTAAATTGTAATCATGTGGTCACTGACTTAAAGGATTTAAAGTGATTAAAAAGCAAACTTTTGGCAGGAAAAGATTATGCTATCTTGGCAAACTTTATTCTCGAAATCTTTGCATACAAATTATTTGTTTATGTTTTTTAAGCGTACTTTAATCGTAATTATTCTGAACTAATTGCTTGTAAACATTATCCCACATGCGGGTTCCTTAAGTCAGCGTGGGTCCAGTGAAATGGTTGCAGCAAGGGATATTTTATTTGCTTTACTTACTCCTTGTATACGATTCGTTATGAAATTCGGTGTCGAAACGCAGTGACAGTTAATGCTCTGTTCCTTCGTTATTGAGTTCTATTAAGGATATCAATGTAAAAACGGGCTATACTGATCTGGGCCACGTACCAATCCTGAACAATGACAACCGGAGAAACAATATTGCAGCACAATTTTCCCCCTTTACTTCCAGGTTGCATCCCCATATGGGGCCCTTGTGGGTCCCATTTCCTGGCAAATATTTTGAAAATATTTTGCGCCCGATATTAATAAGGGCCATTTATGGGCTGGCCCACATAACCCATATGACCCGTAGAGGATATTTCTGGTGCTTATGTAAATGAATGATTTTGGTGTAAAATATTGGCCCAACCCTCACGCATGTGGGCTACTCATATGGGACCCTCATTAATCTTGGGTTCAACATTAAATAGACCCCATATGTGTTTACCCATGTGTCAGAGGTCGATTTGTGACCGGGTTAAGGTAGGGGAGCCTTGCTTTTATGGAAAGCTGGTAACTGATTGGCCTTTTTTCAGTGGCTTGGATTTTTACCTGAAGTACTTCCGGTGAACAACATAGATAAGCAACACTTCCACGTCAGTACTGTTAAATAATCTTCTACTGTAATAGTTAAAATGTAAGTAGACTTTTCTGAGAATAACAACATCAGAATTTCCTAACATATAACTTTAAGGAACGCCAGGCATGCAGAACAGTAAGAACAGAAGTCCAGGGAAGAATTTATGTGTTGTAATTCACCAAAATGCCTCAGACAGATAATTCTTCAGAATTTATGTTCTAATGCTCCGATTTCCAACTCCTAAAAAACGTCATCTGCATTGATAACTGGACGGTTTGCTTCCGAAGATCTCCTAATCACCCTTGAATTTTCAGTGACAGAGGGAGCCCCATTTTAATGCACATCAAGATAACTGATAGGTTGGCTGCCCTATAGTATAGGCAGTGTAATTAATGCCAGGGCAGCAGGTAGGGGAATGCAGGTAGGGCAAAAGGTGGGAATCGGGATAACGTTTAAGACCAATGGAGTTCAGTTAATAAAGTAATGAGACTTGTGTAATGACGTCGTTTGACGTCATTTTTGGCGACTCAACAATGAAGCATATTTTAATTCATATATAATCATGATGGAGTTTGTTAAGAAGTAGGCATAATGCACTGATGTCATAAGACGTCATTTTTGGAGGCTCATCAATGAAGCATGGTTTTACTCACCCAGATTGCTATACCGTACATGCTCATAGATAAGAGTGGCGTAGCTGGACTTTTTCCGTGGAGGAGGGCAAATACCAAATGCTTCTGGCTTTTTACGTGTGAACACTGCACTGCATTAGGGGGGTGTAATTTGCTGCGCGTGGAGCTCGCCAAAATTTTGGGTTCACTGACACAAATAATTGTGGGCCTAAGTATGGAGCTTGTAATTCCGAAAATGTTAGATTCTGGGAGTTTCCTGCAAGAAAATTTGAAATTTGAGGGATTATTGAAGACTCTTCGCTTCTTATGATAGGCGACTGAAGATGGTTGTTATAAAATAATGTTACCTAAGGCCTGAGAATTGAGGCTTCCCGACGACATTAAAGATTTCCGAAACATTGTTAGACAAAATATTTCAAAACTAATACCAAATATTAAAGCTCGGGAAAACGACATTGTAGTAGCTCGGAAAAGCTTTGCAGACGTGCACAAACTGCATTAGAGATTGCAATTTAAGGGGGCGGAGTACGTGCGCCGAAAAACGCTGCCTTTTTAAAAATATGAAGCTGCTATATTGGAAGGAATTTGGATTTTTTAAGGAAAAGTTGGAAAAACCGCATTTAGTTGATGCCCCATATGGAAAATTCTCGAATTTTTCACTTTTCAGAGTCAGGAGCCCCTACCCCATCTGTGGTTACGCAACTGCTTAGATATCATTTCTTTGTATGCGGTACAACAGATCTTCAAAGGTGTTTTTCGTTATTTCGTTACCATAGTACTGCACGTATAGATGGAAATACTGTGGGATGAAGTTTAACTGAGGGTACACTCCGTCACTTTTTCAGTTTAGATATGGTCACATTGACCTGATTTTTTCCAGAATATCTCGCTTCGAGGGCTACGCACCACAACCTTCTACTTTATTCATGAATATCATTGTCACTTATCACATATGCAAGGTATTATCTCATCAATTGTACGTTGAAATCGATATCTTAATCATATTTACTCGTATTTTTTTTCACCTCTTCATTTTCATAGTCACTGTTTCATTTATATAGTACCACGTGTCTGCCAGATTGCAGTTTGTTTATTAGAGCTTTCTTCGATTTTAGAATCGCAATTAACGCACACGTTGATTCCCTTCACCTTTCATATCTCGTTTTTATCAACGAATGTAGTAGGCCAAACTGGCACAAACGGATAACGTTTTATCTTGATTACAACAAACGCCAGGCAGCTTCACTTCTTGGACACTGTTTGTATCATAATCGCAGTTGCATTCACATCAAGTAAAGATGGATTAAAAGAAACTACAGATTATTTTCTTGTGCTTTTTTCTATCATGATCAAAGTTGCATTCACGTTGAGTAAAATGGGTCAAGTTAACAAGCTGGTGATCTAAAATATTGTTCTACGAATTTCCGGTGGCTTTTGCTTTAGCCAATATTCAAGGTTATCATTATAAGAGAATCGGACCCGTTTCCACCAATTGAAATGCCTACTATTTGAAACGGAAAATAAATAACAAAGGTGATTTACTTGCGAAATTAGGTTGACTTAGGAATCACCTTATGGTTAAAAAGTTGGCAGAATCCCTATCTACACTCTACAGATGGTGTTTGGCAACTTTTCTAAAAACATTTTGCCCCCGTTTTGTAAACATGCAGTTTATTCAAAGCCAAGCTTTAAAGTTAAACTATATAACTAGTGGAATATAAGCTTGTCTTTCATATCTTCTTATAAATTGTAAACATTTGGAACCAGAAATTTATGAGTTATAAGACGTAAAATTCTAACAAACCAAACCAAATTACGTGGACAAAAAACGTTAATTTAGGAGAGAAAAATAATGATGTGATACACTTGACAGCTATTCTATTACACCAGTCCAATTATGTAGTCCCTTGACGAAGTTATCCTCAAAGGAGGGTCTTCGTAGAGGTGGGCCATTTTATGTCAGGGTCCTCCTCCTTATTCTAACCAAAATTGATCGAGGTGTGTATGAATTAATAAATCATAAGACTTCACAAAGACAAGAGGACCCGTCTGTCTTGAAATTTTCCATGATTATCATTTACTCGTAAGTTTATATCACAAATATCTTTAGTGAATAAATTTTTTAATATTAAATCGGCAGGTGACTGTGCAAGAAACAGGGGACACTTAGGACAGAGGTTAGTGCCTCAATCAACCATCTTAGTTGATTCGTTAAAGTCCACCTACACGTTTTCTCAACTTCTTTGCAAGCAAAACACAAACTATCGAAAAATAAAGCAAATCGAAACTCAAGAATTTAATTCGTTTTGCTCTAGTTTTTCAATGGTTTTGGCAAGCATCATACGCTATGACTTGACCAGTACATTTGTCTTGTAGAATATTGCGTAGGCAGATGGATATTAGGTTGAATCAGTAATTCCCGAAGAATACAAATATCCGATTGGGGAAACTTAAGCCCAAACTCACAGGACAAAAGAATGTGTAACAAAAACAAACAAAATGTTTCTATTAATTTTTACGTTGAGAAGTCTTGGGCTTGGTATTACCATGTCTATTACAGTGACGTACGCAGGACTTCTCTGAAGGGTAGGCCATGCAGCATGTCGTTGAGTGATCGCCGGCCTGGTGGAGGGTATTAGGGAAGGTTTGCCCCACTCCCCTTTGATTTTCTTTTGCCTTTTCAAGGAGCCTGGATGCAAAATGGTGCAAGATTTTCGACTTTGACAGGATCAGTGTAAAAAACTGGAATTGTGGTTTTTCATGAGAATAAAACCGATAATTTTGTGTCTTTACATGCAATATAATGTCATTTACGCTAGTAGCAGTTGTTTTACTGAAGAAATTATACTTTTAGGAGCCAACTTAAAAGAACACGGATTGGTGTAGGCGAACAGGAGCGTTTCAATTTGCTGTTTTTTTTGGGGCCAACAAACGTCCTTTACTGTAGAGACTAAGCGGACCGCCACCATTGGTTGGCGGGGAGCGTAGAAAAAATTTCGAAAAATCAGACCCCTCAGATGGCCGGAAATAGCATTTTCCAGACTTACACGGAAAATCTAACAAGTAGCTATCTTCGTTTGTCGTTTGCAATAAAATGATCACTTCAAAATAAGTTCGCAAACTGCAAAGTGATCAGAAAATTTTGAAAAATTGCGACCCCTTATATAGCCGAAAATTGCGTTTATATGCCTTGGGAAGAGAATCTAAACAATCTTTATGATTAGCTTATGTTTGCAATGACGGAAAAATCAGCAGCAGGCTAAGTGATCAGAATATTACCACATAAAATGTTATACCACTATTATATAAATGGTCTTGATTCTTTTCGGAAAAAAAAACAACGGAATTGAAAATATGCTAATGCTTCTCTATTGTGCCTCTTGACTAAATTCAAGATCCGCTGAATTGATGAAATTGTCTGTGACTGTTCGAACCAGGCAAAAATTTGAGAATTGCGTGTGGTTACATGGAATCTGGTGCCACATATGCTACCTTTTATGGTAAAATCTGTGTTAGTAAAGTAGGGCTACGAATTTGTAGAATCTAAAAAACGACATCTGTGAGAGGGGCATGGCCCAACCCCTTCCCGCCCTCCATACGTTGTGATTGTGTAGTGATTTTGGTTGTGTTTTATATTAGTCTTTAAAAAGTAGATTTTTAAATTGTAGTAATTGATTGATTTAACAATTTAATTTGTCCTTCGTTTCTCCATAATTAATGGCTTGGAATATGGTATTTTTCCTTTTGTTGACTGGAAAATCATGCGGGCTCCAGATTGGCGGCACAAGGGACTCAAAATCTCTTTCTCTCAACCTTCTCTCCTTTGATTATATATTTTGCATTTGGGGCAGATGAAAGGCTTCATATACAGATCCGTTTTCTTGATTGATATTCTGATATCACAGTCAGCAAGTGTCTATTTTCAGCACTTTCTGTTGACCCTGTATGGTCCCACTGGCGATGCCCATATGCCTAGACTTGATTTTAATGGATGGACCATCCTTAGAAACTTCCATTCGCCATCCAGTTTAAAAAGAGGAAAGATCACCAGTCCTCCTTTTAACATCCCATGACGGCGATCAGGAATGAATACGATGAATCAACTTTGCCCCTACCATACCAAAACTGGCCACACCCCATGCATTTCATAAGGGTAAATTCTTCTCATTTTGAAATTTGCTTGTTTTTTTTTATCGAGGAGAACATTTTGTTGCACATGATTAAACTAAAGAGCTCGGATGCCACTTACAAGTTTGGAAAATCACATTTAAGACCATCTGAAGAGTATCCAGGAAGAACAAAACCTTTTTAAAATGTGTCATGTGGTGCTATAATTTTAAAGCACCACATGACAAGTTCTAAAAATAGATTGTGTTACCTGGGTAGCGATCTTTAAAAATTTCTGTACGCGACTGACGAAGGCGCTATGCGGCAAATTAACCGTTGTGAACTTCTGACTTCTTTGCCACAGTGTCGTAGTCTCTGTCCTTTCTCGAGACCATATCCGTTACGCCGTAATAATATGTTAGGTCTTAAAAGTAAACGCCTCAATTTAAACAATTTTCAATGATTCACGATAAGGTGCGAATGTCTACAGTATTTTCTTCCCTCAAAGTCAATGGCTATATATGTACATGTACGTCAAAAAACTTGAATAAAAACCATACATTTAACTTAAATTTGAAAAACCATATACGTTAAAAAATAATATTCATTATTTTATGATGGTTCGTCTGCTGGGATTGTGAAGTAGCAGACTCTTTCCTTCTTCATACTTTGTTGGAACGCCAAATTTGAATTAAAGGCTTCACTTGGGCAACCGTCCGGAGCGAAATTGATTTCACAGTAAAAAATTTACAATCCCCTTTGCACTCATTTTGAGATGAATGTCGTGACCGCTGCGGTCGGTTGAGTCTCTTTTTACATGAGTACCTGACAACCGGTCGAAGTTGTAAAATTGTCCTTTGGTTTTGTATTTCCTTAATTTTTCTCTGAAAAATTGAATAATCTTGAAGTCAATCTTCTAACGATGGTAACATTTTCGCGGAAAGTCTGTGAACCTAGTAAGGAGCGTTCCATTCGATTCAGCGTGTTTGGTGCAGCAGTTAAATATCAGTAGACCACGCATCAATGCCCCGACCTACTTGCACAAAGAACGTCTTGAGCAGAGTCTCTGGAATATGTTTAACGCATGGTAGAGTCAAAACGAGTTTATTCAAAAAATATATGTATATATGTATCCTTTTCTGACGTATTATGAAATTTACGTATGATATATATAAGTAGTTAGTGTACTGTGCGATTTCGCCAAGAGTTAGTGAACTTCAATTTCGTACAAACTTCGTACTGCAAATTTACGTCTTGACATTCGCTTTCGGCGCCACGTGGAACCCAATGTACTGATTTATCGAAACAGTTATTGGCCAACTGGGAATTTCATTTCGTGCAACTAGGTCTTAAATTTTCAATCCTGCAGTTACAGCGTTCATTTTTTCCTTCGCTCGGATTATTTCGGATTTGTTGTAGAATTCTTCTTGTAATCAATTTTCGAAATTCACCAAGAGCGCGTCCTAGGGTCTAGAGTATGGTGGGCGTGACCGTGAATCATAAAGCTAATAGTTATAGGTATACAACCCCACGTTAATACATCTGATAAAACTCGTTCAAGTTACGACAGACTGGCAGAATGACTAACGTTATTGACGTACGGATATGTTTTGCAACCTATCCTTGCAACTTTCCTCCACACCTTTTTAGGACGCTTGTACCTAAGTTTTGATTTGGTGTAAGACCCAGTATGTGGCTTGTTAACTTATTTTAACCCTTTGCCGTTGTTTGTGTCCTTTTGGACCCAGGCGGAGGGCGCGGTTGTCACCCATCTTTGCTATTTCACGCGGAGCTCGATACTGCGAGTAGCTACCCGAAAATTCGGCCACAACAACGAGAGAGACAATAGTTTAAAGTCACGGGGTCAATAGCCTACGGAAGCTGATGCGGGGCGTGCTACGTCTGCTTTTCCGCCCACTCCCGAGGCGCGCAAATATGCCCCGATTGGAGCACAACGGTACAGGGTTAAAGTGGATATTTTGTTAACTTTGGGCAGATGTTTTAAGGAAAGAGGCATCGTTTAAGAGACACATTAAACTCCTTCAGCTTACTTACATAATGTTCGTAGTAAAAGCAAGTTGTATAATACGCAGATGGTGCCATCTTTGTAGAATGTTTGAGCAAATACTGCGCTTGAAAATTTTCTTTATTGAGTGAATTTCCAATAATAGTGGTGGTGAGTTAGATCAATTATGCTTGGGATTGTGAAAGGGAACGTGATGAATAACAGAAATTCCATAGACTCGAAGCGATTACAGACAGTAACAGAATCTGCTAGGCAAGGGGCTTTGTGGATGGGGGGGGGGGCAAAGATTTTCCAAAAGCCGGAACCCTTAATCGTGTCTTGGAGAACGGATGCTTCTATACGCAAGAAAAGGGGGGGGGGGGGAGAAAAAACAAACATAAAAACATGCATACACTCTCTCCTCGACGCACATGTATATAAAACATAAATATTGATGGGAGACGACATGTTATCCCCAAAAATTTTCATTGGTGGGCCAAATCCCCCCCCCCCCCGCCCCACCTGTACTAACACTAGTGACGAAGCCCCTGTCTGCAACACAGTGCAATTGTGTTTAAATTCATAAGTATTTTATTCGGACCTGGTTCTGCTTCATTTAGAACACGAGGAGTCTCACTATTTATTTTCTTTGAAATTATCTTATCTTAGTTAGTTTTGAAAGTCTGGTTTAAGAAAATCTGGACGCGCCCTTATGCCGTCGTAATCACCCAGTTTTTTCAGCAAAGTACTTCGCCTAAACGCTGTCCAGAAATTGATTACACAATATTCACTTCATTTATATAAAAATATAAAATAATTATTTTTGTAGTAAGTTGTTTATGTTTCTCAAAACTTTCTTTTTAATGGTTAGGAGGAAATGACAAGTGTTACAGCCCCCGTTCTATTTCTCAACTTCTGTTAGAGACCATGCATGACAGAAGGGTTACGAGACGTTCGGCTTGTTCGGTATGATGATCGCCTTTGTTTACCTGTTTCGTGCACCTTGAACCTCCGATCTCGTAGGATAATCTCTCACACCTCTTAAACTATAGCAGATAAATTTAGATACCAGCAAGGGGCAGGGCGTTGGGTGGGGGGGGGGGGATCCCTATGCCGTAAAAAATGTCTCGTACGTATTCGGACACAACACCCTTTTAGAATGCCTAGTACCCCTTGAAGACATCACACCCTTTGGTACCTTATCTGGCCACTTGCCTGAGTAGATAGGTCTAAAATAAACATATTAGTAGGAAATATTTCGGTCACTTTTTTTCCTTCGAAGTAAATCTGTTGCTTTTTTATCTTGAAAAATTGGACATGACAGCGTAGTTTGAAAAAGTTCACTTTCCCTATCAGACGGTGTATCGATAAAAGTATCCTTTTACAATTCACGTGTTTCCATGGAGCCATAAATAACACCCCTCCCGTACTCACTTGGTTTGTAGACTATCAAGTTGCGGTGTCGGGTAGTTGAGAGCCATTTTATGTTTAAAGTTCCCTTGATGTATTGGTCGTACTTTGAAAATTCTACAGTGACCCTATAATGTCATGAGCAGACTTCGGAAGCATAAGGTTATCCTGAGGCAATGTCTTGAAAGTCCGAAGGCGTAGCAAAAGTAAAAATAATTTCCCCAAAGTTAGTGTATTTCCCTGGTTAGTGCTAGGAGCTACTACTAATCCTTTCCTAGTTCCTTCACATGATCAAAATGTAAAGCGGTTGGCAAGAGATGGTCATCCTTTTATTTTACAAGGTTTAGCCACCAGTTTTAATTGCATATCCCGTGGGTCGGTTAAAAATTTAAAGTTTTTGCTATTAAAAAGGTGTCGACTGAAAACGTGAATTTTGTCACCACACAATTTTAATGTCATTTAAGCCTTCATACATTCATTTTCATTCATTCATTTATTTGGTTTATGACAACACATAATTCAACAAATAGCACTTGTAGATAAATTAAAAATTGTTTTATAGGGAGTTTACTTTGAAACCTTTAAGGGCTTATTGAGAAGTGCTACTCTTCTTCTTCTCCTTTCTTGGTCAGGACAAACGCCTGGAAGGCTATCCCTACTCCCTGTGAGAAACAAAAAACACAGTCATATAGATTAAAAAGAATCGTCAAATTAATATAAGTTTAACAAACTACTTCACAAGGCCTAGTCGAGCCCCCCCCCTCCTAATCCCATAGTAACATCACTCTGCTACCCAGTCTGTGAATTGACGGCTAGAGAATGTTACGATTCTACTTTGGTCTTTATCAATTTGCGAGAATGTATTTCCTTGTTAAGGAGGAAGAATTGAAATGATAGATAGTATCTCAAAGCTTGTTTGCATCCAGAGGTGCAATCTCTTCTTCTCAGTAAGTTCTCAATAAACATTTGACGTAAGATTGATTGGTTTATTATGTCATTTGCTTTTACAAATAGACGAAGCTTGGCATGATTGCCTTCATTAAAACCAACATGTCTATTATTTTTAACCGTTCACTTGACACATGCTATGAAGGTGAAGTTTAAAAAATTGCAGTTATATCTGGATCCTCAAATGGTAAATAAATTAAACACTCTACAACACCTTCCTAAAATATACTCATCCACTAACTGCTAGAAAAATTAAAGATTTAAAATATACGAAGATAGTAAGGATTTTCTCGGTACCCTATTCGTAGTAATGGAAAAATAAGTATTACTTTCCCCTAGGAATTCCGTTTTACTAAATTCGGAATCAGCGACGTCACCAAGGGATCGTATTGAGGGAATCGCATCCATTATGGACCTTTGTCTAAATTACCCCCCCCCCAACTCGGCTCCTGACGCATAGAACAAAGAAGAAACACGGAAAGAAGAACCATAGACTGTGATAGAGAAGAAAAAAGATCTCCATATCCTACTCGATGTAAAGATAGGTACAAACAGAAAACAGGGGAACTCGTCAACACAGCACTAAAAAGAAACCAAAACATCGGGTTACAAATTAAATGTCTCATAAACTCTGTTTTTCGGCGAGATTAGGGATCAACCAATATTGTTTCGAGATCCGGGATTATTTTATAATCATCTTGCTTATTATAGCTTCGCACACATTTTTCCACTTTCATTAGAGGCTATAGACGAACCCGAGCAGATAAAGAAGGCGGTCATTAGTAGGTTATTCCGCTTTATATTGTCTCAATTTTATTGTCTGCACGGAACTATAAACCCTTATATTCAGTGCAATTGAAGAAATCTAGAGGTGGTTTAGTGAATATTAAGGCTTGGGCTCATTGAGTTGATTTCGATAACTTAGTGAGAGTGTCAAAGGGTCAATATCTCATGACAATGTTTATAATTAGCATAATAACCCAAGAACCCAAGTTTCATATCCAATAATTAAGGGAAAAACTAAAATTTGAATTTTGTGGTATCCTGACTGCAACGGTTTTGTACCTATTTTGAAAAGTGTCTGGTCATGAGTTTTTGAAAACCGAATTGTCCCTCAAAGTACTCACTCATTAAACAGTTATCTGTACGTTGTATATGGGTTTATCTTAGTTTGATCATTTGTCATTGGTATGTGAAGAAAACTTAACAGGTTTGGAAAAATTTGTTGAATTTCATGAACCAACTAACAAAACCGCTTTAAGCAAGTGGCTATGACTTTTGCTCTTCCGACTAGGTCATAAGGTAAAATGTACCCTATATGCTTTTTACGCAGGCCTACAGCTTGTTGATCAGAGATACATCCCAATTATGCTTACTGAACCCAGCTGACTGACCTCAGTTAAGTCGACCTAATCAGACCGTTACTTGAATGTGACCGAAATTTCAAAATTTCGTGCTTGAAAACTATTGCATCGGGACTATCTTGCCTTTAAAGGGCCAGTACCAACTCTCCAAACCTTCTTACTTAAGCCCCTCCCACAATTGTCTGAAATTCATCCTCATCCAGATACAATCTCAGTTTATTGCTTCAAGGGAGTATAGTAAAACTCTATTTATATAATCAAAACACTCTCAGTACCGTTCATGTTGTGTAAAATAAGCTTTGGTACTCTGCATTGTTTGAATTAGCTGTCAATCAAATAGCTGAGCCAATTGAGAATTTCGGTACCCCGTTTCAAAATTGTAGTTTGGGGTGAGAGGTTTGGCCCTTTAAAAATTATGAGGAACTTATACGATCCCACTGCTCTAGGCATCCATGGGGCATTTTGGGTGTAGTCGAATCTGAACCGTAATGTAACCTGGATAAATCTTTAGCCAAAGGAAGGGAGGCAATCACCTGAAAGACACCCTCTTTGAGGATAGTTTTTCTATTTTTTTCTACATCCATTTCGCTAAAAAGTCTCTTGCGCTCAGCTAGCCACATTTTCCCTGATTAGTAGATCTAGTATCTGTACCAAAGCCATGGAAGTCTTCAAAATCACCCCTTTCGCCTTATTCTCGCGACGTTATGAATTTCGATTCTGACAGTCAATTAAAATATAACTGAATAAGAAAACATTCAATTTATGATTTTTATGGTCTGGTAAGTGCCCACTCAATGTCATTTGAACTTTAGAATAAAATACACCATTTAGTGCTTAAATATCTATAATAGTTATAGAACTTTCGTGGGATTTTGTTTCTCGGCCCCGTTAAGAGTTTTAAGTTGAACCACTAGATCGCACCCACTAAAGTTCCCGCTACCCGCAAGTGTTTTAATATCTCCACAAAGTTTTACTGCCCTCCAATTACCCTCACTCCTAGTAGTTTGACGTCACTACTGTTCAAGAAATGGGGCAGTGACCACAATCCTCGGAGTAGATACACCAGGATGATGTACACCGTCCATAACACTTAACATAACAAGTCTGGTCAACTTTACTGTTGAAGAATTCGGAAAAGTAGCGCAGTCAACTAGTTGTAGAATTGAAAAGGAGCGCAAAGACTTCTATAAATAGCTGAAATCAACACGTCCATATGTGAGTCTGAGAAATGTCATACTATATTTTTAGCAGTTTTAAGAACAGCTTACTTGCGTCTATATGCATAACTTATATCATATGTTATTATGGCTAATTTAACTTAACTGTTTTACCTATACCCAGTGGCGTACGCAGGATTCTCTGAAGGGTACCAATCGGTACAATGAGTGATCCCTAGCTTGTGGGGGGTATTAAAGAGAGAGGGAAACCTTAGCACCAAATTGAATGTAAGGACACCGAAATTTTTGAAATTTTTAAAAGGGAAGGGGGATCTCTGTATAGAACCTTTTGAAATAAAATTTGTTAGAATATTTCATATTTTTATTTACAATAATAAAAAAGTATCAGTGATCGTCAGCCTTGAAGAGAAGTGTGCCCTCCCCCTTGAAATTTTTTTAGAATTTAGGACGGAGTCTTTACATGCAATTTGGTGCTATGTATTCTACATTTTGAAGTAATTTTTTAAAGTTATTTTAGGATCTTAAATAGGAAAAAATGGCATCAACGAGGGAGGTCTTGTCCCCTCTCTGAGTAGGCCACTGTAGGATGTACCTAACATAACTGTTGACAATCTTAAAGCCAAAACCATTATATGCAGGCTGTGGAATTTGGTCAAATGTGCCTGTTGTTAACGCATGTGTACATATATATATATATATATATATATATATATATATATATATATATATATATATATATATATATATATATATATATATATATATATATATATATATATATATATATATATATATATATATATATATATATATATATGATCTACCCATCAGCAAACGCTCATCACCTTATTCTGCATTGTCCGTAGGAAAAGTCTACCGAATTCACAACTGTCACGAAGACATAATGTACACCAGTGCTGACACGTTTCAAAATAAGTATGACTTATTTGGATAACGTGGCTGACATCTATTATGCTTTGCACTATGTTTGTACATGCTTAAGTGGTCTGCATACTTTGATAAACAACAGTTCGAGATATTTGGCTTAAAACATTTTTCTGAAAAATTCACAACGCTGAGTAGGGAGAATTTTAAGGTTTTCTTTTCGCCGTCTCTTACTTCGTGTGAAAATATGTAGTACTATCGCATTTTAGAAGCTTCACTCCCTTCCACTCAAGACACGAATGTATATTACACTTTCTGTGAAGGTATATATATAGTTCCGCGATAGAGTGCTCTAAATTTGTGCAACTCTGAAAATATTAGAAGCTACTTTTCATGGTTTTTTTTATCTTACCAACATTTTGTTAACTCCACACTCGATATTGGGAAACTGATGTCCGCAGATTTAAAATTTTGAGAGTTCATTCGCAACTTCAATTTAAAATACATGTACATGGCAAGACTTTTCCAGATTATCCAAGAATGGGGGCACTCCGTTTAATTTTGCTTTCTGGTTTCAAAGGAAGGAGAAAAAAAGGTTCTTTTTTATCACTTTCCAAGCAGCTGTCATATCTTAGGCTATAGGATGTCAGAGGAAGTGACGTTGAATCTATTTGGAAACAAAGGATCAAACAGTTCCTGGGAGAATTTTAAATGTACTTAGAATCCTCTTGGCAAGAAAATATTTGGGTCGATTCAGAAGCGACGATACGTCTGTTACGGATTAGACATTTGCACATGTATTAAACGATGCGAGAATCGAATTGCTGAGAACTGTTAAACAAAAAAATTCTTGTGATTATACACTTTTGCGGAATGACAAACACAAATTTCTGAATGATATGGCTCAAAGGAAAAATACGATAAAAGTAAAAAGACTCTCAGTGGCTGCAAAATATCACTTGCTGTCGAGAGAAGGAACTGAGTGCTTGGGGTAAATTAAGCTCTTCGTAACTTACGAAAACACTTTTAAAGGAAGGTGGTCCGTTAGGATTTATTATACTGTAGGACAATAATAATTCTTGGAAGATGACATATTTACTTGTTTGTGTGTGTGTAGATTAAAATATAGATAAAATGGTGTTCCAGACCTAAATGTTTCCATTTAAACAAATTGGTCAACTAAGTCTGTCGTAAATAGTTATGTTGACGCAGACTGGGAACACGTGGCTTAAAAAAACCGGAGATTATACTTCTAAGCTATAGGTTTATATAAAAAAGGAAATTTTTAACACTCATATCTTATACCAATAAAAATATGCTGACAATGTAAGACAATATGTTAGGGAAGTGAGTTGTAACAAGATTTTACAAAATGGGTCTGCCATAAGCTCTAACACAGAAGAATACGTTATTAGGAACCGTCTTGTCATGAGAAGGATTTTTTTGCTAGTTCACACCCCCTCCCACTCCTGGAAAAATCAGTGTTGATTTTTGAACTAAAGATCTTTTCTTCGAAATTTATATCATTATTAACCATGAGTAAAAACTTTGATAATAACATAAATAATTCATAATTTTCAACCTCCTCGCTATCCAGCACAGATGCCTGCGGTTCTCAATTTAATGAGAACATGTGTTCTCTAAAATGCGATGATGAACATGCAGAATGTCTGTCGCCTACTTCACCATTGGCTTTTATGGAAATTCTTAAGTTGGCCAAATTATCCATTTACCAGAGGAGGTAACTTTGTAACCAACTGAGGAACAAATATAATATTTAGCACATGTGCCCCGCGTGGGTACAATTTGGCCACATGTCTTAGATGGGCATATGTTTCACATGTAATGCACGTCGGTAGGGAACAGAGGGACAAGTCTCCAAGTCCTTAAATAATTTTCGCCTGACAGAAAATGTACCTCATTGCCTCTATGCAACGAAGTGTACGACACCCTTGGATAAATATCCCTTCCTGGAAATCTTTTCGCGATCTTTCAGTATCTTGTATGAGTACCAGCCGGACATAATGTCCCACTTTTCTTTCTTATGCAATTTTACAAATTCAAACAGAAATGCATCATTTCATGTAATACTGGATTCAATCTTCCATGCACCAGGGAGCTTCCTGGATACATCACAGGCTGACGAATAATAGGTTGAAAACTCTTTTACCGCTGCCCTTAGATGATATTTAAGTTTGAAATATTGCCATGCAAACGAATAATTCAACGGTACCTATATTCATTGAATATGGAGCCAATTCTTCGTGGCTCATTGTTACAGTTTTTATTCTCAGAAAAGAATGGACATTTACATTCATTTGAAATCGACCAGTCGTGCAAATATTATCTGTTTTCTACACCACCTTGCAATTGACACAAACAGTGACAGCAAATGTACTACCATGTATGACACGAATTAAATTAAACGCACCTGTGGTGCGTAATGGCAACTAAGGAAATAAAAGTGTCATTCACTGATATTGAAACACGAAAAAATACCTGAAAAGATGTAGCATGAGTACCTTTTTGGCACAAAACAATCTTATCATTTGACAAAAAATACCGAGTTTATGTACCCAGTAATCGTATTAGATGAAGTTTAATCGGATCTGGAATTATTCATTTTTTATTCTTAGTTATAAAGCAGTATCTTAAGAGAAAAGGGCATTTATAATAAAGAATATTGGCAGTCATATAAACTGACGATAACAAGGAGGAGATGAAGTTGTTACTGATGTTGAAACCAGTCAGAAAGGTTCTAGTTATCAAACAAATGAGAGAAGCGCGTCAGGTGCGCCAAAAATTCGTATGTTTAATACGGTAAACAGTGTAAAATTGTGGCATTAAAAATGGAATGGGCAACAAATTAGAAATAAGTTGGGTCGGTGCACAGTTGACCATGATAGCCCTAGTCATATATTCTTTCTGAGTATAGCAGAGTGCAACAACAAAAACAAGCCAATATGATTGGTTGCCAGGGAGGAAATTTCAAACGAATCTTACAAGAATATTCTAAATTTTACATCTCGCCATGTTGTGTTTACAATTGAAAAATGAGTTAATTAGAAGGAATTTAAAGGTCCAGTTTCTAACTAACTGAAGAGAATAACTTTACACATCCGAAGGTGATAGAGAAGAATGACTGGCAAATAAATGAATAAAAACCAAGACACACAGGAAATATCCCGCAGGGTTTATGTTTGAGTCAACGCTGCAATTCCTTTGTTCAAAATATATCTGTCAAACCGGGCCGTAGCTAATTACATATGCCTATAAGCAGAGGTTATCAATAGGAATTTAGGGGAAACGAAAATTTCCCTGTGGCTGAAAAGGCAAGCGGCAGCTAGTGCGGATCAAACGTGTCGAATGTAGGACACTGAGAAAAATGTTTGTTCCTGGCTTGGAATGTATATATATTGTTATATATTGGACAAAAGTGCTCTTAGGGCAGTTATTTATCACCCCTAACAGTTCCAGTTTTCTAAGACTTCTTACTTAGTTGAACATCCCACAATTATCTAAAACCAGTCCTCATTAAAATACAATCCCACTTTATTGTTTCAGAGCATAGCTTTGGTAGTATGCAAGGCCCTATGGTATAATCAAAACTCTCTCAGTAAATGTCATGTAATATGGGCTGCCCTGCCTTTCGTAAATTTGATGCATATCAAAGAACTGTGCTAGTTATGAATTCTGTAAAGACTACCGGTAAGATTTTTTATTTGCATCGAACTATACCATTAGGATTTCCTGAGATACACCATTTCATACAAATATATTCAAATACAACTGTTGCGTATTGCCATTTTTTGAATTAAAAAGTTTCAACAAGAACATTGAGTTGGTAAGAAGTAAGGACAGATTTTAACCAAGAGAAATACAACTATTATACTACCCTTAGATATCCATTTACATGTTATCCGCATCGATCATTTTTCACTTTTCATAAATCAGAGTATTTAACAAAACTGTATACATTCTGTAAAGCTTAGGACCAAGTTCAACCTGAAAATAAGGAATGGGGAACACTCCCACACCACAGAGACCATTTGCATGTTGTATTTTGTTTTGGCATGCGAGATGATTCATAAATGCAATTTTGCAGTTCTCTGATTAAACCATAGCATAATTGGTTTTATCCACAATTATTAATTGCCACATGCCTAATACTTTGCTCCCACAAATGCTTAATTGCCTGTGATGAACTATATAACAGTGACAAGTTTAGAAGCTAGCCTCACCACACAGCAGTTGAGGAGCACAGTAGCCTGCAGTGGTTGCTGACAACAGAAGATGCTATATAATAACTAGATATGCTGGCAGTTAGGTGAATACTGTATTTTCATCAACAGGAGCCTAAACTATGTCTTCGGTCAAGCTTGTGGTAACATTTTGATGTATTCCTGTGCAGTAAATTCACTTGCTAGCTCGGCGCATGTTGCATTTACTGCCCTATATTCCGACGCACCTATATTCCGACGCCCCTATGTTCCGAAACCCTTACTTTCCGACAATAGGCCTATCTATATTCATCTACGGAATTGTCGGAACATAGGGGTGTCATAACAAAGACTGTGTTGCGACGTTATGGATTTGTTGGAAAATATGTGTGTCGAAATATAGGGGGGGGGGGGGGGCGGAATATATGGTCGTAACCATTCACCTGCACCTAAAGCTGTTCTCGAAACGGTGCCATGCAAAAATAGAAGTACGTAATCAACACCAAGGTACCAAGGTAGTAAAATAACATGCTTGACCTAATACGTTGCAATAACTTACATTTCTGAGAATAAGCTTGCTCTTTCATGATTTATTTTTCTTCACTATAATGTATGAGATTTCATTATGTTCCTTTCATCACTTTCAGAATAGCTCTTCATAGCAGAACGGACCTGATCAACCTTCAATGTTTCTCATTCTCTTATATTTCGTCAATTTAACACTAACTATACTTGCTGTATCCATGTGAACTAATTAATCATATGAAAAGATGTTATCCGTGGCTGTTTTGAGAAAGTTAATGCCTTTGGGCGAATAGTAGAAATGATGACATTGTCATCAGAATAAAGTTTGGCTGTCGAAAGAAATGAGTCGTGTGAAAGGTGAAATAAATAATGAATAGACTTCTTTCTTTAATGGGAAAAATTGAATCTTCTTCATGTACGTTTTGTGGAGTGGAAGAAGAGAGAATTGAACATTTATTTTGGGCTTGTAGTTTTACTTCTGAGTTTATTTTAGAGGTGGAAAGGTTGATCCTTTGTAATCAGTTTGTATTTTCTAAGCGTGACTTCTTCTTTAGTTATAGAAATGTAAATCACCCATACAACTATTTAGCTCTCTATATGAAACAGTTCATTTTCGATTGCAAACGTCAAAAGAAACGACCAGATGTTAATGAATTTTTTTACAAATTTAAATATGTTCTTAAAGTAGAACAGCACAGGAAAAATGTAAAGAAAGGTTATGTGAGAATTACGGCCTTAAGAGAGGCTTTTGCGTCGTGTCCTAATTTGTTTACAGAATAAATTTTTGAACCATTGAGCCTTGTACCCTAGCATTAAATTTGTATTTTGCAATTTCGTATTTTGTTTTTGTATGCTGTATTAAATTAAAGTGATTTCAATTTGTGTGATTAAAGACCTTAAAGAATTTTGTATATAATGTTTATGTTGTAATGTACATATAAACGTACTGTTTGATTTGTGCCAAATAGCACTGTTATTTTTATTTAAAAAGACAGAGATCCAATAAAAGGAGTTAAAAAAAAAAAAGAAATAAATAATGAATATAAACACTTACTACTCTGTAATAATAATGAGAAGTGCCAAGTGATGAATTACTGACAGGGTATATGAAACAATCGACAGTTGGATAGCAAAAGAGAAAGTTAGGGTATTTAGTAATTAAATCCTTTTATTTTTAAAACCGTCAAGGACAGGGTTAATTCGACTTTAATAATTTATTCCCAACCTTCATCATTTTCTAAATTTGTAAGTCAACAATCATGGCAAGAGTTACCTTGTGCGATAAAAACTACCAGTATTTCCATGGCAACACACCGCCTTTGTTCCGAAGAATAAACACCTACAATATCCTGATATCATGCTCATATCGTATCCACCATATAGGCAAAAGTAGCTTTTATGATAATTAAACAGTCTCCTTAAAAGATAGCCTTCACTGAAAATTTCAATCGTTGAAAATATTGAATTTTTTGAAAACTGGAGAATTTGAAAAACAATATAGAAGGCGATCTATGAGGACATATTTTGCATTTTTGGTCACCAGGTACCAATTATGTTTTACCTCCCCTTTTCTTTTAATCTATGTATTAGTTACCACTTCTTAAGGTATGAATATTTCTGCAGACAAATGGGAAATCCCCTCTCATCCTGCTTTAACATGAATAAATATGTTTGCCTGAGGATCGCCGTGCAATCCGCGCGTGCGTGAAACACTGCGTAGAAAATAAAAACATATAACAAATAACATGCATTACAATTTAAATGTATCAACAGCTCTGTTTTTTACATTGAGCACTTTACTTGGACAGTATACCGTTACTCGGACAGTATACGGTTACTTCAATATATATATATATATATATATATATATATATATATATATATATATATATATATATATATATATATATATATATATATATATATATATATATATATATATATATATATATATATATATATATATATATATATATATATATATATATATATATAAGGTCGAAATGCTGCGGAGCACTGTTGAAATGTGTAGGTCGAAAAGAGGTAGTAAAAAGTGCTTAAAAGTTTGCGGAAAACTCCACGACGTTTCGGGTATAAACCCTTCATCAGGTGGCAAAAACCAAACTGAACAACCAACAGTAACAATTGGACACGACAAACATCAAATCCTAAGCGATCGCTGTAAAAACAGAACCGAACGAAAGTGACTGTCAGAAAACATGAGTGCGAAGGATGAATCACAAATCAAAAAAAGAAAAAGAGCGTCCTGGATGAAACAGTGCACGTACAAATCGAACATGGTCGGAAAAAAGGGGAAAAAGATAAGATATATATAAATGTTTATATATATATATATATATTTGTATATATTCATATATTTATACCCTGTACATGGCCTTTATTTTGTTTTTCTTTTGTATTTTATCTTTTTGCATTTTGACTCCCCTTTTATCCTTTTGTTTTTCTACTGAGACCTTTAAGTTTTTACTTTTTACTCCCTTCTTGTGCATTTAGCCTTGTATATAAGTGTAAATCATTTTATTGGTCATACAGTTGGCTGAGGAAGACTGAATAAATAGTCGAAAGCTTCCAACAACACCGTGAATCTTGTGCATTTTTTGGAACGTAGTTGAGTATGGTATTTTCTACTCCATATATATATATATTGAAAAATGGAAAGCTTGGATCACAACGATGTTCCGGCGAAGTGAACAGGATCCCGAAGGATTCACAGAATTCTAGCTGGAAACTAATGTAAACAAAGTGTGAAAAACTAGAATTTCAACTGCACACACATAGATGACATAGCACACCTTGAATCGAGAAGCTTGCGGCTATTTAATTCAGCCTTCTTCAGCTCGAATGAAGCAAAACTAAAAACGCTCAATGTAAAATACCTGAATAAAAAGCATTCTAAAAAAGATACAAGCAAGTTAAACGGTCCTAATTAAGAAAAACATTCTAAAAACTAGCTTCATAAAGGAGTAAAGAAGATAAAACATATAAGAGGCTTAGGATAACAAAAAAACCCAACTTAAAAAAGATAAAAATTCTAGCATAAAGGTCCAAGATAAAAAAGTAGTAAAAGTAATTGGAAACTAAGGGAGCTAAGAAAGGCCTAGAACCAGAATAGGCGAACAGTTTTACAACAACAAAATACCCAAAATGTAAAAAGTTAAATGATCCATGACCTTTACCGTAAGTAACTCACTCTTTTGTATGAATTAAGTTCTTTCCTTTTGTTAAGCCCTGAGGGATGTAAAGTATTGAGCTGGGCAAGCCAGTAACCCTCTCTTTTGGTGAGAAGTGAGTCAATGTTTTGTGAGGCGTTAATTTGTTCAATAATAATAAATTTTATTTCAGAAATATGGTGTGGGGCAGAATTAAAATGCACCGCCAGCTCACATCTACCTCGATTATTAAGAAGGTCCGATTTATGATTTCTAAACCTGATTTTAAATTCAGTGGCTGTTGATCCTACATATTGCTTCTGACATTTTAAGCAAATAGCTAAATAGATAACACATTTACTGGTACATGACAGACAACTCTTTATGTAATACACCTTCTTCGTTGTACAGCTAGAAAAAGAGGAACCCTGTAATAAAAAATTAATGCAAAGGTCGCATCTTGATCGGTTACATTTATAGCACCCCAAGTCTGTGGTATTCGTTGTTTCGTTTTGATTGGGTTGTTTTATATATATATATATATATATATATATATATATATATATATATATATATATATATATATATATATATATATATATATATATATATATATATATATATATATATATATATATATTAGTGAGTTCCACGTATTCTCCATATCGACAAGAAAACCAAAAAATGATAAAAACGACGGTATTCAGAGCACAATAGTCTGTATTTGAAACGAATATTTCGGACACTCCTGTGCCCTTCGACTGCGTTATAACAAATGTAGCAAAATTGAAACAAACAAAAGCTGTAGCACAAACCGCCAAACACGCAGAGATGAATTTATGCGCACAGTACGAATTCCTCTGAGAGAAAAGTCGCGGCGCGCAAGGAAGGTGAACTGTTGCTAAGGACTAACGGTTGCTAGCAAAACTAAAACCACTGAGAACGCCCAAGTCTTTGTTAAGGCCCTGTTTGTGCGTATTAAGGGCTATAATCCACTTACTCTCCGCTCGGAGTCGCTGGTTTGTTGTAGTGAACCCCGAGCAGAGGAGTATACAACGCAGATTAGAGAGATTATGCTCTAATCTGCAATAATGATTGGAAACGGGAAGGTTGGCTTTGTCGATGATTGACTTTTTGTGATTGTTAAATCTCAACCTTAACTATATATATATATATACAAAGAAATTAATGCCACGTGTACTCCGAGAAAATAAATAAATAAATAAATCATAAAACAAATAAAACCATAACTGGTTGACTTGAAGAGTACACATAATGCAAAATTTTATTTCGAATTTTCGGTTCACCCTGGAACCTTTCTCAACGAGAACAGAAAGTAAAGTGATTACCCTACAGTTATTAAATTAGACTTAGCCCTATCCCAGGAATGGAAGATGCAATTTCGGCACATAAAATGAAAGGTGATGATAACCGGAATGTAACAACTTTAAAATAAACATTTACGCTGTCTGGCAGAAATTGTACTGAATATAAGATACCGAGGTCTTTTTTTAGCCCTGTTATGAGGGAAACCAGTAATAAAATCCAATTAAGCTTGGCGCAAACGTTAACAGCAAGAAAAATGAGGAAAGTTGTCCACTTAGAATTCTATTTCTTATCATCACATGTTACTTCCAATACGCTGCTTCAATGGCCTATTCTAAGAAGAAAAATCTGATATTACTAAAGTGTAACGGTCTTTCCATAATTCTAACGCCCCTATTAAGATCTAAATAACTGAAGTGTTCCCCACATCTACATGAATAATTTCGCACCAATTTCGCACATATCTAGACACACTCTCAGTTTATTGCTTCAGGGTAAGTATAGAAAAGCTCAATTTGTATAATCAACATACTCTCAATACAATTCATGCTGTGTAATTTAGGCTTTTTTATCCTGCATTGTTTGAATTAGCTGTCAATAAAGAAGCTGAGCTAATTGAGAATTTCCCTAAACCCCCTACAAGAAAAGTAGTTTGGGGTGAGAGGATTGGCCCTTTTAATTTTACGCTACTGCTTGATCTGTTTATTGTCAAGCAAGCAGGGTGTCACCGACAATAATTGGTTAGACTACCAAATTCCGAACTTCCCATACTGCCAGCAGGGATTGCATTTTATGAACCTATCAAATTGCATGCATCTGTACAAGGCTTCGACGTCATATATATTTTAAAGATGGTTGTAAAAAATACGAACATTTCTCTAGATCAATTGACCATTCTACCTCCCTCTTTCTGGACCTTCCCTTGCTATACAAGTCCATGATCGCAAATGGACATTTCTTCACAACGTGTAATACAGACGTAAAACTTCGAATTATTGTGGGACAAAATGAGTATCAAAGTTTTATTTTTTATATTTTTTTTATTATTTTTTTTTTTTTGGATGAGTGAGCTGCTAGGTCCAGTATAGGGACTCATATTTGAGCCGGAAGAACACCTTCTGGGACTGGGCCCAGGGGTGTCCAATACCAATTTCGAAGGTGAGGACTTACCAAGAAGGGTTAGGAATCCGTTTTGGTTACAGGCGCAAAATTACTTAAGGCCGTGTAGTTGCTTGCGGTGTCACCAAACTACGTTTTGAGCAAATTTTCTCTCATACATTTGTAATAATTAACCAATATACTCGACCGAACGATGTCACTTCCTCTTTTTCCAAGCGACGTTCTCAATTAAAGTATTTACTGAACGTGATTTTTAAGTCCGAAATCTATAGACTCGGTGCACGAACAGCAAACCCACGAAATTCGTGCGCCCTATTTTATCTACTACAAGGTCACGGACTCTCATCAATTCATTTTGCAACTTTCCTGTATTTTACGAGACCAACTGTTAACGTCACTTGTCCAACCACCCTTTCAACCTGTCCAATTTTGAATTTAAGCTCAAAAACTGTAGTTTGGTCATTGCACTTGATAAAACCAAAGTGCACTCTACTGTGCAATGACAAAGCGATGGCGAAAACGCCAAACGCAACTGTAACGTGTCATTTTTCAATTGGCGCGCTGTTCAATTGGCGCGCGATATTAGTCTCTACATGATAAGAATCTCGTATGCCTTAAGCATTTATTAAGATCTCCATCAAGTACTCAAAAAAGAAATAACGAGTAAAAGTTTCCACAAAAGGTTTAAGCCATAGCGCCGTGGGCTATCGTTCAATGATTCTTAACAGAAAAACGGAGAAAAATTTTCTTCTTTTCGGTCAGAAAAAGTTTTGACTGTTTTCAATGATATAAAAAACCCGATCGATCTATTGATTAAATGTGTGATAAGGTAGTGGAACAACTTTGAGCAAAACAAATCGAAAAATATTATTTGATCACGCCATCACTTCGTTTCTATTGTTCGTCGTGAATAGAGAGGAAATGCTTTATAAACAAAAATGCTCATCCTACTGTTGAAGATTAAAATGATCACTTTCAGAGATAAATAATACAACAGAAAAGAAAGGATTTAAAGAGGCTTGTCTACCCCTAGGTTTTTGAATGAGAGATCTTAATGTTTTTTTTTTAATTTTTGGTAAGATGGGATGATAACTTCCCCTTCAATGTTAGTAAATAATTAATCCTTCACAATCTCTTGTAAACTTCGTACCCTAAAGGAAGGAATTTTCAGTAGAATTTGAGATTCAATTTTGAAAAGATGTACATAATACGTTCTTCAAAAAGGTTTTGAGTGGAACTTGGAAAACAAAATATTTAGCCACAGGAAGCTTTCTATGTTATGATTTCCATGAAAACGTTTCCACTTTGTTTTTAACCTTCAATCGCACGTCATGATGACGTAACGGTATCAGATGTTAAGACTTGAAAGGTGGGAATGAGGACATGTGCAATGACGTTTAAACAATCGAAAACACATGAAGGTAAGCAATAACAATCTTTCTTGCTCATTCCACAGTTGCACGAATGTGCTTTGTTTTTGTTATGCAGCTGAACATTCATGATGTCAGAGCGACTTCCTCTCGTGCAGTTTATTTTGCACCCTTCAATGAGTTGTATCCAATTATTTATCTTGGTTAAACATGAAAAAACTCTTTACGAAAAGCCATTCTGACAGACTTCCTACTGTACGGAGGAGATGCCGAAATTGTATTTTGAAGTGGTCAATGGTAAAACTGAAAAATAACAAAAGGTCATAATAACGTAGTAGTGCTTTTACGTATATTTATATAAAACACCATTTTTCATGTCTTAATTAAATTGTGGAAAAATCTGGAGGATGATGAGAGTCCAATCTTTGCCTAAGTTGTCGTTTCAATCTTTCCACCCTTGACCAGTTTCAGGAGAAACTGTGTCTATGCTTTGTAACAATGTCTGACCGGTGTCTAACCAATTTACCTAATATGTGACGACATGGACAATTTCAAACTTCCCTTACTTAACTGCGACCAATCAATTTAACTTCATTATTGTAAAACTAGTCGAATGAAAGAGGCTTTCATTGTTAGTCGATTTAGAAAAAAACGTTTCCTACTATCTCGTGTTTAAAGTAACAGTAGGGTAGGGGAGATATTATTTTAAACAGTACAGACAAAGGAAAAGATAATTTTCTTACAAAACCTAGTAACCATGATTACTGAGTATGATCAAGTATTACACTTCAACTTTATTTTTAGTGAAGACGATAAGGGGTATTTTGATTCAACGTTGATGTAAAACCTCTGGTGCGATGAAGCAACTTAAACTAAGAAAGTTGGTAAGAAGGTGAAGTTTCACCGCTCATTTTCTGACCAATTGATTTAAGTCGGGCCGGCCACAGCTTTTTTAGCTGAAAAGGGTAATTTTGTTCAGGAAAAGTTCGCCATATAAACCTCCATAAAAAAAGCCTCCTAAAAACTACAGGGGGAAGTCTGGATATCTTCGTAACTAACGAAATAGCTACGAAGATAGCCAGTCCATTTCTTACAGCAAGTTAACGATGGTATTATTTCACTCAACTATCCCTAATGAGGTCCTAATTTTACTCTGGCGCAGGAGTGTTCATGGTCAATCCGGCGTGATGACAAAGGGCTTCCTTCGGCTGTAGAGTCTCCGCTGGGCTGTCACCATCACCCTAGCCACCCGTGTAAATAGTTGTGTGTGTATAGTAATAATTGTAAACAGCGTTTCGTCTTTGTTTCTGACATTTCCGGTCTTTCATTGGAACTTCGTGTCGATCGTGTCCTCTCCGATCACGTAACTATAATTCACTCAAATCTTTAAAATGAAATTATCGTGTGTCGATTCTTCTTTCTTTCGTCTGATGCAGAGGGCAAGGTAGGTTAAGGGGCAATCAAAGTTTACACACACTTGAAAAGTTGGTTAAAAAATCCCCAACACTGGTCACCTGTGTCAAATACCTGAAATTGGGTAATTTTTCCCCAATATGTGTTGTTTATTTGGTTGCCCACAGGCTCGTTACCTAATTAAGTGGTAAAAAACCTCTTTGATAACATATTAATCAACAACTATTGGGTAAACTTTAACCCATTTCAGGTATTTGAAATACGTGACCAGTGTTTGTTAGCTTTTTTAACCAACTTTTTAAGAGTGCAGAGAATATTAACCTTTTGTTCCAGCACATCGGGTTTCCCTTCTAAACTGATGATGTCTAATTATGTCGAACTGAGTATTGAAGCATTGAAGAGGTCTTCCGGGTTAAAAAAGACGTGAATTTCGGGTTGGCCACCGTGAAACAGAAATTCCATCATAATTGTCGGGTAAAAAATCCATAGTTATGCAAGACTATAGACATTCTCCACTACACTGTAACCAATCACGACGTTAGAGTAATCACGGATCATTTTTTGTTATAGTTTTGACTCAATTAACAAATGTGTAATGCAGATTCAAATTTGTGAAAAATCGTGAACGAAAGCTCTGATTGCCACTTTAACATTTGCATGCTTTTAGGTAGGCCAAGAGGAGAGACATTACTGCTCCATACCAGGAAACTGTTACAGCTCCGTGTCCAAACCCACTTTCTTTCTTCCCTTTGAGAAGGAAAAGAAAGGTGATATCCAGTCTTAAATATCTTATCCAGTCTCTTGAAACGTCTTGTGATAAAGTGATTAGGTGAAACTTGAATGCACAACGAGGCAAGTCCGTAGTCAGACAAGGTACATAAACGGTAATTTTTTAGTCTTCTATAGGATAAATGTCTCCCAGAGGAGTTAGCCCCCCTCTCCTATCCTTCGTTATGGGTTTGAGAAGAGTTAAAGCACCCTCTGTTTGGCAACTGGGATTAATGATTAATCGTAATAGAATTTGGGCCCAGAGGATGAGATCTTTCTATTTATTACGGTATGTATCCATTGAACGTTCATTGATATCGACAGCCCTTCTTCCAATGGCGGCACCGGACTCTTTATCTAGGGGCGGAGGGAGGGGTGACTTTTCCCCAACTCCAGATATCTAACCGGAGCATAACCTTTGACCAACTGAGGCAACGACGTCCGCGCGATTCAGCAAGGTTTTGTCCCATTAGGGACTGCAGCCCCCGGCCATCCGTTCCGTAAGGTCACACTTCTTATGGTCTGTGTTATCTTTTATTCCGCGTTTGGAGCGTAGCAATCTTGTAGAGGAAGTCTTAACAAACATAACCTCCTGAAACAAAACTGTAAAGGTGTTCGAAATGTTTTAAACGCAGTCATTCCCTTGTCAGTCGTTAACCGCTGAACAGAGCTGGTGGCGCATTTAGTATTAATCCAGGGTAAATTTCAAGGACTAGTTTAATAATGTGAAAAAGATTTAATTCGACGAGATCATTTAAAATAAACTTTAAAACTTGTCAGTTTACGTCACTAAAAACTCTTCTAATGTTCAGTCTAATTCTTTCCATGTTGAACATTAATATTGCCCGCGGAACTTATGCTAAGGCTTAATGGCTTTCCTCTCAAATTAAAAGCATCTGTTGGCATAATCTGAAATTAGAACTTCTATATTATTTGTGAAAGAGCCTTTATTTGTTGTCATGATATGTTTTCTGCTGTAAATGGAAGAAGATATTAGTAGTTTATAATAATCTTTAAAAATTAAAAGCTAAAGGAATATATTCTCTGGTACATACAAGAAATTACTTTGTAGTTAATCAGTAGTACCCAACCGCTATGTAAACTACGGACTGATCCAAAGTCGACAGCGACGGGTGCAGGGAGAAAAAAAAGTTTCTTATGTATAACTGTACATTTTGTTTAGTTATTTGGTAACCGAATACCTGACGATGCGTTGGATTTATTACATAGTTCATAACCCTTCCCAAAGCGACTGTTAGTGACCAAGCAGCTGTACGCCTCCATGATAATACATGTACTAGGTAGGTAATTATTTGTTTCCCTGCCCCCGTAAACTATATGCGGCAAGCTCTATAAAGTGTTGCAACCTAATAGCTTTGGGTCGTCGAGTGGCGGAGGGGTCCATTCCAGCTGTTGTGTACCAATATGTTTCAAGATGTAAATAAATTTCTTCCTTCCAAGTAAAAAGGAAAACTCTGTCGATGCAGTTTTTTCATGGGCACTCCGGTTTTCATTCCAATTGGCATAGGCTTACCACTAAAAACTGTAATTATATCTTCCTTGATTATATCTTCAATTATTAAAAGTATTGTATACCCATTAAGAGTGCACTTCTGTGCACTCCAAATGGGTATACTTTTCGCATACGCAATGTCCTTTAAAGGTCTTTAGCCTACACTTACGTACATGGAGCTAACCCCATCTTTCTGGCTGTGGAATTTAACTGTGTTTGAATAAAATTTATTGCAATAGTGCTAGCCACACTTTGGAGCCTGATTCGAGTAAAGCCCAGGTCACACTACAGCGATATCGGATCGGATAACTGTCCGATTTTTGTGAGATTTCTTTAAAATCTCCTCCATCCATTGTCGGAAAGAACCAAAAATTTGCCATCATGTGTAAATACATGACTGGTATGAGAGGACCACGGAAATGAAATGTAAACTATTTATTTCGTGACTTCAAATAGCTTTTATTGAGCAACGCGTATCCGATAAAAGCCGTCTGCAGATGTGACGTCAAGGAATAATTGGTATTATTAGAATTGCGTAGTCCTGCTGTACAATTCAGACATCTACACAGGCTGGCAAATTTTTGTTCCTTTTCGACCAAAGATAAAGGAGATAGTAATTAAAAGTCCCCCAAATCGGAACGGATTCCGATCCGATATCGCTCTAGTATGACCTGGCCTTATGGGGAAGTTACGTTCTCTGATTTGCATAACTTTTGACAGACGGGTATCGAGCTGTTCATTAGAAAACCATGGATCACTCACGGTTTCGAACTAGTTCGAATCAAAACTCTAGGAGCGATAGAACTTATGTACCTTAAGATGTGTCAGCAATTCTGACACTTTGTGAGTTCCCTAATCTGACCTACAACCCAGGTTTTGTAGATTTTGTGACCCCAGGTACATCTGGTCCCAGATGTAAGGGGTTACTGGAAATGTAATGTATCTATGAGGTGTAATGATGAATTTTGCAGTCACTTGTACCACCAGAACCAGATGTGGTCCTAACTTAAACCCGGGATTGCTTCTTTATTAGAATGGTGAGAAAATATTAAAGATAGAATAAAAGATCTTGCTATAAAACATAGCAACGCCTCGTAAGAAAAAAGAGGAAATTATTCCAGTGCCTGTGAGCCCATTGTTCGTCTGCATCTGCTGATGAAATTTATACCTTAAAAGGTGTCGATATTAGAGTAAAATTTTTGGAGTTGGGGGAGCGTCCCTCGTCGTTTTTCTTTCTTCTGGAAAGTCATCTCGGCAGCACGAAAATGATCAGGATGCATAATTGGTTGGAATTTATTGTATTTTGTATCTCTCACTATATTACATTGCTCGTGTTTACCATATACCGCAGGACAGCATGTCATCAATTTGAAAGAAGTTTACAAAATTACATTCCCTTTTATTTGAGGAGATAACAAACCGGACTTGTTGCACTGGAAAGCCATTGTTTACCTAGTAAGGAGGGTGGTTTAGACCTAGATAATCTTAAGGATAAAAAGAATATCCTCCTAGTTAAAGCAATTTTCCCTTTATTTTATAAAGACTGCCTACTCCTTGTACATCTTTCTCTGTCCAGATATTTCACTACGAAACCATTGCGTTTCTGGTTCGCACATATTTGGTCTAATTCTAAGCCTAACCCTGATGTTTGTAAGGACAATCTAAGCTATGTGTGTCAGATTGATGGTTTTTCTTTCACTTCTCCTTCTACCCGCACAAAGGATCTGATTAAGCTTCACGGGCATCTGACGTCAGCATTAGTTGTGTCAGGCATAATCCTACTCATCCATGGTTAAGCATTTGGAAGTTAGTGTTTAATGTCCTACTAGACAACAAGTTAAGAGATTTTCAGTGGTGTTAAGCTCATAATGTTTTCTACCTTGACAGCACATTAAAAGCTTGTTTGATGGGGGACGGACGTTGTCCAATGCCTGGTTGCTGTTATGTCGAATCCGTTAATAACATATTTTGAGAGTTTCCAAAAACACATCCAGTTGTATCTTAGATTAAACGTTTTCTTAGGTTACTTCTTTGCTGTTAATTTTATTTGGACATTGATATTTTTGTGGGAAAAACGTTGAAAGCTTTGTGTTTCTCTCATTTTTTCAGATTTCATAACTACCTGAACTAGTACTGGCAATAACAAGACCTTTAACTGTTTTAATCGTAATACCTCTTTTGATTCGGATTGGGTTGTTTATGTTATTAAAACTTAATAAAATGGACAATAAAGTCTTATACGATCATTTAATTACACATAATTTAGATTATTTACATATGCATATTGTTGACGCTTTTTATGAAGCCAACAACAGTAGGCAACATCTTAACCAATTGCTCAATAGGAAAGAGAGAAAATGGGTATGGAATGTGTGCTCAACTACTCCGAATGGCTTAAATCAGGACGATGGATTTTTTTTTTGCCAAAAAAGGGTGTAGAAATGTTTAACTTGCTTTAAGTCTTCTCCTGTCTGCTAGGTTTAGGTTGGGTTTTAGTGTTTACTTTATATTGCTTGATTGCCTGGACATCGTATTTTTCACATTGATATTTACATGATATTGCTCTGAAAATGACTCCCTGAACGAACGTACTGAAGTAATATTACACATAAATTTTCCTACAATTTTTTGAACTTTAAAATACTTGTAAATATTCTATTTTGTTTTCATTTGTAATAAAAAATATTGTGCAATGTATACATATTTCGCCATGATGGAAATAAAGTGCTCTCCTTCGGAAAGAAAGTCTTCCACCAGGTCGATGGAGTCAGTTGCCCGCAGGACTGCTGAGCACCTACGAGTGGACAATTCAACTACCTCGGACCCTTCTCCTGACGTTTCCATAGGCTACAGTGCATATGCGAACCTGAACATAAGTCTCCTGATTGAATTTACCGACCCGTCATCTTTACGTCTGTGACCGTATTTAAAGATTGATAAATATTGATTAGAATTAAGGTATCATTTGTAAGTTCAACTTACACTCTAAAATCAAAAGAGTGAACTTAGTCACTCTTTGATCGAGTGAAAAGTGTAAACTCTCTCCATCAGAGAGATAATTCACTCCAAGAGGAGTGAAGTTCCCTCCAAAAAGAGTGAAGTTCACTCCAAAAAAGAGTGAAATTCCCTTGAAACGAGCGAAGTTTCGCTCTTGATGGAGTGCCCACAGTGATCGCTCTTAAAGAAAGAGCGATCATTGCAGGCACTCGTGGAAGAGTGAATTTACCCTCTTTCCCTAGTGAATTTCACTCTTTTTTGGAGTGAAATTCACTCCTCTTGGAGTGAATTATCAGTCTAATGGAGTGAATTTACACTTTTCACTCGATCAAAGCGTGACTAAATTCACTCTTTTGATTTTAGAGTGTAATACGCTCTGCTGCTTCATACGCACATTTCATTTGGTCATGTGGATTTATTAGTCAGATGATGTTGTAACGTTAAGGTCCTAATCATTTTGTTGAAGTTGGACCGGCCAAGGTCTGTTTTCTAGGGGCTGGCACTGGTTTGCCCTACTCCATTGCTTATGCTGAACAACAAGCACAATCTGACAATGACAGTAGCTTCCATTTTAAAGTCTTCGGTATGACCCGCGTAGGAGTCGAACTCCAGACCTCCTCTGGGAGAAACTAATGCTTTGACCACTTGTCCTTTCAATCGGTCATGGAACACCAAAGCTAACAGCCACGAGGAATGGTGGATTAAGATATAGTTGTACGAGGAGTTACGCTGCGCCCCAGATGGAAAACTTTGAATGTATAAAGTTGTAATGTGGTCATTTCCTTAGGCAGAAATGTGCCCCCCACAATGCGTTCGTGACCCTTCAGTAGCTCCCTACTCAAAATACTGGTTATCACACTTAGCCTAAGGGTTAAAAATATGAACAATGCCTTCGAAAAAACTTAATTTTTGGAGGCCTATAGGGCAAAATGTTGAAATATTTTGCGGCTAGGCTCTTTGTTAATGGAAACCCTTAGACCCATTCCCAGGCCAGCTAACTCCTACCTGATGACACCACTCTCAGATTGCTCTGGCTAAGGATCAGAGAGCATGCAACATACTTTTGACCGGGGCCTCCTGAACAAAGTTACGTCTGAGTTCTGAGGCTATGACAAATAACTTGTCAATTTATCATACTTGTGATGACCTGATGCACATGTGAAAAACCTCCAATCGATTCGATCAATTTGGAAATATTAAAGTTTTATTTTTGTGAGAGAAAAGACCTGTTACAGCGTCTTTATTTAGTATGATGCACCATTATATAGGACTCAGTGTGATCAGGGAGGTGTTGTTAATAACACCTCCCTGGTGTGATATCTGGAAGATAATCTTTCAACCAATCAATTAAATAACTCAACGTATTTATAAATAGGGCTTACAAGCCACATGATACAGCCTCAAGGGTCTCAGTGGACGCAATTATATTAAAATGAATATTAAGTAGCCACTCAGCCTTGAGCAAAATAAGCAATCTTCGTTATCGTTGTATAGACATTTCGACATAACCGACCCAGCCGGAGGGTTAAAGTTACTCATTTTAGACTATAAGAGAAGTAGCACTCACTGGTTCATTCACGACAACATAAGCAGGAGTCATGTGACTTGAAGTAGAGCGGTTTATTGCCCTCGACTGAGATTTAATGTTCCGTCTGTGGCCATGTCTCTCCTCCGTAGGGAGCCAGAATTGTACCCGCAGGATTTATATTCGATTTGCATATTTTTAATGATTTTAGAACATTCGGCTATAAATAATGGCTACCAGTTATACCACTATGTAAGATAAACCAAACCACTGACGTCAATAGCAACTAATTTTTTGATTGCTTAGTTGCAATACATTTTCCTTCAGAGGATATATGCATTTAAACTCTACTTGAAATATACCGGAATTTATTTAACGATCTCCGTTTAAAGGAATACTAGATCTTACATTTGATTTTACGGATAATGATATTCATGGAAAAATTGAAGCAACTTAGAAGCAGATTTTAGGATAAATTTGTGTTAAATGCTTGTGGAAAGTTATCATTTTCCTAATGAAACGATACTTTTATTATCGTTCATTTATTATGATCAGGTGCAATATGGATCTGATATTTGTGAAGTTTTCAATCTGTGATATTCGTTCATATTTGAAGCCGTCGTCCTGTGATCTGATTTCGAGTGAGACATTGTATCGCAAGAAATGTCTATAGCCATTAGCAGATCTTTAACGCCTGTAGCCCTACATTTTTTACAAATCTGTCTGCAGTTTGCAATTTCGTAAAAATAAAATGGAGGCGTATTTTCAGGAGTTTTATCAAGGAAACGGCAACGTAGGAATTGAGAAGAACTGCAAAGTGATTCACGGATCTATACCTAGATTTTGCATGCAGAAATGGCTGAAATCTGCAATACTCCGTACCGTATAGTTTCAGTCAACAATAAATCCTGATACCGTTTTAATGGATTTACAACGAGCTAGTATAAGCCCGTAAACAATGGAATATTAATGGAAACCTTACTTCAGAAAATCAAGTATCTTGTAATTCCGAAACAGTGGCTCGTCACCCGAAATTGGGTCTCGAATAAAATCCCATCTATACGGATCACGAAGCCTTGCATGAACCAACTCTATGAACATACTGTATTGGCAAGGGAGAAAAGATCAAACACGGTCTCAGATACAGTGCAAGTTCAACTTTGGTTTCAAATTGGTTTAAGTCCTCCCCTTAATTAGTTTCATACGAAAGAGGGGAATGTTGCAGGCAAATTCTACAACTTGTCCTCCAACCCATAGGGTGGGGGTGGGGCAAAGGTTGAAATAACTGGTCTATACACTCCAAAATCAGAAGAGCGAACTTAGTCACCCTTTACCGGAGTGAGAAGTAAGAATACAATCTATTAGAGTGTTAATTTACTCCAAGATTAGTGTAAATCACTCCAAGAAAGGTGAAATTAACTTCAAGAAGAGTTAAATCTGAATGGATCATTATTCATTACTTTTAAGAGTGCCTGTATGCACTCCACCAAGAGTAAAACTTTGCTCTTTTGGATTAAATTTCACTCTTTTTGGAGTAACTTAAATAGCCTTCACTCTTCTGACTTTTTTTTTTATCGTGACCGTGTAGGAGAAAGACATCAAGTAAACTTTAATTCCTTGTCTTGCCGCAGGGAATGAAGAATTTTAACGAGCCCGCAAACATTACCTATAACAAAGTTTACTGTAATTTTAATACAAAAATACATGATTGGCTCCTTAAACAACAGTAAAATGCCTTAGTGGGAGGCACAGAATAAACAATGACTTCATGTTACACAACATTAATTTTACTATTTCTCAATAAGAACGCTTCACTGCTGTTAGCCTTTTCATTGACTTTTTGAAGACACCAAAGTGAAAGTTATATCACTAGCTTAAACCGTCACCATGACGACGTAATCGAGGACCATGCTTGATTCTAACCAGACTAACCAGAAGAATGTTTAATAGGTTGGTAGGTAGGGGAACACGGAGCTTGACCATAATCTTTGGCCACCGCGAAAAATTAAAATCATCGTAAACATTTCACGATTTTCGGTTAAATGTGGACACGGATCCTCCCGTATCGTTCCGATCGCGTTGAGTCCAGGTTAACACCTGAAGGAGCCAGGAGAAGTCCCGATAGCTCTGGAGTAACAACAAATTGTGTTCATTAGAATAAAGCTTATAATATTCAACTGCATTTTCATATTGGACGAGGGCTGAATGAGAACCAAAATGAAAACTCCGAGGTCTTGTCGGGGAGAGGCGGAGGAAGATAACGATATTTTACAGAGGGTCTCCATGATCTTTCATTAGTTAAAGAGACATTACTTTCAAAATAGTCCTAGAGGAAAACCACCATAATTGGTGTCGTGATGGAGATTAAGATCACTGTATAGAAAAATGTTTAACAAAATGACTCCGGCAGTTTTAAGTTGCAAGTAAAATTTTCGAGTACTTCTTCATTTTAGACGTGCTTTGACAGGATTGAAAAAAAAAATTAAAGGGCACTAAGATAAAAGTTACTACTTTTCATCTCCACTGTAATTGGTACTGCACGAAACGAAAATTTAATTATTATTTGGCCCTATTCCTGCTATTATCTACCTTTGATTTTCGGGTGAAATGAACGTGGGGGGGGGGGGGATGAGGGGGTTTGGCAGAAATTCGTAATACAGTGAAACAATACTAAAAATATCATGACACCTACAACCATCCCTTATTAAAATGTTTAAAATGCTTCATGACATAAAATCATTAATGAACCATTTAGTCTCACCAACAAAATCCATCAATACATGAAGCATTCGGAAGAATTGGAGAAGTTGTATCATTTAAAGGTAAGGAGCAGTCCCCCCAAACTTAGTTTGAAGAAAAGCTAAATAACACAATTTTGGTCTTATTTCTCTTCAAAGTATCTTTCATAACATTTTATGACTTAACTATTGCATATTCAAGGAATATCAAGCAGTTATTTCAAGCAAATTTCACATTTGAAGAGGAAAAACATTGTCACATGATTCCTAACAGCCAATCATGAAACTGGACAGTCTACTACACCACTTCAATTTGGGATGACTGTTCTTGCCCTTTAAGGTTTAAAGTTTGGGTAAACAAAGTATTCAAGGGTGACACTAGCTGAACTGTCTTCGAGAAATTTAGTACTTCAGAAAAAGACTACGTTACTGCCTTACCACAAATAATCTCATATTTGTTATCTTTAAATACTGGTTTCAAAATATCAATTTTACTCAAAACGAATGTAATATTCCCCTTGAAAGATAACTGACTTGTTAAGACAAAGTTTTTCTTCAATTTATGTATCTTCTCCCTTGCATTCTCAAAACTTTTCGACTTATTTTTCAATCGTTTCATCATTTTCCTGCCGAAATGACATAAATTCCTCTCCTTTTTTCTACAGAGAGAGAATATATGCCTGTAGGCAGAGAGTAAAAACACTGAGTCTCCTTCTCTCAGGTGCCTTGAACTTTTGAATGACTTCAGATCTTGACCAAGGCATAATCTCTGCCCGACTGAGGCAGCAACGTCTGTCCAATTCAGCAAGGTTTTGCCATTGGGTTTGGGGTTGCATCCCCCGTCCCCCGTCACTTACGACCATGCTTGTAAGCAAGGATTGCATGGAGCTTAGAAAAATGTAATCAAGCTGCCCTGTAAAGAATAGTGTAATGAAATTAACAATTAATGTGCCACCACACACAACACTGCTCTTGATAAAAAAGCTTCAAGCTAATGTTGAACCATGAAAGTTGTAATATTAATTGCCATTCTCTCAAACTATCACATGACCTTTATTTCAACCTTATTTATGCCAGTATGTTGCAACTGTTTCAAAAAGACGAAAACATCAAAGGTATTGATCCTTTTCGACTTTTCAACTCATTTTCAAAAGAAACGGGTCATGCACTCAAGTTAGTATCTTTTCTACCTGTAGACAATAAGCTAATGACATCGGTCTTATTTCTATCACAGTAATTCACATCACGTGCTTTGACACACTGAGTTAGTGTTATAGAGGGAAATGTAGTTTCGGATAGAAGACGCAACACACGTAGGCACTGAATACATTTAGTTTTAAGCAATATTTGCGCCATTTTGAAAATTTTTTACACTGTCCGAAAATCAGATTGTACTTTCACATCAAATTTAGTCAAGTACATGTAAATATCGTTTTTTCTTTACTTCGGAGAGACATATTTGCGGCCAAAATTCTAAGTAGCAGCTAAGAACAAGGAGCTTTAACACTCGAGGAGAAAATTCAGGATAGACTGAGCGTCTGTTCAGTGTTCAATCCTTTCAGATAACTGTTTAAAGCAAAATGACAAATATTGATTTTCAAGCGCATAAGGATGTTGCCCTTATGGACAACTCTATGAGTAAATATAGAAACTAAACCTAAAATGGAATAATTAAACAGGATTACTTTATAAACAATGACAACAAATGTAATACTAGAAAGAAAAATATCATCAAAACAATGGTTTAAGAATACTTGGTCAGGGACCGCAAAGCATTAGATAGGGAAGGGGTTTTTAACTTTCCTAACTTTTGCTTCGGACAATATTTGCCGTCTTAAACTGGGAAATAAGCCTCACTTGAACGTGTTCGGCCGCTTTGATAATTAGTCCCCTGCGAACATCAGAATGAGCTACAAGATCCCATTGACACCACAGCACAACACTTCGACAACACTAATGTTAAATCTTTTTTCATGGAGGAACTCACTGCCAATGTGTAAAATTTAAAATGTTTTTCAAGTCTAGAATTTAAATATATTTAAGAGGTTTTATAATTAATCTGCTTTGTTTTCCTTTCAGATTAAAACATTTTTATGACCTTTAACTCTTCCTGTTTGCTTGTTGTACAGAGAGGGCTTAATGAATTACATTAGCCCATAAGGGTAAGAGTGCTATCACATCTTGGTACAAGGTGCAGTAACTTTCAGAAAAAACAACGAAATACAAAGATAGTAATTCGAGTAGTACAACAGTAACATCACAAATTATTGCCGAGTGTACTAATTCAAATCGAGGAAACAGGTATTTTGTATCTTTTCTCAGGAATGTCCTATGAAGATGTGTGTTAAACTGTTTGAACTCATTTTCATGCTCTGTTATAGATACTTTTTATATTTTAAACTTGAGTTAAATAGAAAGATGGAGTTTTATGGTCCAGCATCTAATAAATCGTTGTAAAGATTGTGTGAAATCAAAATGAAGAAATGGGGTAATTGATGTAAAATACATTAAAAACTTAGAAAATAGCTGCAGTTCCCGCCAAACTCCATAACAATTGACCATTTTACAGTTTTAATTTGGATTTAATCATTTACAAATATGAGCTCAATATCCCAATCTTGTGATGTCATGAGAGGGTCATGACATACAGGTCGAATGTTATCCTTTGTTTTTACAATAGTCACTTCAAGGACAGTTGTAACAATCATTTGCCCAGGCCCAGGTTTTATTATGGAAGTCTAAATTATGCCCTTGTAAATCATCAGTATCAATAACCAAACCATAAACTATCTGATGAGTAATTAAGAAATAATTAATAATGGGTTAACAAAAGAAATGTCAATACTGTGCAACACTACTCGTCATTACTTTTGCATAATCAACAAGTTGCTTCATTAACATTCGAACTTTAAAGAGGTGTATCTTGAGAACCGTGAAAGATACTAAAAATTTATTTATTATTCATTACAAACTTATTTATTATTCATTACAAATTTATATTTAAATAATTCAAACGAGATATTCCTTAGAAAAGTTCAATCCATAACCGCCAAGTGAAATAGAAACATTATGCTCACATGTCACACTACCTTTTATTCGAGTCGGTCACGACCTTTTAATACTTTAGGTACACTATATGTTACATGTTTGGGGTGTACTTCCACCGAAATTAGCTTAATGAGATATTTTGTTTATTAATTGATTGTTTTTACTTTACAATGGTAGTTTTTGTAGCTTTGACTTTCTAAAAATGTTATCAATAGCAAATTCGTAGGAAGCAAAATGAAAGTGGGGGCAGAACAATTGGACCATGTACCTTACCCTAATCCATTGAAGAAAGGGTACATTTTCATGCTAAATTTTTTCGCTTTTCTCTACGAGTAAGAAAAATTCAAAAAAAAAAAAAATTAATAAAAAATATCTGATTTCTTACTGTATTAGAAACGCAATTTGAGAGGGGTGGAGTGCGCCGAAATTTTGGGTACTTTTACACCTTTGTAAATATGGAGCTTGTAGTGCAAACAATAGTTTAGATTCGGGGTTTTCTGTACGGAAATCTGAATATTTGGGAGACTATCGAAGAGTTTCCGTTTCCTGTTAGCATATATCTGAGATGTCAACTGAAGATGGTTGTCACATCATGTTTTCTAAGAAGTGCGAATTGAGGCTCGGCAATATTTAAAGAGCTCCCGAAACTTTGTTCCCTTTTTAGACAAAATAGTTAAACATTAGAGGTCTATATATGGAAGAAAATTTTAGCGAAATGGCACTATAGCGGCTGGAAAAAGTTTAGCTGACTGTTTATGCCGAGAGACCACTTACTGCATTAAAGGGTTGCAATTTTGGGCGCGCAAAGCGCGCCGAAAATTTTGCCTTTTTAAAACTAATAATTACAAATATGGAGCTTTTATTAGGAAGAATTCGGAATTTTATGGAGGAAAAGGTTGGAAAACCGAACTGTATTTGACTGGTGTCTCAAATGGCAAATTTCAGAATTTTCCACTTTTTCGAGCCACGGGGCAATCGTCCCTGCCTCCTGTAGCTACGTCACTGCTCTGTGAAATTGAACATTGATGACATTTTGTCACTTCAATAACAAAAGAATCCATATGCACAGACTACGGTACTCAACTGATAGGGTTGAAAGTTTTATAATGATAGGTGAGTATGAGGGCATTTGAGCACGGTAGGCCAATGGTTCCCTGCCTAAAATATGAAGTCTTGCTCGAAAGACTATCTTAAGTTGGTCCGGAGCCAGAGGCGGAGCTGCCATATGGTCAGGGGGGGGGGCGGTCGCCCCCCTGGGACCAAAATCATCTGTCGGCGCCCTTTTTAGGTTTTTAACTTACTTTACTCTTGCACCATGATTTCAAAGCATTTAAAAGGACATAATTTAAAAGCATTGTTTTGAAGCCCAGATAACAAAATGCTCAAACAGCCACCAGTAACTGTACTATCTGCACTTCATTATGATGGAAAGGGTCATCTTCTGTAATGCTTTATCCTCACTAATGAATGTTTTCGCTGTGCTAAGTAGGCTAATTTCTTCTATTTATTATGAATTCGGTATCTGGAGAGCCAAGCAGACCTTTTGTTATGGCTATTTCTTGCACTGTACTTAAATGGCTATTTCAAAGAGGTCACATGATGTAAATTACGTCAATTAATGTTTCTTTGTGTACTTATCTTGATTTCCAGATACCAAAAATGTACGACAATGATTAATTTCCATAACGTTTTCACCCTGTAAGATTGCTTCCTATTTGGCTCTTGCAGGTTTAAACTTTATCTTCACAAAGTAGCCCATTATAAAATTAAAATCTTCAATCGATACCTGACAATAAGAATATAATGACCGCCTTCATACTAGAATGTGAAATAGAGGAATAAAAACATGGGGCAAGGGGGAATTTGCCCTTCCCTGGGATTTAAAAAAAAAACTTGAGTACGAAGAAAACATAAAGAAAAAGACGAAGAAAAATTAACATCAACCTTTCTTAACGGTTCACTCAGTGTTTCAGAAATGCCATTTCCAGCAATGTGAGAGGCATTTGGGCCAAAAATTTCTTGCGCTCCGCGCCAACTCATGGTGGCGCGGAGCTTTCCTTACTATAAACATCCCCCGCATTTTCTTCTGCAGAAGCCCATGGATCTAAAATTTAAACATGTTTGAATAAAAACCAGCTGCGGAAAATCAAATGGAAAGTCTGAGAAGCCGTGGCTTCGATCGTGCTGAGGTTCAGGGAACATATTCCTTCGAAGCGCCCCTGCAGACCATTTTCGCCCCCTCTGACCCAAAACCCTAGCTCCGCCACTGTCCGGAGCGTACAGAAAATTTAGAAAAATCTCGAACCATCCGACAGCGGGAAATTGAATGTTTTGAGCTTGTAAGTAGTAGCTAAGTTTCCGATTTTCCCTCCAAATGTGAACACCACTGTATCAGGGACGTATTGCGGCGCGCGAAGCGCTCCGAAACCTTTACCCATTTTAATCAAATACATGGATATGGAGCTTTTATTGCAGAATGCTTTGGATTCTGGGTTTCCTGTAACGAAATTTGGAGTGTTGAGGGATTACTGAAAAATCAGGACTTCCTTCATATGTTGGTGGCAAATCTGAGGATGATTTCACGATGACTGAATCATTGTTGCTACATAATGTTATATAAGGCCTACAAGCTGGAATTCTCCGATGGCATTTGTAAAGTTTCTCAAACTTTGTTGTCTTTTTAGACAAAATATTTCAAAATCAAGAGCTCTCGTTGAAGAAAATTTGGAAGATCTATAAAAGACAGTTTACAAAAATCGCAATATAGCTGTTGGTGTCTCTTGATGATGTGTTATCACATGTGGTACAAATCCGATTTTGTCATTTCCAGAGCTCGGAAAAGTGTATCAAACTGCATTTACGAGCAATAACTATGCACTGTACATGGTATTTTGCGGCGCGCCAAGCGTGCCGGATATTTTGCTTCTTTTTGAGATTTATAATAAAAAAGGGGTTTCAAACCCGTGAAGTAGGGGGGGGGGTTACGCATGCTTCCGGCCTCCCTCTTCCGCTTCCTACGCGTATCATCAATAGAAAGAAAATGTGCACAAAATTCCAGTTTTCTCAATTCTTTTTCCTAAAAAAGTGTTTCACCTTTAACATTTTAAATTCATTGCGTGAGAATAATAATCGCAAATTTCTTATTTCAAAACGAATATTTTTTCAAACCTTTAGTTTTTTAATCAGAGTTCCAGATTAATGACCACACTAAATTTATTTGATATGTGAAGAGAACAATATTTCAGAAGTCTTCATCTCCAAGAGAGTTCGAGATTGACTTCAAAACAAACTTGCATCTTCAAACCAAAAGTTTAGACATTTGGGCGTTTTAAAATAATACCGAGATTACATTAATACAGGTAAGATTTTTGTTTGTACTAAATTCGAACTGGAATTAGTTTATTCGTTCAATTAATGAAGGAAGCTCGCGTTGAGTTGATACATTTAGTCTGTGTTTTCAATCTTGGGGAAAGAAGGTCACGCTTCCTGTGCTTTGTTACATACGTAAACGTTCATGAATCAAACTAGATTAAAAGTATCCATACTCTTATAATTTAAGTACACCGGAGCAGTCTCATTAAATTAATGGCTGAAAAACATGGTTAAATTTGTGCCATTTTTGGACGAGAAAGGGACGATGCGCCTTCAAATGTTGCCCATAATTTTTTTCTCGGCTGTCGAAATTCGTTGAAGTAAAACTTGAGATAGTTAAGGATGAGTTTTAAAAGCACAGTTTGGTAACGTCATTCCGACTGGTTTTCGTGAAATACAACGACAAATGCTGACAAAAAACAGAGATTATTACGTCATTAAGACGTAGAGGGAGGTTCATTCTGAAAGGGTTGTTAACTTTTAAATGTACTTGATGTCACTATTCCAGTAAATTCATTTTAGAAGATGATATTAGGAACAGATTTCATCACCTAATAATGACGTTGTTTCTAGGATGGTGATACAACCGCATAGTTTTCAAACTGTCCAATAACAATAAAGTATTACTTCTTTTTAAGCGAAACAGAGTGATCTGCTTTTTGTTTGAAAGAACACCTATAGCCACAAATATCAATGAATTGTCTCAATTCGGCCATTAATGTTTTTGTCTGTGAGAAGGGTAGAAATCGGGTTAGGTTGGAAAAAGTGTTAAGATTTAGGATAATGTTTGTTGCCAAATGTGAAGGGCCGTATAAAAGTCACGTGAGGCTTTGCATAGGACCTGTACATATCAACATTCTCAGCGATTTAGCCAAGATTCGAGGGATTGCCTCTATTATTTTTTCGATTTGTGCAGAGGCAGGTCATATATACATTCTCGGTATTTTGGCTAAGATCATATGTAGTATCTGTTCTTTTCATCCAGTCTAGAATGGAACAATACATGACGTACCAATGAAGTAAATGGTCTGAGGGTATTGCGGTTGGTCAAGTGATCTTCTTCAGTGGACGTAATAGCTTCTTCGGGAAGCAGTTTAAGGTTTGGTTTAGCCGAACGGCCCTTTGCCAGAAGGGACTTTAGGAGAAGAGGCATGTCATATAACTTAACATTTTAATAACTGATTAAACAAACATTTTCAGATGTAATGCTTCACGTTAGGCAATAGAACATTTACAATAACAAAGGATTGTGTAACAGAAAGTTGGTGTGCACAGTTTTTGTTAAAGGTCTTCCATTGAGTCCAAAAACGACCCATGCGCTCTTTTGAAAAGTTCTGCAGGTCCAGTTTGTTGAATTAACATCCCATCCCTTCAGGGCGTTGAAATAACCAATTGAGATCTGGCAAAATAGGCGTTTCAACTGCGGTGAATTGTAAGTTATGTGGACTCAACTAAAAATCACACATGATCACAACATGATATATTTTCATATTTAATAGACCAGTATGTAGCCGTTTCCTGGCAATTTCCATCAATTGTCTGCTAACCTGCATCAAGTTGCTGTGGCGATTCCTTACGCTATGTAGCCACCAAACCATCAAATATATCCTTTGAGAAATAGCGAATATTTAACCGTTTACGACATTTTCTTTTGGTCATGGTTGATAAAGTACGAATATTTTAGTGTTCATTCCAAGAAGAGTTGTCAATTTAACTGCAAAATTTTTACTAGAATAAAATAGAAAACTACGAGGACTGTATTCCAAGGCCAATTATTGCCGGAATAAGACGAAAAACTGCGGGAAACCGCTGTAACAAGAAAGAGAACCCACTCAGTTTGAAATATTATAGTACTTCGGCTGATGGTTGTGGTAAAGATTTATGGTAGTGGGCAGGTATAATTCCTTTTCGATCAAACATTTTCTAAGCATTTTTGACGTATGACCGTGTAAACTACCGCCCATGATAGTAAGTTTACTCTCCTGAGAGGAATGTAATATATATCATCAATTGTACCGTGTAAGGTTGGAGATAATATCTACATGGATTCCATAATGTAAAGAATGCAAATGATACTCCATGTAATTTAAAACTGGAATTAAACATCCTTTTAAGTTGGCAACGTAAATTTGAAATCGAAGTTATATGCCACGTTCAGCTTTGCTAGAGCCCCCGACTAGCAGTCAAGATACGACCGGAGGATACTCGAGTTGACACATTGTTGTTATGAAAAAAATCGGCAGGATAGTTTACAGGTGAACTTGAAACAAAAAAGGGAAGAAAAAAGCGCTTTCTGTTAAATTTCTGGATCACTCACTTCAATCTGATGCGGCTGTCAAAACTTCCTGCAGACAATGGTTGGTAAAGATTGCAGGTTGTGACAACTCCGGAAAACAGCACGTAGGCTTGAAAAAAAATAAGCACTCCCTTTTGGTGCAGTCAAAACACTGCTTACTTTATGGAACGTGTTGTTTAGATATCCCCTGGCATATCTGAATCCCCAATAGCCAATTATTTCCCACACATTTATTTCTGTGACAAACGGAACTACTAGGTCAACGGTCAAAAAGTGAGCAAAATTGACAAATCAAGTTAAAAAATTACAAAACAAATTCATTCTAAATACATTTCAATATAAAATCCTAAATTGTTTGTTTTGCGATTTTAGTATATATTTCAGGCATTTTTTTTTTTGACATTTTTGCAGGATGTCAGCGTAACTAAGATGGTGGAAATTAAAAAATGGCAGCCAAAATAACAACCATAATCAATAAAAATAATATAAAAATTTATCATTAAAAATAATTTCAACAACGTTGCCCCCTAATATCTTGCCATATTTTATAACACATAAACTGAAATTATATTTTTGTAACATTTTTTGCGACTTGGGGTCAATCAAGATGGCGGAAAAGTAAATTGGCCACCAATACGATAATAACGCCAATTTACAATAAAAATACAAGCAGTAATGACATCAAAAATATATTTCAATCATAATTCCTGAAAGAAAATTATAGCATAATAGTTAGCATCATTTCTTATACTTTTTGCAGGACGGTAACCTAACCACGATGGCGGAAAAATAAAAATGGCCGCCAAAATTAAACTAAGAATTGGTTTCAAAAATATAGCAGACTAATCCTTAGAAAATAGATTTGTCACACGTGTTTTCCATATCTGGCCACAATTAAGGCCAAAAATTCAAAACCTGTATGATTATAACTGCCATCAATGGTCTCAGATGATCCTAAACTCAAGAATAAACTTTCCACAGCGATCCGAGCGGACGTAACCTCTCAAAGTCTTTGTTAATGACGCTTCGACTTATTTTTTGTTCTTCTTCTTCTTCTCTCGCTCCCTATGACAAGAGGTGTGTGTAAAACATATCGTCAAGGTCGTGTACTTGTCACATGTGCCGCACATAAGTCACGATTTTTGGATTTAAGAACGAAACTAATAATGTACCACACTGTTTTACCAGGAAATCAACGTCACTTAACCCAGTTTACTGGTAAAATGAGTCAAATATTTTGGTATGGTGCTAGCTTTAACTAGTTTTTTGTTAACTTGAATGAAAAATCCCGTTTACCAGAATTGTGTAGGCCGCAAATAAACACGCGGAGTGAAAATTTCCACAGATACGTTTTTGAGTTTACTTATTCGTTCCTTCGTCCTATAATCCGTCTAATAGTGCCTTCTTTCGTTCCGTTCATTCAATTCAGGACTTAAAGTGTACCTCAAGCCAAAAATATAAAAAATATATATTAAACAGCATGAAAAATAAATTCTAACAGTTCAGCTCCCTTCTTCATAGGGCATTCCTGAGCTGAGATATAAAATGTTGAAGTTTATTCACTCAATTAATACTGAATAGTATATTGCGCAATAATTTGCTATGTCATTGTTGTACTACTCAAACTACAATCTTTGTATTTCTTTGTTTTTCTAAAAGTTTCTGCACCTTGTACCAAGGTGTGATATCTCTCTTACTCTTATGCAGTGATGTAATTAATTAAGCCCTCTCTGTGCAACATGCCCTGGAAACAAACAGGAAGTTTTCAAGGTCAAAAAAACATATTTAACTGTAAAAGGAAACGAAGCAGGTTATGTGAGTTGTACAACAAGAAAGTCACAAATTATTGCGCAACAGACCAATTTGTTCTAAGTGAATTAACTTCGACATTTCATATCTCAGCTCATCAGGAATGTCCTATGGGTCATGTTTTTTAATATATTTTTTTGAATTTTTTGACTTGAGGTACACTCTAATCCAGATTTGTTGAAGGTTCGGGGGTGGACATGGCCTGCGGTGATTCCCGTTCTGTTGGAGGATTTGAGTAAAAAACTGTTAAGATAATACAATACTCTGCCAAGAACGGGAGACGACACTCACGACATTGCAATTAGGCTGCAATTATTCAACCAAGCGGTGCATAGCGTCTTCTCGTTTTCAAATCTTCTGCTTTTATAAATAATACAACATTTTGCCTCTATAAGTATACATGTTAGTTAAAATTACTTTACTTCTTAGAGAAGCAAACATTATGTCCCCGTATTCAACCCACAGTCATGCTTGAATAATCCGACGGATTTCAGTATTATTCTATAAAGTTTAATTATTTTGTTTACCTTTTCCATGACGCATTAAGGTTTAGCATTCACCCACCCGTCCAATATATTTTCTGTAATTACTAAAACTTAACTCTATATGCAGCGGTAAAAGGTTTAAAAATTACGTCATTTGAATTCCGGTGATTACTACTCCGAGAGCAGTGTATTATGGGATTTTTACATCATAAAATGCAATAGAGGAACTAACATACCTTGTTAAAGAGTTATGAAAATTGAACAAAAAGTTTTATGAAAGTCTGTTCAGACTGATGATCAATCCTCTCTTGAAAAATAGCTCCGGTCACCAAGTGACGTCATGCTTCACGGATGAATAACACATTAAGAACTGCGATCTGTCTTATAGCCATACTGAGACAGACAATTGTTTTTTTCGTCACGTTTGGAAAAACAACGCTTCAGCTGGGAAGTGTATTGGGGGACTGACGTTCCAATGAATGAAGGTGGCTAAGGGCTATCTGCTTGTCATTTACAAATTTCAGAGTTGCTAATAACAATGACTTTCACCGTTGACGTTTGAAAATAGACTGTGTGTGTGTGCGGTTATCTTAATGTGGTGCGATATCTATTAGGTATCTGTGATACATCTTGCGTAAAGTAAGTTCTAAATGTGACAACTAACGACAACTTTATCACGACCAAGTAGCATTACATTTGAGCTTAAAAAACTACGTGTATTCTTGTATGACTGGAATGAAGCTGGTATTGTTGAAAGGACCGAATCTTATTGTTCAGATGATACAAATTTTATGCGATTAAGGAAGGTTTATAATATATTACACTTTGTAAATAAAGACATCATGTAAATCGTTTTTATTGCATCGCTTACTTACAACCGAATTACGAACATGATAAACTGACATAAATCTACTGTTCAGTTTCTAATCCAGTGAAAAAATGTATAGATGTTAAAAAATGTAATGTAAAGATGTACAAAGTTATGTGAATGTTTAATAAGACATCGCCAGAAGTCAAAATCACTGGAAACGGTGAAAATATTGTACTTTGTTACCCTTGAAAGTAAGACCTGTATTAATTCTCCGCAAAAGAGCATTGAGAGAAACCTCGAAAATTCACGGCTGAGTTTAAGTCTGCTAAATAAAAACCCTGATCCCGTTTTGATAAGGTACCGGTACATTTCCACGAAGCTTGCATACCTTTTTAAAATGTTCTGCACTGCAAGCAATTGTAGAGAGCCCTTCCCCTTTCAGCACTGTCCAGCATTTTACAAGAAAACAAAAGGACCGAGGATGATTTAAAGCCAAAAAGACTTAAAAATGTTATGGTTCTTTTGCAAGTCTTCCTAATAAAATGCAGATTTATCCTGTGATTTATCTCCAGCACAGCTTTTGTCTGAAGATAAACATTTAACATCACGATTTGACGATAATTTTGGGGAATGCCGAGGAAAAATTTTACGATACGGTAGTTTCTTATGGTTACATGGAAAAAAGTTCGAAGAGCCCATAACATTTCGATTCTGTTGAACACTTGAAGTCGAATTTTTTATTTTTTCATTGCTTTTTGGTAGTGCAATAAAAGGTGAGGCCAGCTTTCCCATATGCGGCCCTATATAGCCTACTTAAAAGCCGGCATAACACTTCCATCAAGAGTAATCATTTACCATACTGTGCATGGGGTTTGGTTATAGTGGTGGTGGGGGTGTTGAAGGACCGACGGGGCAGTCTCCACGTGAGGAACGCTGGGTAAAAAGTTACTCCAAAGTTCTAAAATTTATTAAATATCACCTGTGTGGGTAATGGAGTGCGTATACAGGAGTTCAGACTAGAAAACTGCTTTATCTCCTTGTAATTGGCGTTCTTCGTATACGATGTAAACAAATTATAGCGAAGCGTTTAATGTTCTGAAGTAGAATGATCTTCTGGCTTTCATTCACTTTTTTTTAAATCGGTGTACCCTAAATCCCTGACGCTATGGTCTTAAACACAATAAAAATAAAGAGAGTGACATTTTATTCGTTACAAGAGTGAAAGTTAAAAAGCTCACTCCAACAGAGCCGCAGTTCACTCCAAGGAGAGTTGACGTTTCTCCAAAAGAGATACGTTTCACTCTTGATTGAGTGTACACAAGTACCATTTTTAAAAAGAGGGAGTTTTGCAGGCACTCATTAAGGAGTGAATTTTTACCACTTTTTGAGTGAATTGCACTCTTCTTGGAGTGAGTGTCACTCTTCGTGGAGTAAATTAACACTCTAATGTAATGAATTCACATTTTCACCCTATTTTGTTTTTAGGGAGTAGGTATCACATAGACCAAGATAAACCTAAGATATTAGGTTTGAAACCAACACATTTTTTTGAGGAGGGACCTTGATATTTCTCAAACTTTGAACTTATTCTATTTTAAGAGGTTTTCAATGTGTTGTGACTTTTCATACTCACCTCGCATTCAAGACACTGACAGTGAAATGCAGTTTTACATGCATAGTGTTAAAAGGTAAATAAAAACAGAAATTGTGCTACCGTTCCATGAGTCGATTCATATGTTTACTATTGTGAGTAAAATTGTCCCTTTTTGTGGCATAGAAGCTCCCATCAAGCTTGATGGGCGAAACCCAATGGCGGCGGAAGCATAAAAATTTAGGAGGGGGGGGGGGCAATCAGTGAGCAAGATGGAGAGATTGGACTCGTGAAACGAACCCTATGTGCGCGTAGCGCACATCACGAGCGCGAGGCGCGAAGTCCTAGGGGCGTGGGTCCTGGGCCCGCCTTAAGGCCCTGGTAGCTCTGACATTCTACAAGCTCTCTCGTGCAATCTAAGCCGTTTTTGGAACATTTAACGGTGAATTCAATGAACAAAAATGTGCAAAATATTTGCGTTCACAGATAGCCTATAGGCTATTTCTTGGACATCAACAGTTGCGTTGTTATGTTTGTAATTTTAGTTTTGTTAAAATCATTTTCAAATCCAAAAGAAAAGAGGTGCAGTTACCTAACTACTCTAAAATCAGATGTCCCCCTGTACTCGCCCTTGGTTTGGTACTGCACCTGTAACTTTGTTTTGATTTTGTATTTTAATTGAAGGTCTACTTCTTGAAACTCTTGTTCTTTCACCGGGATTCATTTCAACATTCAATCTGGTGTAAATTCATTAATATTTACATTGGAATCAGTCTGAATCTGCCTATGCAGACCTATCTGATCAGGATGTATCCGAACTTCGGAACAATGTGTAGGCTACCTCGGTATAATACCGAGGTAGCTTACTCCTCCAAAGTTCCAACCGGACGGTCATGTACGTACGCACACGTCATGCGAACGGAGCTACCATTCGGCGATTTTCCCATAGATGATACGTTTCGCTCATTTTTGGCGGATTCCGGATTCCAATCTGTTTAAATTACTAGGTTTGTGGTTGAGGTTCTTGGCAATTACATTTCAAAGTTAGGTCGCAGGTTTCTGTAGATTTCGACTGTTTGTGGCCTTTTATTGCAATAGCATAGTTTAGAATCTAGATCGTTGTTTGTTCCAACGTTTAGGCTGTTTATTATTATTTCTTCAAAATAATACACCTCCAGATCATGGGGGAGGGGTGATTGCATAGGTCATTCCCAAGTCAAATATCGGGGGAATATATCGCATTATCCCCCTCCCCGGCGCGATTTACGCTTATGGGGACGATCACAGTAGAATCTCATAAATGGAAACTGCTGTGATAGCCGTTTTATGAACACTGTTTGTGAATGCAGTACCTCTCTTTTTTTTTTTGCTGACTGAACCATAGCCAGTACAATTAAACTAGGCTTCTTTAATTTTGAGTCTCAACTTTGAATTGGTTCAAGGCTCCCAAGTTTCTTTTACTTCTTCTCTGATTTTGGGATGACGTCCCCTCGCTAAGAATTTTAGGGGGGGGGGCGTCCTCTCGCTAAGAAATTTAGGGGGGGGGGACGTGTCCCCCCATCCGCTTCCGCCGCCACTGGCGAAACCCCGAAGCCCCCTTTTCGCTCAGGTATTTGAAAACATCAACTGGCCCGTTGATGACCCTGACGTCCGATAACGCCCCACGAGGAACCAATAATTGTACAGGTTAGAGAATGTATAGCTTCAGGGAGAAGTTGAAGAACTCTTATAGCGTGTGTGAATAACACTTCTTCATAAGTCTGATACTTTTGTTATCATTTCTAGAAGGTCAGACCGATCGTTCTCTCTCCTCAATCGTTTCATTTCTTTATCTCAAAATGTCATCCTGCACATGGACACATCTTCACTCGACGTCAGACCGATGCAAAGTCACACTCCGATTATACACAACGTCAAAGACATGAGATTAATTACCCCTCTTAACAAGACGGTTTTGTACACTCCTTTCAAAATCTTTCTGAAAACGGCGGGAAAATGGTTGTTAAGTGATACTCCATCGTAATATCACATGATCGCATGTAAAGGGCTTACAAGAAGCTGTTACTCCAATCAGGGCCATATTTTAATACTTGTGTGCTAAAAACCATTACTTTAAAAGACAGTCTTATGTACAAAGCATTCTTATGTTTATATTTCCAGTAAAATCAATGTAAAAGTGACTCAAGTAGTATAGAAGGCAAGTTATTTTCAAAGTGAATTGATTTTTAATCCATGGTATGTTTCAGTTTCGCAGTGATGAAACTTAATTTATCGTTGTTTTGGTTTAAGCTGTAAGTTTGAGTTAAAATGGAAACAAGTTTTGTTGTTACGCAAGGAAGAAACAGAAATAAAGGATCATACAAAAGAATGACGTAATTTATGTTTAGCCAAAATATGTAAATGTATCACTTAAAAACATTACGTCACTTGGTGTTGTTTATAAATACACAAACACATCAAAGTATTTTTAATAATAGATAAATTTACTCGTTATCACCGAAGCTTAAAAATAGTTTAGTATAAAGAGGTTTCTAGTTTATTTTCTCCCCGAATGGGACTTCCATTCACATACACACACACACACACACATGTAAAGTAATCGCGCTCAGTTATACAAAATATGAGTTTACCAATCTGTTAAGTTAAATAAAGGTGTCAATGAATAATTCGAAATGATTACAAAAACTCGTGATTTGTCTGTTTCTGACTGCGAGACTTTGTTTCTTAGAATATTTTTCCACTTACTTTGATACTTCCAAAGGCTTTCGTTGTAATATCCCGGAAGTTTATATCCAAACGCTCTATTACTTTGGTTTAATAAGCAAATTTATGTCTACTAAACTCTTAACGTAAATTTACCTAGTTTACAGCGTTCTTTTTAATTTCCTATATGGTACATATGGAAAATATGGTAATATGGAAAACTTTGCTGACGTCACTGGGTCTCGTTTGTCTCTTATTTTTACTGCCAATGACTTAATGTAGAAGGTCCAACAAACTGTGGAGTTAATACTTTGTCCAGGTTCTTCTAGTTAGTAGTTGCATAGCTCTGTTGAATTGTATGGCTGAGCATCCAGAAGTGCGATTGGCACATACAAGTTCTACGCATGAATTGTAACCTTGTAACCAACAGTATAAAAGCATCTGGGCAGTCGAGCATTGGTCTGATTTTAGTCGAACGTAACTGGGGTCCATTAACTTCAGTCCTTCAAATTCATTGCTTACCTTTATCATGGATGGTTGTGAACTTAATCGTATCTTGAATCCTTCAATTTCACTGAATATCATGGATAGAAATTTACGTATAGACAATAGATGAAGACGATTTAAGGCTGATGAACCTCACTGAGTGGCTCCCAACAGTCGCTAAACTCAAACGCTGATAGGATTTTCCTATTGCTTTATCACTGAAATCTGGCCAGCCGAATCCCTAGAGGGGTGGCGTGAGGCAAAATCCACAGCAGCGACTTGAGGTAGAATAGAAACATGTGTAAGTGACTATCCGAGGTTTTTATTTGTAAAAAAGAAAATTTATGTTTGATTTCAGCAATGTTTAGCATTAATTGCATATATCTTATATAGTCATCTTCAGGAATGTATTAATGTTATTAACTAAAATCTGGTATAGTATTTACAATAGTTACACCTTGACGTAATCTATGACGTAATTCATATTGTTCTAGATCCCCTAGGTCCCACGTGACAGCCGCAAATCAGCTCAGGTGTCTCCTACCCTATCTAGAGTGGTAATGTTAATGGAGAATGTACTGTAAACATAAAAGGTTCGTAACCTGGAGACAAGACAAAAAATCAACAAGGCGAGATATGTTTGAGGGAAATCTGGGATACGAGATGGGTTGGAGGCCAACATGGTTCATGTGCTTCAGAAGTACATGTTGTTAATGCATACGAGAAATAAACCAAGAACATGATAGGAATCCTAAATTATCTCAAAGTATGTATCACGTGTACGAAATGATGGATGTGGATTCCGGTAGCATTTTTGACAGAAAAATAGGTCGCGAAGTAGAATCGCAAGTTTGTAACGTCAGCTCATTTGCAATCTTCTCAAATTGAAAATAGGTGATTGATGTGTCCATTTCAAACTTTTCAGGTTTGGGAGAAAACTTGAGAAAATGTCTTTAATAGATCATAGACGATGACATCTGTTCAAACGTAAGCCTAGATATGGTATATGCAAGGTAAAAAAGGGAGTCAAAGGAGGGTAGGAAAGGGTGCCTAAGCACCGACGCATAGACATGCAGAAAAGTATGACGAGAACTCTTTGAAGAATAAGAGGTCCCATCTATTGTGATTTAAGGTTTTCAAACATCCATGTGTTTTTGAGCAATTAATTGTGAAAAATAAATACTGACGTAATAGATTTTCAGACCTGCCTATAGAGCATTGAACACCTGAACTCGATGGGTTTGCTATCATTTTAATATTTTCAAATGTTACATACGAAAATATTCGAACTACGGTACTACCTTTCGTGCTCTTGCTCCCAGCTATACACCTTTTACTCTGTAATAGATTCTCTGTACCCTCTACCAAGTAAACATATAAAGTAAATTCATACTAAGTTTTGTAATTAAGATGTTATACATCAAATATTCAGCCTTAGGTGTTACATATTTTCAATAATGTCGTGAAATTAACTTGTCTCTACATTAAAAATGGGCAGAATTTGAAATTACCCTTCCTATTCTTTTTAATAATTTCTTTGGACACAAAAATTGTGCTGATATGCTGTTGCGCAATCAGATATGACGTAGGATTTGTTTTCAGTAACAACTTCCTAATTTGAAAAGAAAAACATGGGTCTGTCAAAGCAAATTTTTCACGTTTCGGATTTAATTATTGTACACTCTTAAAAAGTTGGTTAAAAACATTCACCAACACTGGTCACATATGTCAAATACCTGAAATTGGTTAAGTTTCCCCCAATATTTGTTGTTTATTTGGTTACCACACAGGCTCGTTACCCAATAAAGTGGTAAAATACCTCTTGGATAACCCATTAATCAACAATTGTTGGGTAACTTTAACCAAATTCAGGTATTTGACATACGTGACCAGTGTTGGTAAGTATTTTTTTAACCAACTTTTTTTAGAGTGTACTAAGTGTGGTTCATAAAGTTTCTTGCTGATTAGAGTTAACCCTAAAAACAACCCCTAAAGAACAATTTTATCTTTGGCAATTGTTATCAGTTTTACATTGTGCTGAAATAATAATCATGTTCATTAACTAATATCCAATTAAAAAAAAAACAGACAAAACAGAAGTCCCGACCTTTGAGTCATTGGATACCTAATAAATAATGAGAAGTTATTCCATGCAAAGCTCCGATCGAGATAACTGTGCGTTCTTTCGGCCATCAGTAAGCCCAGTTAATGGATTGGCAACATTATTCAATTTAGCTGAACAAGTGGCGTGTATTAAAAGCAGCCGATGACGTCACTGGTTCAGAAATTGATCTTGATTGGCTGCATTTAGAAAGTAAAAGGACTCGAGTCCTTGGATATTGAAAATGAGCTTTTTACGTGCTTGAAAACGGACACGGTCGGAGCAAAGTTCCAAACAAATTCCAGAACAAACAACAAACACAAGTACAAAGCATTTACAAACAACAACTATTTACACACCAACAACTATTTACACGGGCGGGCAGGGTGATAGTGCATGACACCCCCAGCGCAAGGATACCTCCGCGACCACGGGCTGGCCTCCGTGATCACGGACACTGACGGCCTGGGCCAGGTAATTAAAAACTGCTGGATTCGTGGTTCGGACTACAATGAAAATGACAGCTCAGTACAAGTTCCGACATGATAAGGGGGTTTTGGTTCATGCTTAATGTTAGTCCTCAACTTCTATTGCTCCATTGGTCATGTGACCCTACGTTATTCCAGTATTAACTCACCTTAAACGTTCACTCTAAAATCAAAAGAGTGAACTTATTCACTCTTTGATAGAGTGAAAAGTGTAAATCCACTCCATTTGAGTGATAATTCACTCCAAGAAGATTGAAATTCACTCCAAAAAGAGCGAAAGTCCCTTAAAACGAGCGAAGTTTCACTATTGATGGAGTGCCCACAATGATCGCTCTTAAAAAAAGAGTGATCATTGCATAGGCACTCGTGGAAGAGTGAATTTTCCCTCTTCCTGTAGTGAATTTCACTCTTTTGGAGTGAGTTTCACTCTTCTTGGAGGGATTTCTCACTCTAACAGAGTGAATTTACACTTTTCACTCTATCAAAGCGTGACCAAGTTCACTCTTTTACTTTTAGAGTGAATTCCTATCTTAAGCTACTCCACCTCAATAGTGATTGTGCTGTTTTAAAGTGGTTTTTCAGAAACAATCTTTTCCCTCGTGCCAGTCTTTTTAATAAAAAAAAACTTGGTGCTTAGGCTATGGATAAACATAATTCCGAACCTTTGCAATAGAACAAGGTAAAGCATTTTCAAGGGTAAATTTTTCGTTGGATAAACTCGGGCTGCGTACTTCTGTATTGCTTACGTTCCCCCTCTTCCGATCATTCATTATCATTGTTGTTTACCTCCTTCATGCGTACTTAAAACTATTGTTGTTGTAAAGGAGAAAAGAAAAGTACAATTTCGGTTTGTAAATGCCCATTTTAAGAAGGCACAACCCTTAGTAAAATGGATTAGCCTAAGGTACAGGTGTCTTTATTTATTACGGTGAGTTTATTGAGGGATATCGCATTGTAATGGACCTGTAGAAGTTGAGGATTTATTACTAAGTGTGAATGTACATAACGTACTCCCGGCCATGCCCATTAGAAATTACGACTGTTACAATTTGCTCAAAACTCCCTAGGGACGGATTTTTCCAGCTCAATCCGTACGGAAAAATGAGACAACAACATCACCCATGAAACAATTAGACCAATGAAGTGATGCTGTAATGTAAGAATATATGGTAATTAACCTAGATAAAATGTATGTAAGAGCGATTGTATGTTGTTTATGTACGTTGAACGTACGAAGAACAACGGTAATGCGTTTTGGTACAACCCAGTAATATTGAGGCTACTTGATATGAGCTGTGTAGTAGAGCAAGCATCTCCCAGTTACTTGAAACGGAAAAAAGTCTATCATCACACAAAATTATCTTAAATTGGAAATGTCCGTTTTGTAATCAAAAGAAAGGCGAGTGCGACAGCTCTCTCTTAAAAAAAGGAAGAAATAATTAAAAAATAGAAATAATAAAGGAAAGATAAAAAGAAGTTTCTCGGATATGAATTCAGCCGTTTGCTGCTGAAGAATAATCTGTTCATCCGAAAAAAAACTTAAAAGCAAATTATGCAACTTTCATAACCCCTTTAATGCTGGGGTTCTTGCTGGCAGTGAGGATGTACCAACATGAAAAATAAAGAAGCTAAAGAAAAACTCTATATCTTCTTTGTATTCCACGTGATTACGTTTTCAACGCAATGTTTCTCTTTCAAGAAATGGAAAGCGATCAAAGCTTTACACTTTGGCACAAGATTCTAATTTCATATGCAAGAAGGAATGAAAGTTTGTCACATCTTTAAATTATTAACTTGTTATCATGTATAAAGCAACGTTTTTTCTCAATTTAACGCTCACTTCTTAACTGCATGGTCAAGTGGTTGGATCAGGCTTCCTCAAATAGCGGCGCGGGCGCCACAAGTGGCGCGCGACGTGGTTTGGAGTGGCGCAAAAAATTATTGGGAGAATATTGAAAAATTGAACTTTTTCATAACTTTTTGAGAAGAACTGATCTGTCTCAAAAATAGGTACTGTAAATAAATCTAATACTCCCCACAGCCTTACGTCAAATACCGACAAGCCTGACATTATATTCTAATTGTTCTCATGCACACGAAAGTAAAATCACCGTCACTTTTTACATTCATTAGAGTCAGTGCTCTGTCGATTCAGCGTTATCGGTGAATCGACAAAAACCGTTAAGAGTGTAAAAAATTTTTGGCCGGGAAGATTGAACAAATTTTGAACCATTTTCAAAAAAATTAATTGAGGGAGCCTGGGTTAGAGCGTCAGACTTGCAGCCGGGAGGTAGGGAGTTGAGGTATTCGGAAGCTCGAGTTCTGGCCGGGTCATACTGAAGACTTTAAGAACAGAATCTACTGCCATTGTGTTTGGTGCTCAGCATAAGCAACGGAGTAGAAAAAGATTCCAGTGGGCCACAACTGGAAAAAAGGCCATGGTCGGCTCGAATTGAACCAAATGGTTAGGAGCTGGCCCATGAAACTCCATCTCACCTAACCTACAAAGACGAGTCAAAAAAAAAAAAAAAAAAAGAGATACATAAATAATAATAGAAATAATAATCTCCGTATGAAAATTATAAACGTTCTATCGTTGGTATTACGTGAATAAAGCCCTGTGAATTCATAAAGTTAAAAAAAAAAAGACCAGTGGAAACTGTTTGGAACAAATGGGTTCTACATCTTATCACCCAGCTACTCCCTGGTCCAAATTTTAACTCGACCTTTAAAACAGTTAAACGGTCAATTTATTCGTCTGAGATCGCGGCCCATGGATGTTTCAGTGTGTTCTACTTTGTCTCCACACACTAAGCGGCGTTATGTGTTTTTAGTATCGATTTTACCCCACCGATCTACATAGGTCTATAACAACGATCAGTGTTGCGCGATAGTGCTCATTATTTTTTACTTAAACATGACGTCAGTAGGACGCCAATGAATAATGTCTATAGAGGCAAGCGTGTATCATTGACACTTCCCAACAAGTACAGAAAGCTGATTTGTGTATCAGTCGGTACACGTTTATTCGACTTGGTAGGGTATGAATTGTGTCCAATACACGCAGTGTAATTCATTATTTTTTCTCTATATATTTGTTACATGATGTAAATCAATATGGTCTCCAGGAACACTTCCAGATGATTCGAGTTGCAACATCTCGACAAACAACAAAATATGAAAATCTGGTTATTGCATTGTGCTAAGAATGTTACCCAACATTCTACTGAAATACTGATACCTTTGCGTGAAATAGGCACGGTCTTTTACTTTGAGTTTTTCATTAGTTAAGTGCCTACCGTTAAAAGAAGAAAAAAAACTATGAATTAGGAAACCATCTTCCATATCCTTTGAACACACACCAATAGGTATCTATATATGTCAGCATCTTAACAACTAATCCTCATAAAACAGGATTTTTATCCGGAGAAAACAGAACACTACTAAAAAAATATAGGCTAATTATCCTAAATGTTAAAACTTGATACAATCTGCCCTAATGCCTCCCTCGTTCTTTACATTGACACTAGGATGCCAGTTTAACACATTCTCGGCTTAATTTTTCAAATAATAAGCCAGTGAAGTATAGACCATGATGGTAGGCCTATGCTCTCGGTAATTATTTCTACACTTCACGACATTGCTTGATGTATAAATGTTACCAAAGCAATGTTGGGAGAGTATTCTGTCATCGTACCGATACTTTTCTCCTTCTGGATGCTTGAAAAAATATAATGGATAGAAGTACCTGTAACGTTAATTTGTTTCAGGTAGGGAGATGGAAAGTCACATTAATGCGGTTCAATTAGTCACAAAAGCTGAAAACTTTTCACTAACTGATGTTTGACTTTTTGTCAAAGCAATACTTTGGTCGTAAAAAATTGAATCTTGTAAAGTTTATTCAAATATTCAACAATTTCGCTTCCTTTACTAGATCTTGATGTACATATTAAAGTTATAATTTTCATCTCCATGCATACATGCATGCTGCTCAAATTTTTCTGTTCTTTACAAGTGCAGAAACCTTCACCCGACCGGGCCTCCATTCCACCCTGCAAAACATGAATGCAAGTGTAATTTGGTGGCATACTGAAAATCAAGCTCTACATTGATGAGTAAATTGTCTATGGAATATGCGTAACTAAGCCCAAATAACGTTTTGAAAAGGCGTCAAAGACGACAAAAGGGACTTACATTTACATTTTCCACTGTTTTACGAATATCTGCATGCAGATTATTTCGAAAGGCAAACAATCAGGCGTACACGCAAGTAATGTAAGCTTGTTCAAGTCTCATTTTCCATTACGAATTCTATACGTCAACGTGTTAAATAAAACTGTAGCTGTTAATAGATGTACATACTATGGAGTCGAATATTACTGACGGTTCTACCTGCCACAAGAAAAAAATAGAGGAGTTTGCCCTCAATCTTGCGTAGCATCTCCCACAGATACCTTTTACACAGATTGGAAAGATTACGGGATTTACATAATTATGCCAAGGATTCCATGGAATTGATGGGAGCTATTATTGTACGGTTGGATATCATCTCTTGCAAACGCGTTAACCCATTTATACACAGCATTACACTGTAGAGTATAGGTATTTTTAGTTAGAGGTTGCAGAAACTAAACAAGCTGAAGAAAGTGTTGACTCCTTTGAATACGGAATACTGAGGAATCGGACAGATCACAAAAACATATTACAATAGATTTAGAGTGAAAGTTTTTTAGTTTTGTTTCTGTGTCTAAAAAGATACACTGTATTTGGAATCGTTCATGTTTGAAAGACTTTTTACATTAAATTCTCTTTGAATCCAGGATTAATACGGAGTGCATCGAACTATTCTGTAACTTTTGCAGTGTGATTGTGTTTTTAGAATTTATCTTTTTTTTTTATTGTGTTTGCGTTAAGTTGTCCTGTAAGTAAATTTTAAATGCTTTTATAGGCAAATTGTGTCAAAGTATACGGTGTCGTCAATCTATAATAACGGCTCTCAACCTTGATAAAAGGTTTGAATGTCATATCACATTCGAAGTAAATTATAAATGATATATTAGCAATGTGGAGATATAAGGTACACTCATATGCAAAGGTTTAATTTTCATGAAGGAAAATATTTTAGTTTATGCTAAACTGCAAAAAATAGAAGATGGAATGGAGTGTCACTGACAGCAAGGTTTATGTAATGATCCTGTGGTGGGAAAGAAGCCATATCAAACTGGACGATTAAAAGTGTGATGAGAGGTAGTGACTTCTTTATAATATTTGCTTTCTTTACCTTCCAAATTCTAACATATTAGTAGGTTTACTACATTCCTCAACTTTCTTCTTCATTCACATTAAGTATCGTAAAAAATCGCCAAAACTTTGAATAACTTTTTGCAAAATGTTTTACATTTTCACTTATATTTAAAAGTACTTCCATGTGAGGGTAGTACCATGTGGAAACTGACACTTTAAAGTTATACGGGAACACTGTTACACTCTAAAAAATATTGGACAAATATTTGGCCAACTTTTTACCGACAATTGGTATATATGTGTTCTCCCAACTATTGGGCAAATGGTGTTGGGTAATACAACTATTTGGCATGTTGGGTTCTTGTTTGGATTTCAATATAACCTGATATATAATTATATGATTTGGATTAGACGGAGATTTAACAAAGTACCCTAACACATACACCATTTGTCCTCCAAGAGTGGTTGGGGGCACCAGCGACGATGCACTTGGTAAGTAAACAGTGAAGTGTGTAGTTTGAAGTAACAAACTCAATCGTGAATTCTGTATTTCTTCTTCCATTGATTACGTAGCAATGGAAACTTTTTTCTATGGGACCATTGCTCTTTAAGTACTTTCGTCCAGATTTTTACTTCCATTCTATCGTTAGCTTTTTATTCACTAAATACAACCTTATTCAGCCATGAGATCTTTTAATGGACCACTTATATTAAAATAATTATCTGTAAAACTTAACTATTGTTTCACTAATCAGCTGATTGGTCAATTACATTTTACCGAACTGTTGGGTACTTTAAAACTTGCCAAACACCTTTTGCCAACACCTGGATTTTACCCAACCTTAATTTGCCCAACAACATGGTTGCAGTTGTTTACCCATTTGTTGGGCAATAATTTGTCCATGTTGGGCATTTTGTATTTTGTCCAACGCTTTTTACCCAACAGTTTTTCTATAGATTTTAAATTGTCGAATACACAACAGGTTATAACGAAAGCTACAAAAAACGTGTTATTGATTTGCCAGTATCAATAAAATTGCAATCACAATCATTCAACGATTTAAGACATCAGTAAATGCAAGTTTTCTTTGTTGGGATGCAGTGCCTATTTCAAAAACTTTGAAAGGTACATGTTAGCAACTGTTTTCTCCTCAAAAGCACTTTTCTTACATGCACTCGTCATAGAATTAAACAGCTATTTACTAACAATACAGTCCCTACTTTAAATATATGTACTATACTATTATACGTTAGTAACCGTCAAAATTTAGCTTCTGGATGTTATATATATATATATATATATATATATATATATATATATATATATATATATATATATATATATATATATATATATATATATATATATATATATATATATATATATATATATATATATATATATATATATATATATATATATATATATATATAAATATATATCACTAATTCGGCACTTACGGGGAAAGTTGTTGTTGAAAAGTGACATTTTTCTGTCATCTGTGGAGTCCACTTCCTCCTCTTTTAGTTTATCTGTACCATGAATAGTGTGTAGATGTTTAACAAGGCGTTTCTTGATTGGCTGTTGCCACAGTATTGTATGTATTGTATTCTTTGTGCGGGCCAGCAATTAGGTTAAGTATTAGGGTTATTGTTAGGTAGTACGAAAATTTCATGTTAAACAGTGCGCATCGCCCCTGAATAGTTGAATTCAATTCAGTACCTGGGGGATTTACGATTGTATGCTGTCATCTGTCATAATTGCAACTCAAATTATTGCTAATGTATCACAGCAATTTGACGGACGGTTCGTGTATAAGCTGGGTTTGAGTAAATCCTATTTTAAATTTGCATCTTCAATATCAACCATATGATAATACAGGTCATCAACAAGTAAACCATCATTGTATACAACAGCTTTGCCACATCAAAAAAAATTTAATTATTCACACTGAGTATTTGGTGCTTCTTGTGAATAAATCTGACTGAAGACTGAGCGAGTATATTGTAATAATCATATAATATCCCTTCTAAGCAAAACTATTCCCTACAAGTAGATCGTTGCTATTGCTGCATAGTAACACTCCACGACTTTTCTGACATGTTCATATGCATGTTCGCATGGATTGAGATTTATGGTCGCGTAGTAATGATCGCTGTATCTCTGGATGTGAGGTTCATTGAGGTACCTGGTTTAACATAGCTGCTGATGAAAATTTTCTGGAGGAGGGGCAAATGTGTCCTTGTCTGAAGTTTTCTCTCACAAAAACGAGAAAACACCTGCTTGAAGAAGTGATATAACAGAAGCAGTGACTGAGGTGATGTTCATTCTTACAACCAATGTGAGCTAAGAAACGTTTTCCAGTTTGCAATTAATATCCCGTGCCTTAAAAACAACCTAAAACAATCAAACAAAATGTCAACGACAGTGCAATAAAGTTACTATGGATTTTGCCAAAGTCACTTGCGAAACTACCTTTTTAATTAAAGTTGCGAGTAAAACGAACGAAGGCTAATTCAGGATTCATTTCACATTCCCACAGGCTAAACTGAATTTATAGAGAATTCAAGGCCGACACAGGAAAGTACATTAAAAAACCATTTGCCTGCGAAAAGTCGGTTGATGTTTAGAAAGAAGCAATTTTAGCTAGTGAGTGTGTTCTTAAATTCTTATTGTTTGCAATATAAGTTGACTATGAAAGTAAGATCACGAATCTACCGTTTACTCTTAAGTTACTGTTTCCCTGACCTCGAATATTTTTTTTTTCATTTTGCATTTGAAGAATTTTTCAAACGGTTTAAATTCTGTTAGTTCTGAATATAATGTCCAAATGTCATAGATAAATTTTCATCAAAGCCGTTTTGTGAAGAGCGCTAGTTAAAAAATCGTAATATAAATGTTTTAAGAGAGTCCAAACAAACATATGTGTCACTTTTCCATATCCATGAAACAAGCCTCTGATTCGATACAAAAACTATGAGAAGTAAGGATTTTCCAAAGGTCTTTGTGATATTTCCTCAACTAAAGACACTCGGCCCTTTGAGCCAGCCACTGTATCTGTTTCCGTTCTGAAGTCACTGATCTCATTCCAAATGGTCGTTTTGGCAAATAATCTTTGCCCAAAGTGTCCCTGCAAAGAATTGTAAATTTTAAGCCAGAAAATAGGTTTACAAGGACCAAGTTCCTCCATCGTAACTTTCGCGACGTTTTAAATCAATTATACTGAAGAAGACTATCCGCATACGGACTGACGTTAGGCAAATTTGATGCACCGAAGGCGTTTAAAAACCATTTAGAAATCGATAGCAGGCATTGTACTGCAGTGGCTAGTCAAGAAATCTTTGTAACAAAAAAGAGAAAAGGCAACGAAAAAATGCATGAAAGAGACAGTAGTAGAAAAGGATTTTCAAATCAGAATAGAATCGATGAATCGGTGGCATTCTTAAAAGGCCTCGTGCGTCACCGCTAAAAGACAAACTCAACATTTGTCAAAGCCATTCGAGTAAGCGTACATTCAAAACTTTCCCCCCATGTTAACGTGCGGTTTTTCCCAGAAAGAAAAGAAAAGACAAATACCGTTGGTGTTTTGAGAAAGTTGTAACCATGATTAGATTGCGAGGAGATTAGCTAACATTTCTAAACTCGATTGAAATCTTTTATGACGTGAGTTGGTGCTATCTTTATGCGCCACGAATTGTGAGCCAAGGAGGATCACAATATGTGTAACCTAAACTTTGACCATTATAAAACCCCACGCTGGAACTTTTGAAGTAAAAAAAAATGTCGTACGTAAGTACAGCTAGCTGAGATTTCCTTAAAGACTCAAACTTATTTTGAAGCAACAATCTTACAATTTTCTTCTTATTTCTTCTCAAAGTATCGTTCATTGTTTTTAGGACTCAAGTTAGTGAAAGGTGTAAACGAAGCAGTTAAAGCTAGTAATTTTCAAATTTTAGGAGAAAACACTTTGTCACGTCACTCTTGAGAGCGAATCATGAAAAAGAACAGTCTACTACACTACTTAAAGTTGGGGTGACTGAATTTCCGCTTCAAAAATGACTTGCGTATTTTTACATATTCAGTCAACTCTACTAAAAGTAAATGTGGCTTACGTGATGATTTTCACACACGTAGTATCTATTCATATTTTGAAGGTGTTCAAAGACTTTTGTGTTTAATTTCCCATGATCTTAAATAATTTCAATGCTAAGAATTTTAAGTTCATTTTAAAAATGTCTGAAGTTCAATACACGTTTAGTATCTGTATCAGAAAAATAAGTTTGCCATGTTCACATGAAACGTTTCCATTCAAATACGCAGCAACCAGTTGAGACCATGACTACACAACATCCTTTTTCGCCAAAGTGCCTGCTCTTGTGAAGGCACCATAACTTTCCAGCATATGTTTCGAGCATATCGGACATATTTCGAAAGAAAGGAACATTCAAAAGGAAGGGCTTTCCACAGAGCCTCTTCACTAGTACAGTCTTTTCTGTGTGAGACATGCACGACGGATTCAACTCATTAGTGAAAATATTTACGAAGTAACAGCTAGTTATACTTACCCTCGCAATACGCCAGGATACAACTTCTCTTGATAAGGTTCTGCTAGCATGGGATTAGCAAGCCCTTTGAAGCTTACAAACCGTGATTAATCTGAGATAGTATCCTGTAATCTGCTGAGGTCTGCTTCCTTCCATCAGCGAGGTGGAAGATTGTTTCAGCCAAGAGAACAATTTAATTGATTTCCTTATCTTTGCTTATGCTTTGATAACTTCTATCTGCATGTGGAAATTGATAGTGATCCAGGATTCCCGTCAAATTACCTGATTCACGGGGTGTGTGGTTACCAAGGTTCTAAAGCAACCGTCTTCCCCATGTTAATGGATGAGTAAAAAAGTTACTGTTGTGGAGGAACATATGTCTCTTCATTCCTCGAGCGGCATTACACCGCATCGTGACACAGCCTTAACACGAAACATGGAGAAAGCAACAACCGAGAGTTTTTAAAAGATTAAATTAAATGTTTAACAATTAGAAATTGCCACAAAGCTCAAAGATTTATAAGAGTAATTAGCAGACGTAATTTAAAGTGATGAAATACCACCCAATATTACTTTTAACTAAATAAAACTCTAAAGAAATAAGGAATCAATGACTACTTGATATCTAATGTGCATCAGTGGCGTAGCTACTGGGGGGGGGGGGGCAGGGGGGAAAGTTGCCCCCCCTGGAAAAATTTTTGGGGAAATTTGATGAAAATGGGGAGATTTGATGAATCTTCTTATTATTACAAAGATTTCTCAAAATTTTTGTTATAATAAGAAATTGTGAGACATTTCTAATACATAATTCGTATTTTCATGCAACAAATTAACTCAGATTTCGTCAGTGTCGCATGAACCGGCCCAATTCGCTTTCCACAGAAATGTCCTCGCCGCGTAGCAGATTGAATGTTCTCTTGTGATTGTATACGCACGGGGGTTATGATCAGTGCATTTCAGTGCACAAGAAGCTGTTATTCAGGTGATACTTTGGGAATGCAGTAAAAGGATGTGAAAACTGACAAGTCACTACCGTAGACCCCGAGGTTGTTATGTTCTTCTACAAGCTAGCAGTAGCTGTACGATTTTACTCTGTGTACATAACGATGGATGGGGCTGAAGCAATCCATGGCCAACGATAAACTTAAAGTTAATCAACGGGATCCCTTGGCACACTTAGATTTTGTTATTTAGCCTTATCCTTGGAGGCTTACAAGCTAGGTCGGGAAAATAGCTTTCTGCTCACTTTGAGTGTAACAATAAATGGACAATGAGTACCTGGTAGCCTTCTACACTTAACAGACTGCTTTTCTAACAGGATATCCTGTGTGATCGAGCCACAATTAGGCCTCCTTAGTGGCAGGCGAAGGGGAGACCATTGGGCCATGTCCCCCTCACAGATGCCATTTTTTCTTTGTTCTTAAAAATACGTAGTCTAACTTTATTAACACAGATTTTACTTCAAAAGATAGATTGCTTATAAGGGCACCCAATTTTTCAAAAATTTTCAAAGGGGGAAGGATTGTCCCTGCAAGGTCTTTCAGTAATGCCAACTTTTTTTTAATTCCTACAAATAGACCTAGGCAAATTCTGTCAAATTCCAATTTTTACCTAAAAAGGTAGAATCTGTTTCCCACTGGTGGCGTCGATAAAAAAGACTACATGTTTAGATTCTCTTTACAAGCATAAATACGCTATTTTGACCATCTGAGGGGTCTGATTTTTTCGAAATTTTCTTTTCGCTCCGCGCCAACCAATGGTGGCGCTTTGCTCGGTCTTTTGGGCAAAATTACATTTTTGGGGTAAAATTAGCTCTTAACTCTCTGATCACGTTGCAGTTTGCGAACATATTTTGAAGTGAGCATTTTATTGCAAACGAAAAAAGAAGAAAGCGACTGGCTACATCCTTCGTATTAGCCTGGAAAATGCTATTTCCGGCCATCTAAGGGGTCTGATTTTTCCAAATTTTCTCTACGCTCCGCGCCAACCAATGGTGGCGCTCCGCTTAGATAATCTTTATGACAAAATAACATTTTGTGGCCAAGAAAAACCACAAATACCGATCAATGCTCTTTTATTTTGACTCCTAAAAGTGCGCAAATTTAATGACAAGTTTTTCTTCGTAAGGTAGCATAAATGGCATAAGGAAATGCATGTCAAGACACAAAAGTTTCAGTTTTATCCTCATGAACCACCACGATTCAACTTTTAACACTGTTCCTGTCAAAGTCGAAAATCTTCCACCATTTTGCATCTAGGCTCCTTGAAAACGTCAAAAAATTTCCGGACATCCCTCCCCTTAGACCATACTGCATGCCCACCCCCCCCCTTCAGAGAAATCCTGCGTACGCCACTGCGTTAGTATACATACAAATAAACCAGATATGGTTTACCAAAATAATATACTTTATTATTTCCGATTGCTCTATGTTTTACTTAAAGATTAAAATGCAGGTAATATTACAAAATGACATGGTAATGTTGTTATACTTGTAAGTTTGCATATTTTATATGAAATACATACACATTGACCGGGAAAAGTTTTGGGGAAATTTCATACCTTTGCCCCCCTGGAAAAAATCCTAGCTACGCCACTGATGTGCATGGCTATTAGAAAGGTTGAGAGAGGTGGGGTACATGCAGAGGCTTTTCATATGACCTCATTCACGGGTGTCATGTCTCCGGCAATCATGTTAGAGTACATGCACTACGCAGTAGACCTCACTCGACGTGCTTGCTCTATGAATGTGTACACACTGCGTATACCACAGTGCACACTTTACAGTGCATTCAGCACAAAGCCACGTATATTTAGCATGATTGTCCTCCAGTCGACCGAATCAGTGGCGTAATTTTAAAACCTTACTCAATGAATATATCAGGAAAGATTCATTACCGAGCTCATTGAAAGACAGTTTCGTTTTAAGGAATTTAATGTTAAGTCACCATTTTCGACGATTCAGTTTGTAAATAAACCCATACGCAATTATTGCAACGTCATCAAAACAAAATCCCTAAAAATATTTGCTTAGACCTACAATATGGTCATAGTATGTAAAATACCACAGAAAAAATGAAATTCTTCCTTTTACCACTGGAAATCAACCGACGAATAAAAAATGTCATCATTTTAGAAATTAAAGATCCCAATCAAACAAAAATAATATGCCAATGAAAAAATAGTCCTGGTCATTTCCTAAATGTGACATATCCTTTTGATCAAACGCCAGTGAAATCACTTAATCGAATCAACGATAGCAACACATACTGGATGAAATTACCTCCACATTTTCATTTTTCATGTTTAAAAGTTCATTGTGTTAAACAATGACATCGCTAACTCTAGATTATGTGCTTTTTTCTCTTACAACTGCTTGCTCGATTTCAATTCAGATCGATTAAGGAGAAATCAAACATGTCATCTTAGTAAATGAATAGATCAATTTTACACCGAGGAAATACAATTCCGTTACATCTTAGGTAAATTTACCGACCGTTTCCGATTTATGGTGACGTCAGAGATGACATACAACCAATGCAGACTCTTTGCAAAGGGTCAAAATGATTGGTTTCAAAATATGTGAAACTTAATAAACGAAAGCAATCCACTGCTTTGAGACAAATCAAGTTTTTATGGAAATGATGTAAGAGATACTTTTTCAAGTAAAGTGGCTTATGGTTGATATCTGATTGAATCAAGGCGGCGATTTAGCTGAGTAGCAGTCGATGCGGCGCCAAATTGTACCTGAAATCTGTTGTTAACAGGTGTTGAACAGGATATGAGGATTTGAAAGGTTTGACATAAGGGCTATTCGAAAACTGTTTGTAAATTTTAAACGAAAACAAAGGACAGACTAATAATATAAGGAAATATTTTAATATCTTATGCTTGCTTCCATTTCACTTTTTTTTTTAAAATGTGACAACTTTACCTGCTCAAATTTAGAGAACCACGCTTTGGATTTCAATACAAATTTCAGCAAAATGATTAAGTACCTATCTAACATATCAAAACTTTATGAGAATTTTACAACTTCTTTTTACTATGCCATGTTTGACCTGTTACTGTTGTTATATTATATTGGAAAATAAGTGAAGCATGCTATTTTCACGTTGTAGGTTGTCAAGCAAAATTTTAATCTAAAAAAGAATTATAAAACCGAAATTTCATTTAGTTAATTGATTGTTTTGTAAATCAAGTACAGGCTGAAAATTTGAAGTTGGTACTTTTTGTGAGAAAACTTTGGATTTTAAGCGGAACTACGAGATTATGAAGAATACTTAAACCTCCAAATTCGTGATCGCACGAAAGCCAGATAGCTGAAGCTTGAAACTGTTGAACAGGTTCTAACCTGCTTAGAAGGAAAACCTTAACTTCTTTTGGGAGTAATCTTTGTCGGAAGTGAAGTTGTTGAATTGGTTTTGCCAATTGAAAGTTGAGTTTTCTCCGCTGTAATGAGCCTATCAGTCAGAAGCATAACCAATGAAAGTATCTTTGTTTATGGTTATTCATATATAAACAACTATGAGTACACATACATAGTTGCGTCAGTACATACCTAACTGGAAGTAAAATGAGTACACGTACGTAAACAGTAGATAGCATTCGTTCTTATCTTCGACCGATGGCCTTTACACAAACAACCTTTGGACAATAATCGGGTTAGTGCAACGATAGGCATAGGCCCCAAGGTGCATTCCACGTAAAGACCACGCCGAATGTAACCCGAGGTCTTCGTGATCATACGGCGGGTTTTTCTGTGCACATATATAATTCATACAATCCGTGGTCGAGCGTACATACGTAAAATATGCATGTACGTAATGCATACACCATTCCAAGGCAATATATAAGTACATGTATAAAGCACAGTACTGTACGTGACCATACGGCCTAAGTTGACCGATTCGGCCCACTGGTATGCCGGGAGTACCATTTGCCCGCCGCTACGTCGAGAAGAAATCTGTGTAATGCATGAAATGCAGACTGACATACGCCTATAATGGAAGTGAGAAACGTTACCCACGCCATCGAAATTGTTGTACAATAAAATGAAAAAGGAGGAGTATCTCACCTCAAATCTAACTGGAACAGGGGTAGAACGTTGCCTGGCATGGCGAGACAGCATAGGCTTCAGACAACAGGTATGACCATTTGCAGTAAGGTCCTGTAGCTATGCATTTTTGTACAGCGAGCACTACCTAGCCTAACATTCGTCGTTGATTAGTGTAATGAAAATATGGTACGCGTACCTACACTGTCAGTATACTATGCGATCTCGAAAGCAGTTGATTTATGAATATCCATAAAGTACCAAAGACTGCCTTCACAGAAACGAATTGCATATTATACAGTCGCTTGTGTAACTGTTTTTAAATGTTTCTGTTTTATGCCCTAATATTTTTGTGTGAAGAACATGAAGCAAAGCTTTTTCTTGGCCGTTACGAGTTGTTAGAGATCTCGTAGTTCCGCTTTAACTTAAAAATTGTTTATGCATTTTCAGCTTTTATCTTAATTTAGGAAGTGACATTGGTGACCACTGGCAATATGTTTGGTCAATGGTAAAGCCCACTGGAACTGGCTCGATTATGAGATCAACTCTTATCAACTACAACCGTAAGGACCTATACAACCATTGCGCATGATGTTCTGTATAAGCAATGAAGTGGTTTAGAGGAGTCCATTGACACACAACTTTAACAGACCTTAATTAGGCGCCGTTATATAAAGGTTAGGTGTTGAGGCGTGAATCTCTAACAGGCCAGACCAACTCAAAACCGAGCCAAATCCATGTACTAATAAAAATCTATGGATGGGACGAAACTAAAAAAGCTTTTAGCTTCATCTAGTTCCGTTTTTTATATTTGCTTCCCTTTTGAAAGGTACGTAAATTAGTCCGTTATTATTTTGTTACAAAGAAGTGAATATGCTGCCTTAGAAAAATAAACGAAACGAAAAAACAAGGTTGTATGCACTTATGCCCACAAGTTTAAAAATCTAATAACAGTCTCTGTACTGCCTGATTAGAAATAACAACAGAGATCAGTATCTCTAGCGCAAAGCGAAAGATTGGCTGAGATTTCAGCTTGTTGCCCTTTCGTGATTTACGAACATTTTGACTTCCATGCCGTTGTCAAAGGTCCACATATGTGTGCTGAGTACATTGATGGTTATCGAAAAATCAATAGACTGACCTCCAGTCGTTTCTTCTACTTTAGTGGAATTAAAGGTCATGTACATTGATCGTTGAGCAGAAAATGAAATGCCATAAACTGCGGAGCAAACAGGCGGTTGTCAAGACATTGGAACAAGAGATGTAAGAAGATAATTAAAAAATATAGGTATATGTTTCCTAAATATGATGTGTAAATGTACCTAAAAATTGACTTGTAAAGGTTAAATGGAACTTATAGATTTCTTTTCCCAGTACTGCAATACTATAAAGAGAGCGGTAGATACCACACGAGAGCACGGATGGATTACCAATATGAGTATGAATTTAGATCATGTCGCGGTATGATACACGTCTTACACATGATTAAAAGAAAATCCTCACGTCGCTGATCTGACGGATGCCTTCTTATTCTTATTTTAACAGATGTTTTTGCGGAGGTAATTAAGGTATGTCGCAACCATTGTTGTTATGTTATGTAAAGCTTTTACATTCAAGCGACGTTTATTAAAATATCATAATTGTTCTGGTAATAATGTTAATGCAAAAGGATGACATGTTATTTTCTAACCAATGCAAAATTCTAAAAAGATTCTGGATACCACCACCTTTCGAAACATCGTTTAATTCAGTTACCCAACCTTCTATTTTCATTCCAGCTCAAAACCTTCGGGAAGGAATGATTTTCGTGATCAATAACACTTCCGAGAAATACCTTCTCACTGTCTTTTTTCTCTTTTGCAGCAGCTATCGAGCGCATTTAAAGTATTTTCACGTGGTCCGTATCATCTTGGTTGATAGAATCGTCAGAGATTAATACTCTTCACAGGAATGTTAATGTCATTTGTAGCACAACTTTTTGAAGGGTTATGAATCTATTTCTCATTATGGCAACGACAGTAACTGTTATAACTCTTCATTTTAGTAACATATTCTTTATTTGGGACATATACTCAGGCTGATTGAAACAAAAGAGCAAACAGCAGCTACAACTTCGAACAACAGATTATGCATGCACACTTAACTTACTAAAATCGCGATATACAGGCATCTCCCCATCAAGTTGTCCGGATGTTGTTGGAATGACTATAGGCAAATCCGATTGGTCAATGATGGTCTGATTTAGTCGAATAAAAGAATAAAATACATCTTGCTTACACCAATATCACTGAATATATTAATAATAAGGGTTCAGAACTGCAAGCACACAATAAATTCTAGACAATTCAAGACCGATGGACACCACAAATGGCCGACTGAATTAGCTGCTCAGATTTGTCTGTAAGAACAACTACTTTGTAGAAATCTACCTTTACCAAGTTCATGTTTACAGCCTTAATTTACCCTTAGAACTCTAAAAGCCCCCAGTCAAACATCAGCATTATCACTTCTCGAGAGAGGATACTCTCTTCACCAGAAGCCAACATAGGTTACATGATGTATCTCCTTCGTTTTCGTTTTACTCTCTCTTTTATTTTGAGATGGAAATCGGGTCAAAAGATTCCCGTATCAAGAAGAACAGGAAACGGAGATGTCGAAACTTGTGACACATTGAAGGCACCGTTTTAAGGACTTGTTAAAATCGATGCTACTTAAAGGCTTCCATTTGTTACGCTTTTTTCGCATAAACAGCTTTTTAACAGCTATTCGTATGATTTTTACCTTAATTTGTACCTGCATAAACCACTGCATTCTTCTGAACCCCTTACAAGTGACGAACCTTTTAAAATATCTATACAGTATATGAGAAACGTCTTTGATTGGGGATAGTTGTCGAAAACTTTTATCACTAAACAGATGATCAGTCTTAATAAAGTAAGTCTCCAGAGAAAGAATGCATGATAATATATGCAAACATCAACAAAAGCAGAATAGTCCAGTCCAAGTTTGCTTTTACGGACATTTGAAAAAGAGCTTCTCGGTCTTTTTGCTATCATCATGAGTAGTGTCTGTTCTTTTCATCTAGTCTAAAATGGAGCGATACATTACATGATGTAAATGTTCTTAAGGCAGTTAGACTGATCAAAGTTTTATCCTTCAGTGGCCTTAGCTTGTTTGGGAAGCAGTTACAGTTTTGTTTTGTCGAACGAAACTTTTTCGAAGAGTCGGAAGGGCTTTAGAAAAGACATTTCGTTTGTTTGGCTTGATCGATTTTTTAACAACAAGTTAGTTTCATCATTGTTTTATAAATTTAGAAGTAATTCATTTTGATGATTTTTGTAACTGGTTGATCTTTACAGTTTTTCCTCAAAGAAACAAATGACTAGGAGATACCCGAAAAGCTTGACAGAAATCTTGGCTATGCCATTGGCCTAAATCTATATTACAGGGACAAAAAAGTTTAAACGTTTATATTAGATCATTCTAATACGCAGAAGTTGTAACAATATTATTTTCAACCCTTTTAACTTTACTCAAACAGAATTTTTATGTATTAAATCTCTTAGAAAACATTTTGTAAGAGGGTTCCCAAAAGGAGCACAACCCTTTACCGTTGTGCTCCAATCGGGGCATATTTGCGCGCCTCGGGAGTGGGCGGAAAAGCGGACGTAGCGCGCACCGCATCAGCTTCCGTAGGTCATTGACCCCGTGACCTTAAACTACTGTCCCTCTCGTTGTTGTAACCGAATTTTTGGATAGCTACTCGCAGTTTCGAGCTCCGCGTAAAACAGTAAAGATGGGTGACAGCGGCGCTCTCCTTAGGGGACCTAAAGGACCCAAACAACGGTAAAGGGATAAAAATGTTTGTCAACTGACTTTGGGACAATCAGGCAGTAAATATTTCCAGCAAAATTCAAAAACAGAATTGGATGATGTCACAGAATTCTTCGAATACGTAGGAAATGATGCGGAAGAAAGTGTATCTTACGAGCTTTCACACTCATTCAAAAACCTTAGACCTAAAGCGAAGACTTCAACGGGTTATAAGGTAAACTGTTTGCATGGATTTTCAAATACACCGAGCTTCTCACACAATTGATCTGCAAATATTTTTCTATCCTTACATATCTTGTCAGCCGCGAGATGATTTAAAAAGCTCGCTTGAACTGACAAATTTGACGTTTAATACATGGAAGAATAATACAACAAGAATTAAGCTGAATCTGCTTAAAGGGGCAGACTTTCCTTCCTGTATAACAAAAACCCTAAAATACTACTCGATATAAAATAACTTCTCTCTGAAATGAACTTCCTCATTAATTGTTCATAAGAAACCTCTCTAAAAGCTGGTCCACACAATTAGGAAAAGTGTAATCCCTTCTACGAATATAAAAACTTTTTGTAAGCGAAGCATTTCATCAACGTTTGGCCGAAGAGCAATTTAATTACATGGAAGAATGGTTTATAGGAAAATCATAAACATAATTATTCTTAAGCTTTTCATTTTGATAGTGGCAAATGGACAGTGCCTGATTTTTGACAACCATATGAAGACGAAACACTTAAAACGATTTTGTGAGCTTTCGAATTTTAGTATGACCTTGTACTGGATTTCGAGGAATTGTTGGCAATAGCCATTCAAGCTACACAAAAAAGTTAACTTTTAAAACAAAACCGACGATTATGTCAACAAGGTTAGAAAACCAAACAAAATTAATGTTTGATGAATTTGAACGGATGTTGGGCCTCATCATATTTTTCTCTTAGAAGACAAGTGCAATCATGTTTGGTTTCAATCAATTGCACAAGAAGGAGATAGAATTCTCAACAGATACTTTGTCGAAATAATTAATGGTGTTACCGTTGCACCACACAAATTTGCCAGAAATAAATTGGAAATGAAACTCACACTTCTGTGGAAAAAAGTAAGTAATTTACATGAAAGCGGAACTTTTTATAATCCTTCCTGTTTTAGAGTCTGAACAACGAACGTATGTGGAGAGGAACGAAAAGCGAAAAATTGATCCTCGATTTACATGTGGTCCAACGAATATCCGCAGGTACCGTAAGGAAACGGAAAGAACCCCTCGTTCACTTGTTCAATTTTAGATTGAATTGAACTGCAGAAGATCAAAACTGCTTGTGTACTATGCACGTAGGCGACAGGCTTGACGTTAGTAGCAAATGAGTCGTGACTTTATAATTCATTTCACCACTCACGCGAATATCAGATAAAATACACAAACAGACACGTGTCCGGACCTGCACACATGAAAGTTAGCCATCTCATACCAGTGGTAACAACCATAATAACTTTGCTGTAAAAAAGCCAGTGGCACAATTACTTTAATACATCTAAAATCAAAAATGAAAACTTCAATGCATCGATTATATCCGTAGCGAGTAACAGTTTTCCTGAACGCACTAAATTTAACAAAGTTGTCACTTTTACACGCAGCTGAAATGATAGCCTGGTAGGGTTCTTCAGGGCAAAACGGAATCTAACAGAGGTTTTTACCCATCAGAGTTAATTGCGTCGAAATGTGCCAACACAGTGATGGATGTTTCAAAATTGGTAGAAAAGAGATATGTCAATCGGCGAAAACCTAGCATAATCCCCAACATTAGACATCAGTTTGGCAGTTGTTTATATCGCGATCGTTATAGACATGATTGACAAGGAACTTTCTGAAAACGGATAAGACTGGGAACGAATGATCGATAGAGATAATGTAAGTATATTGATGCGTTATGAGTAAGCGAGTATGGTCAACGAAAATTATCTCATGGACTAAGCTTGTCACAATATTAATGTTTAAAGATGTTTGTACCCGACAACGTATTTTAACACGCTGATAATGAAAACGGAATGTGGTGTGGAGGAGGTCTCTCAAATTTAGAGTTGAGGGTGGAGTATCTTTCGCCCCTTGCCGATATTTGATGAAAAGTCGTGAACTTTCTGACGATATTATGGGCAAAAGAGGATGTACGAATCACTATAGGATCGTTGCAAGCAAGTAAGGCCTTTGCCAGATCAGACTTACAACAGCCATCCGAGTAGCAGGATTTGGTCAAGGTGGAGGATAGGGTGCTAAAATTACATGAGCACAAGATGTAAGAAATACCACTACACTACAAGTTTAAAGAAAACAGGCCCTAGGATTTGCGAATCCACCCGAGACTTCCTTACTTAATACTTGACATTTTGATAGGTGGGATTATTGACCTCCCAGTGTCACCTCACCAGTAGTAATCATGTATGGTAACATCGTGGATACAATTATCAGTTAGCCCCGTGAATCATACTTAAATGGAGAATGACGCAGGCCTGGGATAATACTCCTTCCGTTATTGGGGCGAGAAATTTACTCTAGGGGGCGAAATGTTTTCTTTTAGAACCATCTATGAACCAACGTCAGTTCGTTGCGCATCTATTTTGGCGTCGTATTTGCAATGTGCTGTCGTGAGCTCGTAGGTCTATTGGTTACACATCTACTGCGCATGATCAGTGCCATTGGGTTTGTCAAATTGAAACGCGCTTACCTCATCTGCATTACCTTTATTGCAGCCCCAAACTCTTGCTACTTTTTACACCTTCTTTCCAATAAGTAAAATAATTTGTAATTATAATGTTTTTAGCCAAGTTCAAAAATTCAACGTTAACGGACTTTTTTATTCGTCTATACCATGTAGCAATCATATCTCGTACTACAAAATGTTTACTAAGGACGTAAATTTTTTGATCGGGAGGGAGAATTAATACACTTTGTACACAATTATGTCCTGGTAACGCTTCCCTGTTATTAACAAAACATAACCTGGGGTAAGGCAACCGTCGGGGTTATCGTACAGGGATCCATTCCTTGAAAAAGTGAATTATTGTTACATAGCGTTGTTTTAAAGGTTGAAGTCCGCCTTGTCATTTCTTTATAATCACCTAAACTTGCATACGTTGGAATGTTTATTTTCATGTACTGAAGCAATTCGTATCGTTACATTTTCAAAGACTACCATGGTAACTCTTAAAGCAACACATCTCTTGCACGGAATTTGTGCTAAGAGCGATGAGCCATCACAACCTAAATCGCAACCACAAATATATTAAGAGTAACAAAATAAATTTGTTGAATACATATATATATATCAAAATTGGTAAAGCTGGAAAATCTGGCTGAGGTGAAAAAACGATATTGACTCCAGAGGGATTAACCGGAATATAAATATATATATATATATATATATATATATATATATATATATATATATATATATATATATATATATATATATATATATATATATATATATATATATATATATATATATATATATATATATATATATATATATATATATATATATATATATATATATATATAGTAGGTCGAAGTATGGTAAATTGAACGTTGAATGAATAGGTCGAAAGGAGTGTTAAAGTTCGATTTTGAAATTGAAATTATTCCCAAGCATTGGCATTAGCCCTAATGAACAAGGGAAATAAGGAATAAATTCAGATAGAAAATTAAGTCACGACCCGGGTTCAAGTCCTGGTCGTGACTTAATTTTCTCTCTGAATTTATTTCTTATTTCCCTTGTTCATTAGGGCTAATGGCAATGCTTGGGAATAATTTCAATTTCAAAATCGAACTTTAACACTCCTTTCGACCTATATATATATATATATATATATATATATATATATATATATATATATATATATATATATATATATATATATATATATATATATATATATATATATATATATATATATATATATATATATATATATATATATATATATATATATATATATATATATATATATATATATATATATATATACATATATATATATATATATATAAACGTTGTGTATATTTAAATACATATATATATATATAGGCCCAAGTAGGCTTCAGTTATTGAAGCGGGGCACAGCTGGGCTTCAACTGGGCTTCAGCTGGGAAAGGCTAGCCCAGTTGGGCCCCACGTGGGAACACCTGACAAACACGGATGGGCCCCAGCTGGGGCCCAGCAGGTAGCCCAGCTGAAACCCAGTTGGGGCCCAGCTGGGCATGTTGGCTGGGTAAGAAAGGTATATGCATTACCACTTTGGGGGCAGACATTCACTTGTAAGTTATTCAACGGCTTCTGGTGGCTTTCACCTGGGTTATGTAAAAAGCAAAATATTCCTTTCAAAACCCTGCCCCAATTTCTTTTCCTAACTTAAGATATCTCATTTTAAAGATTGGTCCGTTTTGTTAAAAAAAAAAAAAACAACCTATACTTTTCAACAAAGCCACAAAAAATTACCAAATGTAATGTGGCCACCTTGTCTCTGATTTCTTTTGTTTTTCTTTATAAATTGAAGTTCTTTTTGTCTTTAATAATTTATGATGTTGGAATGTTTAAATATCTTTGCCTGTATATAGATGAAGTATTATACCCTTCACCATACGTAGAGTGCAACCACCACAGTTGATTAATATTACCTGCAGTGACATCAAAATTACAAATATATTGTATGCAATGTTTAATTAATGTGCCGCGATGACATCACAGAATTCCCATGATTCACCTAATCAAAAGAAAAAGTGCATTTCTTTATCAGTTTGTTTCTTCCAAACGCTATATGCTTTTGAAATGCAGTTTTCGCCTCCTAAAAAGATCCAGTTTTGATTTATTCCTTGTCTATGGCCGCGGTATCTAACACGTAATTCACCTCCCGTTTCACCCACGTACTCTTTCTCACAATCTAAACCGCTTACTAGATAATCTATCCCAGTTGAAGTGAAAGTTATTAAACTAAAAATGGTGAACGTTTGTGCGGTAGCATTACTGACAACTCTGTTGGTTTAATACAATACATTTTTGTGATACAGCTTTTACAAATGTTTATTACTATAGAGGCTTTGCAATTGCGTCACGGAGCCGCCATGCTGGAGGACATTCACGGTTTTGTGCCGAACGCTCTGCACAGTGTGCACTGTGATATGCATGGTGTGTACAAATTCAACGAGCAAGCGCGTCCCGTATGGTTTACTACGTAGTTACATGTACTCCAACATGGCCGACGGAGAGTATTATGACGTCATGTAAAAAGCATCTATAAGCGACAATTGAACTATATTATCTACAACAATGTCAATTGTCTCAGGAGCAAAGAATTTCAAGACAGGATGAAGATGTCCCAGTTTCACGGGAATAGGAGCGGATTGTCCAATGAACTCTTCAAAATCAGTTGGATTTAATTGATCAGACCTTTTAACAGCCTATTGGTAAAAGAAGTCCTTCTTTGAAAAAATAAATCAGCCAAAGTCCTTTCTGATAATCTATACAGAACCCAAGGTAATAGAATTAAGAGGGCAGAGGCATTGGACAAAAAGTTAACCTTCCAATCTACGCATTACTTTGCTCATTTGCTATGACCCATCTCATGTTCCATTATACGCGCATTCACAAAAACGTACAGGCAATTCGGCAAGACCACCATTCGATCCTTTATACGTTTTCCTTGAAACCCATGCTACTGCCATTTGGTTCGGGTTTCCTCATCTCAAAGCGCCGTAACTCCTACCCCGAGGAGCAGACTCTGCTTTCTCGACTCCTTATCTTCTAGTGGTATGGCTGAACAAAGAATATGCCACACAGCCTGCTAAGCAGGAAACAGAACTACCAAACCAGGTGCCTTCCACTTTAGAAGTAGAAGATGTACAAAAATGCTCAGTGGTTGGCAAAAAAATCTCATTAACATTTACGCCCCAAACGGCAACAGCTTTAAAGTCAGTTAATTAAAATTTTACCTGCTATCCTAATGTGGATTACATTTTAGTCAGTGGGATTTGTAGCTCATTGTCAGAGGGAGAGACTAAGCGTCGTCTAGCAGTCCAAGTCACTAAAAACCTGAGATAGTTAGTTAGAGGTTTTGCAGCTCAGGCAGGCCACTGCCTTTTTTCCCTTTGTGACTCACTTACTTGTTTCTGCTACCCTATTGCCCATGCCGAACACCAAACGCAATGACGGTAGGATCCATTTTTAAAGCCATTAGTATCACCCGATCAGCAGTGACGCAAATCTCTGTTTGAGAGTGGGGGGGAGGGGGGCGAAAATGCTAATGATGTGCCCATGAGTATTAAACTGTGCACGCGTGGCGGGTACCGCGAGCGTGAAGCGCGAAGCCCAAAAGGACCCCTGGTGGGATCCAGGGGCAAAACTCCTGTGGGGGTTCAGGGGGAGAAACCCCCGGAAGTTCTTGTGTTCTAGCATTTCCGAAACTTCACGGAAACTGTTTCGAACGAAAAAACCGAAAAAAGGTGACTGTTATTTTAGGTTTACTCAAATTTTCGGGGGGGGGGGGCAAATTACGATTTGGCCCTACTTTTTCATTTGAGGGGGCGAAGATCCCCTCCCCCCCCCCGGATTTGCGCCCCTGCCGGTCAGTTCTCGAGCTCCAGATCTTCCGGCTTTTAGTCGGTTGTTCTAACCGATTGGCCACGCTGAGGTCTATCGCACAAAATCTCCAGGATATTCAATGGCACATTTCAACTCACCGTTACTCCAGCCATAACTGGTCACGGCTCTGACCGTGAATGCCTAACTGCCGGAGGGTTTCTCATCAGCTCGGAACACTCTCTTTACTACGCCCCAACGTCAGGATGGACCTTTTTGTTACTTGCAAACCTCATACTAAACTAACGGAGAGACTCCCTAAACTGCTCTCCCTGCTAAATTGTTTGCCTGTGACAAGTTTGCTATTGGCTTTATACATTTATGCAATTTCTGCCCTCCTGAACAATTTTTTATCCCCTTGTAAAATATTCGCCCCCATTAGAACCCTGTCTGGCTACGGGGCCGTGACAAATAAGCGAAAATGTAAAAGTATAATTTTGTCACAGAAATACTAAAACCTCCGAGAGGTTTCCTGAAATGACCATATATAGATTTAATTTCATATTTCGACATGTAAAGTAAGAGAAGCCCCTAGAATTGTTTCGCCCTCCTGAAGAGTTTTGCCAACGACAAGTTGGCTATTACATTTATTCATTTTTACACATTCTGCCCTCGAGCCTGAAAAAATGCGTCCCCTGGCAAAATTTTCGCCCCCTGCAGTATCTTGTCTGACAATGGGGCCTGTAAATGAGCATAAGATATAAAACCCTTACTTTTATCACAAAAATATAAAAAGCCAGAAGTTTCTTGACACGACTACGTATAGATTCAATTTCAAATTGCGATATCGAATGATCGAGAGATGAAATATTTTGCTCACCTCTATCCTTCTCGAATGTCAAGACTGTGGCATTAGGGAACTACTCCTTGCAGTCTCTTTGACAATGGTCGAAGAGCACGGGTCCGCATTGTATTAACCTCCTAATCTCGTGCAACTGGAATTTATTTGGTTTGTTAAAGTTCTGTAACCCTCTGGTTTAAAGGGAACATGTATTCACTTCAACTTGAGGTATTGTAGCAGACTATGCTGTTTCATGATTGGCTCTCGAGAATCATGTGACAATATTTTCTCCTTGAATGGAAAATTGCCCAGGGGTACTTGCTTGCTTTACCTTGATTATTCAATACTGAAGAACAAAGATATTATGATAGCTGCTTTGAAGAGAAATAAAAAAACTGAGATTTAGCTGTTGTTTAAAATAAGTTTGGGAAAACTGCTCAGATAATTTAACCAACACGCCCTTTTTACAATGATCGTAGATCATTGGATTTTTCTTTCTACTACAAGGATTATGGGAAGCATTACACAGAAAAGCTGTAGGTTCCTTGTTGAAATTTATTGGTATAACGAAGGTGAGAGCCCGCTGCTCAACCACTAGTTCCTTTCATCCAACCGCCATTTGCAGAACAAAATTTCATATAAAAGAGAATCCATCTCCATCCGAAGAACAACTCCCTTGTTTGAATGAAATTGTACAAAAAATGTTTAACGTTGGGGAACTTCATCAGGAATTTAAACAGTTTAACAAGTTATGAATAAAGGGTTTAAAACTTTAAAATATATCCCATGATTTCAGTAAAATATCAATTTTCAAATCTATTTGGCGCAGCAGGAAGGTCAATTTTAGCTGCTTCCTACAGTATCTCTATCTGTAACAAAGAGAGTTGAAGGAGTGAGTTCATTTCAAGAGTTTAGCAAGTCTTAATAAAGTATATACCTGTGAAAATATTTAACTTAACCTTAACCAGTTAACAGGAGAAAGAAAAATTGATTGTGGTTTGGTAAAATGTTTCACAAAGAAGGTTAGCTAGGATGGGGAAACAACGAGAAGGGCAAGAAAGGGAGAAGTAGGTGGGGTACACGAAAACAGAACGTTTCTTGGCAGAGGAAGAGAAGTTTGCCCTCAGGCCGAAAATTTTCGGAAATTGACAAAAATGTTTACATTAACGTTGCTCAGAAAACAATATGCCAGTCACTTTTGTGGAACCAGTTGTGACGTTGTATCATAACTGTTCAATAAAGGTCAAAAGGATAGGCTGTGTTTATTCGTCATATGTAGTGGATAACGTCTTTAAACGGTATGCTTTTATTGATCTAACAACTGTGTAAGCGTGAAGCGCGGGTGACAATGCAACGGCATGGGATCAATTTAGCTAAATTTTTCTCCATCTCTGGTTGGGAAGAACCAAAATTTGTCAACCAGCGTAATCTTTAGGTTTTTATCCCAGGACTACGGAAATCAAATGTGTAGTACTTCATTTGTGACGTCACACCAACAGAACCTTTTATCAAACTAAACGTGAAAAGACGTCTGTCTTTGTGACGTCACAAAGTACCACAAAGTACATGGTTTACATTTCAGTTTTGAGTTCTCCCTAACAAGTTATATGTATTTACACAGGGTGGCAAATTTTAGAACTTTTCTACCAAAGATGGAGAAGGTCTAAACTAAATTTTATGAAAGTATTGAAAGAAATTCTGATCCGATATCGTTGCATTGTGACCCGTTTTTAAATTTTGACCTCGATAAGATGACAAGAAAGAAATTTACCAGGGTAAACTACTACTGCAATGTTGCCACCTTTGTATTACATAAATGTTTAACCCAGATGATTGAGAATCAATGGGACATCTCTGAGTATTAAAAATCTTTGTAACGGTCATTTTTTCCATTCTTTACTGGCAACTTAAACACACAAACTTGTCGTAGCTGCGTGTTCAATGCCGTGCTGCTGGGGAAAACTCGGAAGCAGTATGTATGAGTCTGACAGAGTAACAGACATGCTCCTCCGAATTATCCACATGTGTATTCAAATGTTTCTAAAAGTTTCAATATGGCACCATTTCGCATTTCAACTCACTTATGAAAGACAAGTTTTCCTAAAGATCAGGAGACACCCATCCCCTAAGACCCTTTCAGAGGACAGTGAAATAATAAACCCTATGTCAGCTTTATTGAAACTCTTGAACACTTTTCCTTCCTACAAAATTAAATAAATAAATAGTTTCATCATCTACTTCTAAATATGACTACCTTCATGTTGGTCATTTCAAGACACTCTTTGGGTTTAGACAATAAGTAGAAACTTTTCAGTTTTGCCTCATACTACAGAGAATGCGGATCGGAATCCGATTTCATTTTTGTGAGTTTTACTAAATTTGTCTCCATCTCTAGTCCGGAAGGGACAAAATTTTTGCCAACCAGTGTAAATATATGATTTGTATCAGAGGTCTATGATTATGAAGTGTTCACTGATTGTTTCGTGACGTCACAACGGTAGACAGTTCAAACTGTCCATGTGACATCACCAGGCGCGTAGCCAAAATTCTGTTATGGTGAGGTGGTGTCATGCAGACGGTTGGCTCAGGAAATGAGGGAAAAGTCTAAGGATAGAGAGGAAAACCGCTATTTTAGGTGTTTTTGCATAGCATGGTTGGGTTATGAGGGTCTGACCCCCAACTATCCTCCCCGTGGCCACGCCACTGGACGTCACCACATAATTCGTACGAATTTAATCGTCTAATCCTGCGAAATCAATCATGCATTTACAGTGGCAAATCCCGACTTTTTCAGACAAGAGAAGAAGAAGGATTAAATAAGAAATAAAAAAGACGGATTGGAATCAAACCCCAGTTTGTTGCAGTTTGACTGATGCTTTGAAACTTAGGCCCCTTTCCTCATAATAGTAGGCGGGATTCTAAGTCCGTCCCACCTCGTCAGTATTACTATCCACTGGCCTGTTGGTCTCTTTCTTCCCTATGGAAACAGTCAAGTTTTCTCTAGTGGATAAGTTTAAGCATGGAAGTTCTACACGGAAGTACTACCTCGGAAGTACTTCCATGGTTTAAGTACTATGACTTACTCCTCATAGAAACGACTGTTCTCTTTCAACGCCGTCTTCGATTTCTTGAGATCGTAAAATATGTCGGCATCCCAAATGGTTTTTCTAACTTGTACATCACACTAGTCGAGGCAGAGAGGTGGTCGAAGTAAAAGTGGGTCGAAGAAAATGAGCGAAGTTAAGTGAAAACATCTACTTGTCTCATTTGGTGTAGAATTGGCTGGGTTACCTTAAATCCATTCTTTTTCCGGTCAATAAATATTGTTTGCAAAAACGTGACATTTCCCTAAAACGACCAAGAATCTACGTCTGATTCTTTTCACCGTGTCGATAGTATAGCTGTAAGTCCACACACTTTATTCGTTGTCTCAATGGTCTCGGCCATTCAGAGGACACAAAGGCATTTCCATTTAACAATCGTCATTACAAAGGGGTCACTTTCGACGGGAAATGAGCTGTCTCGGAAGGTTCAAACAAAAGTCGTAAACTGAGCGAAAAATCCATAGTCATTCCATCAGCCCACATTTTTATCTGTCGGGATGAAAATTGATTTGGGAACGAAGCAGCGCTTACGAAATGTTTAAGGAAAAAATCCCTATACCTCGTGTCGTGAACTCCACCGTTCGAAGAATGAAGGAATGTCTGTTGGATACCCAATTGGGTCACAATTCAATTTGAGCAGAAAAGAAAGAATATTATTAATGGAAATATCATTTAACTTATTAGAATAAACGATTGGACTGCACTCAAACAGATTCTGAAAAACACGTTTAGCAACTGGACTTGTTTAAAAATGAAAAAATTTGTTTAATTTTGCCTTTCCACAAAGTTCGGGCAAAAGTGTCTAGAAAAGCGTTAATCCCTGCAAAGATTTTTTAGAGCATAATGAAGAACGTTATTGTTTCTTGTGTGATAGGTTAAATACTTATCCATATATTTCTGGCGAACTGGGACTCAACAATAAACATTCATCAGTAATAGAATAACCTAGAGTATTAATATTTTCCACTGTTAAGCGTTATGTATTGAGTGCATATGTGTCCTCATTATCTATTCCTGATCTGTGGGAAATAAACGGTAAACTCCCAACTAAAATAAATTTTCTACAGAACAATGTAAGTTAACAACTTGATTAATCGGATAAGTGCAAGAAATAAAGTAAGTAAGGTTTATTTCTCCAGTATGGAAATTCGGGCACTCACACAAATATTAAATTAAAGTGTAACAAATGAAACCGTAAAATATACACAACTTACAAAAAAAACTAACAAAATAGAAAGGAAATACAACAAGAAAAAAATAAAAGAGAAGCCAAGGTAAAAGACAGAAAGTAAACTGCCAAAGAGAATTTAAAATCACAGATGGATTTTGTTTTTGTTAAAACCTTCAATTTCCCGAGGGGCAAAAGAATTTCTATTATTATCAGTAGTACTCACTGGGAGACCTAGTCTACCATTAGCGCTGCTAAAACGCCTACCCAGTGTTTATCGTCAAATCTCTGAGTTATCGTTAAATCATTTGTCGAGACATGTTGCTGAAGAAATCTTCTCAAATCCCATAATCTTGTACAAAAATAATCACAGAAAACCCACAACTAACAGATAAAATTTGATAAAATTTGTTTTGTGGATCAGGGAAACCAGTGTTGCTTATGAGCATATTCATAAAAGTCTTCTGAATTATAACTAAAACTTTCTGCAGTTTTCTACGTGCCCAAACCATGCATATAATACCTCCATTGAGATTTGTACTCAAACAAACGCCAGGTAGCTACTCTTCTTTTAAAACCAAATGTTAAAAATTTGGTTTGTCAAAGTTTGGTTTGACTAGACATGTATATCATTCCTAACATAATATCTCAGGATTAAGGTGATATAGGATTTTAGAGACGACGTTAGGTTTAAAGCTTGAATTTCTGGACACTAATTATTTGAAGTGATCATACTTTGAGGAAACGGTTATTTTTTGCAAGCAAAGGATGCGTTTAGAAGAATTAATAAGCGGGAAGCAGAAAGATGATGTCAACGACTTTGTTGTGGTCGGAGATTTTGTTTAGGGTTGTCACTTGCAGGGCCTGGTCGCCGGCTTGGAGGCAGGAATTTATAAGAGTTTGTTCCTCCAGTTCAAAAGAAAGAAACAGTTCCAGTCCATTTTGTTCAAAATAAACCGTAGGCTTTATCAAACATTTTGACAAGATTTTGGTTTGAACTAAAAAAGAGTGGCATTTTAAATATTTAGTATCCTTAGATGCAATCGGGAGGACCATGACGCTTTCAGTTTCAGTTTATTTCCAATATTTTCATGAAAAGACTTAAGGCTGATTAATATTTACAATGATCAAACCAATGGTGCGCAATAAACATAACGGCATATTAATAAATTAATGGACCTGAGCAAATTAATAATGAGAATATAGCAAAGTGCTAACAAAACTGTCGGTATGAGAAGCGAGAAGGATCAGCACCATCATTTGAAGTCAATTTGTTTGTTTGTTTGCACAATCTTCAAGAATTCGACTAGGGGCAATGTCACCCTTGTCTACGCCAATAGTCAGGAAGCTGTGGAATCGAATTTCGTTGATCATCAGTGTCTACTGAATATTTTCCATTAGCTTTGTCTACCCAAAGCTGGGTATGTGCAGGAGTAAAGTATAGTGAGGGCGGTGTTCTTAGATAGAGATCCATCAAGAACCTTTTCCTTCGAGCCTTAAAAGTTGCAAATACTCATCTCTTTTTGGAAAACACATTCCTGGAAACAATTTTTAAATGCAAGAAATACTATTTGTATACCTAATACAGTAACTCATTACGCACGCGATTTAATGTCTAAATCAAATCGTTATTTTAAGGCTCATCTATCAGGGTATGGGTGATTGCGTAAGCCAATGGATTAGAAGGCAGACGTGTAGATGGCGATGGTCATAATACGTTTGTTGGTAACAGCGTCAGAATGTCAACATTGAGGGTGGGGCAAACCAGGGAGAAAATGGAAAGTTGACTGGCAAACATTGTTGACCACAGAGCAAACCGAGCGCCAACCGCGCGCTCCTGGTTGGGTCTAGAGTTCCAGGGGCGTACCTGGTGGGGTCGTGTGGGGGGTCCCTTTAGGGTGTCGCCTAATTTTAGTCTTATCTTAATTTTCCATGTTTGGTGGTAGAGACCCTGCTATTTTGGTTTCTGCGGGTGTTTTCTATCGCAAACTATGCTTTCATTGCACCAGCAACTAATGTGCCATATAATGGTACCGGTACGACTCCTTTTTATTGTGAGAAAGAAATACAAAAGGACAGGTATTCTATCTTAATTCTTAAAATCGATATACATAAGTGTAGGGTGATTAACACGGTCTGCTAAACGGGTGAGAAGGGCGTGTTCATTTCGGCATACGCACTTCAACACATTCATGCTAGGTGTTTGCATCAGTGATTGTATAACAGTGTCGATGGGAACCCACTTCAGCACTGCAGTCGCCGTCACGCAAGTGTTTCCAACCCCAAACCCTTTGACCTATCACAAAACACGACAAATTAATCGCATTTCCTATTAATCTTTATCTATGAGGACTCGAATACGTTTGCTTTAGAAGTCAAAATTCAATTGCTGTCTTCAAATAAATAAACCAAACAACAGTGACGTACAAATTAACGCCCTTTGCGGATCTTATTTCTCTCGCTCAACACCCCCTCACTCGTATTCAATTTCAAGTTAATCATCACTTATTGTTTTCTTTTTTCAAAGTGGCTGAGTATACCTACAGATTTCTATTTGAAAGAACATAAATAATTTCGGTGGGGAAATATTTATACCTTAAATTATACTAAAATAAGTTTAGATCGAGTACGAAAGAAACGTTTCAATCTCACCAACTGTAAGAGTCTCATAAAGTCGCTGAACCATGCGTTTGCCTACCTTTCGAATCGCCTACGTGTGCCTCGAGGGTACACAGGTGTAACGCTACCATTCGAATTCAATTGATATATACCCAAGAGCACAAAGAAATACCAGCCCATCTCCGTCGCAAAATAAGAACATATGATTATTTTTTATAATCATTTTATTGAAATATCAACTGCTTCAACAAGAGATAATATTTTGCTTGTGCAACGATTTCACCCCTTAAGAAAAGCCTTTATAGAGTTTTAATGAAATATAAACATGCTATCGCCACATTACCTTGCTTAATGTTTCACCAAAAATTGGATTACTATTTTTTGTACAGATTTTTAATTACAAGATATATTTTGTAACAAAATCAGACGTCAAGGGTCTTCGGCGTGCGAACTGATTCATTTTTCGGGTTATGTTACTCATGCATGCAGGAGTTCAACTCTGTGGCATACTTTGATCATTGCAAGTACTGTACATGTGAAAATGTTGTGGTTGTATGGTTAAATGATTGTGTATATTTATGTCATCGCCAATATTACTTCATCTTTTGATGTCAAATATAATGTTAATAGCTCGTATAACTCACATCTAACATAGTGAACGTCATTTATACGCATACTTAACAACTTTAAGTGACTCAAATGGCCGTTTTCCATAACAGAATCGTTCCCTTTGTCTATGTAATTCATAAATACATAAATTCTAGGTACAATTTCCGAAAGGTATCGAAAGCTTAAACCGTAGGTTGTTTTTTCAGTTTTTGGATTAAAACAAAGGTCAACAACATGTTCTTTTCACCCTGTGAGAAGTTATGCATAAGTCTTCCACATTAAAATGTTTAATAACGTTAACGTTCCCTCCGAAAGCTGTTTTTTTTTTTGTAAATACGTTTCGTTGTACTTCTCAATTCGATTAGTGGGTCAGACTATTCGCCTAACAAAATTATACCACAGTTTAGAAGAAAATGTTCAGATAAAATACCTGTGAATGATCTGACGTGTCTCTTTTTTTTACCTTCATAGAAGGACAAACTTTTTGGACCACATTGCACCACATTACTAGAAAATTTTGCACAGTTAAAGAGGCCACCTTTCTCCTTCCATGTAAGACCAATAATATGAGTCACTTACTCATGACTCCACCTTTGGTTGATATCAAAGCCTTATTCTCTGTTATTAACAAGTACTCCCCTATCTTTAACCTTTTTAATAATTAATTTTAAAGTTTAAAGTGTACCTCAAGGCTACCATTGTAAATCTAGATATTTTAGGGGTTTCAAAATGAACCGTAATAATCCAACTCCCATTGCCATAGCTTGTTCCATTGTTTGAGTAATTAAATGCTGAATTTATTCACTTAAAACAAAATAGTCTAATGCGAAATAATTAATGACTTTCATATTGTACAAGTAGTTGAGTGAGAATGAATGTAATACATTTGTGAGAGGGGCTTAAGTTTGTAGGCTTTTGGAAAATTGGAACCGTTTGAGTGGGTTGATTGGATCTTTAAGTACCGTAGCTTTAAGAGTAGACATGTCAGAGACTCCCTCTCAGCGTGGAATACAGACCTTCGGCATGTCCCTTAGTCTTCTTTCCATCCTCGTTAAGAAGTTTATTCCGCCTTTCACTTGCGTATTGTTTGCGTAGACTTAGTAACCTTAATTTTGTTTGAAATTTGTTACAAGTAGCTGGCGTAGGACAAATTCCACCCGGGGTTTAGAGCAGACCAATGGTTACCTAAGAAGCTGGTGCTATTGGAATAGCTCGACCTTTGAGTCCTTTGTTTTAGAGATTTTCCATATGCTCGAAGATTTGGCAAAGTCTTACTTAGATGGTGATGTTTCTGAATAATCGATGTACAAAAATACTTCTTTTGGCCAAGTGTGTATCTTCAATAATTTAGAAAAATTACAGTTGGTCAAACGAAGGTAAGCGAAAGTAACGAAAGTACAAACTGATTTTATTTACGCAGTATACTTTATTGGTTGGAGATCATTTACCGAAAAAATGCAGAAAATGCAGCTCAATTTCGGTTGAAATATAGATCCCTTGTTCTTCGTCTCAAATAGTCAGATGTCTCGCGGAGTCAACAACTGGTGTCTCAAAGATGAGCAATAACTATTTAACGTACAACGTGGTACGTTTATTGGTCAGCCTGGGAAATTATATCGTCATAAATATTCATCAGTTAAAGAGAAAATTGTGAAAAGTCCGTGGTATGACTTTATTAAAAAAATATCAAAGTTTGGAACGTTTAAATGCAGAGGATTGTTGAACAATCGTTTAACATAATAGCCTCGAGTGTATTGGTCATGTCACAAGCATACCTAGTAACCACCCTCGTAAAATATTACTTCAGGTCTGAGTTAAAGTTTTTCATTGGCTACGGAAGGCATGGTTTTTATGACAATCTTAAGGTACGATTCCACCATTTGAAATGGCAGTTTTGTATGTTGCTTGTATTGAATTGAATTACATTGGTCAGATTAGTCGTGAATAAGTTTGTTTCTGGTCCAAGTTTGTGTTTTTGATGATGATAATTTCGAAAACCTTTTCTGTCTAGGTAATTGTATTTGACCTAAATTCATTTTTCATCCTTGAAATCCGAGAGGAATATATCCTCATAATATTTAAAGCAAACTTACCTGATTTTTTCCCCATCTTAGAATGTTGAACCTTTTTTTCAAACTTAAAGCAAGCCCCATAAGAGCTATATTTCGCCAGCCACTCCTTCCGTGTGCTAACCTTGAAGGAAATTTGTGCAACCGTAATAATAACTGATGTGGGTTCTTGATGACGTCATAGAGAGCATTTCATCACGAAACTAGACAGGAGAAATTTGAGATTCGTGGTTTGTTTTTGATAGGATAACTTTTCAATTTTAAACGACAATGAGTATTCACGTCATGGGAATGTAACCCTAAAGAGAAGTGCAAAGCAATTTTCACGGTACTTCTCTGGTAAAGCGATCAATTACCGATATACAACAATTATAGAATACACTCCCTCGGGAAATGTAACGGTACCGCAGTTTCAGTCTTTTGTAAAGTTTAAAAAAGTTATTTCCGTCTACAGATATATAGGTTAAGATTTAGCCCTCTTTAAGTAATACTGTGAAAGGACAGTTGTCTATAAAATATGTCACATAATAGTTTATTCATTCAGAACCATGGATTTTTTCGAGGACGAAAGTATCCACAGACACAAATATTGAATTCACCAAAAGAGAAATTTTAAGCTTCATATTAGATAAATATCAAACCAAGTCTCTCTCCTCTGCAATAAACCAAGCTTTTAGATGCTTTGGGTGATAAAAAATATTGGTAAATGCCTCACCAAAAGGTATTCCATTGAAAGAATCATGAATGCATTATACATCCTGTACCCACCAGCCAACAATTGCTAACCAGGTCATATGAAGTACGGTTAAAATTGATACAGGAGAAATGGTTGTTGTGACTGATATTTTCAGATTTCTTCTTATAATTATCTACACTGTTAAAAATTTCTGTAAATTTACAGACTTTTTTTAACTTAAACTTTTTGTATTTTACTTTTAATAGAGATTTTCTGTATCTTTACAGACACTTTGTATTGCTACAATAAAAAAAGGTTGTTTAACATGTATTTTCTGTTTATTTGAAAAACCATTTCTGTCTGCTTTTTTAACCAAATTTTACTGCTTTGTAAAACTTTTTCTGTAAATTTACAGAAATTTTAACAGTATTTTGTATTTTTCTGATTTCACATAAATATACTGTCATTTAACAAACATTCATTTTGTTTTTAAGCTGAAAAAGAAACAAAAATAAGCCCAAACAAACAAACAAATAAGAAATAGCCAGAAAATTTTCAATATATAACATGCATCGTTCTGCGAAGTTTCAGTTAAAAAAGAAAACATTTTTGGCAAATTTATGGCCCTATTTGAAAATTAACTTACATTTATTATACTGACAATTGGTATACTGATGTCAACTCATCGCCACAGGCGCTCATGCACTTGATCGAATTAAAAACGTTTCACAAATTTACTTGAAAGAGTCTGTAAATTTACCACTTTATGACGTATATCTCATTTTGCATAAATGGGTGGAGCTTATTTTGTAGGCATTTTCCTAACAAAAGGATTGCTGTTGCTTTGAATAATATCTTTTTTGGCGTTTTTTAATCAGGAAATGATAAACTTATCGTTTACCTTGTCTGGAAATGTTTGTAACCAATGTATTTGCATTCTTTGTCATATTTATTTTAAAAACAATTATTATATTGTACAAAAAATGTGACTTTCCAATTACAAAGTTCCTAGAGATAGCAGTCTACGGGACAACAATGTGATAACAAAGTATCCTCATTGTGTTTTGATTGGAAATAACTTCGTAACGACACATTACGTTGATAAGCAAATACCTGATCTACGTAATGGTGAAGTGTATGTTACGTAATAACATATGAAAGGAAAAAAAGCGATATTATAATAAATATTAAAACGCCGAGAATGAAAACAGTAGGCTGTAAATTCACATAAAATTAAGGTAAAAAAAAAAACAGAACAATTCTGTAATTCGATTTTACAGTAGACATTTGTAAACTAATTTACATGCAAAAACTGTAAAGAAAAAACAAACACTTAATGTTTTTTCATGATTACAGTCTGGCTGTAAAAAAAACATTATTTGGTTGGAAAAAAATTTGCCATAAAAATTATGTAAATTTTACAGAGAAATTTTTAACAGTGTAATAGCGTCACTTGTAGGAGGTTAAACAGAGGTTAAGAGAGTGAGAGTCCATAGCTTCTGAGTTGCAGCAAAAATAAACATGAAATAATGTTAATATGTCACGTGATATGCTTTAACATGCAAATAAAAATAATGTTGTGACAGTGAAATGCTTTTTATCCTTAGTAAATTCTATATAAGCCTTTCTACAGAAGACGAATTCAACATACTCCTTTTTTAGGTTCGACTGATTTTACTTTGTCCTAAGTCTCTGGGTATGTTGATATTTGGTCTAGAAGCTTTCATTACCCAAAGGATCTACTCTGCTTGCGCTCGAAAAGACCAAAATAGTTGAACTGACTCCAGTCCAATTGCGTTTGTGATGACGTCATATGAAGAACCAACGAGGCTCTTCGATTTTCTCCAGATACTAATTATAGCTACCCATTTTCCTGCTCTGGTCAGAAAATAAAATCCCTGGAATGCATAATGGACAAACTAAATACTCAGAAAATATTATTCTTCACTTCTTCGGAAAGCTATGCTTATCAAGTCTCTAACAACTACAGAAGAGAGTTTCAGTTACAGCCACAAAATGCCCATCAAAGATGGGAAAGATAATACCTTAGTTTAGATTTGCTTAGAGCCCAGGACGTATTGTCTCCACCGATGACCGAGGTGGTTGGTCAAGTGAAGCACATGGCCCCACATGGCAGACCAATGATGAAGGAATCCGAAGACTGAGCACGTGTTTGAGGGCTACTAATGATGACAGTATCTTGAATGAGGTATATTGCTGTACACATGATACTCTAGAGACGACGCACTTTTTGTGTCTGAACAAGAATAAACTTATTTTGAAACATCAAATAAATCTCACAAACTTTCTTCTTATTTCTCTTCAAACTACCTTTTATGAGATTTCAGGACCTAAATGTGGAATGTTCGAAGTAAACCAAGTAGTCATTACTGTCAATTTTCACAAATATTGTGACATGATTCTCAAGAAACAGTCAGACAACATGACAGTTTACTATTCTAATCTCAAGTTTGGAAAACGGTATTTTCCGTTTAAATAGTTAGAAGAAGGATAGCAACTGTTTCATAATAACCTGTTCCCATTCGCCATGCCCCTTTCTCAAACAGTGGCGGCGTCAGGGATAACAAGGGGGGCATCGACGCCTTTATTCAGAAGTAAATGTGAAAATAGAAGGAAAAGACGCAAATGAAAAGGCGAAAAGAAGAAAACGAAAACCAAAGCTTTGTCTCTATCGAAATGCCGTTGCGCCGTCCCTGTTTCCAAAGGCCTTAACGTATCTCAGTGAAGGATAACATCGATTGTGTCAGAAAATTCTTGGATAACGTTTTTACGTTAACTACTTTTATATCACCAAAACGAGTTTTAAAATATTTAATGAAGGAAAAAACAATGCATATCATGGATTAAAATTGGATTGAGGAAACTGTGAAAGGATAACTTGTATAAGGAACACGGCATGCTTAAATCGACTAAATGTGAGGTAAAATCATGTTAATGCTGACAGGCATTTTGCAAAGACCTAATTTCAATGACGATTGACATATGTGTAATTACTACACTAAATAGTAGAAGTTGCGTCAAATGCAAGAATCCTCACTTAGAAATAGGCATTTGTTCAGCCAATTTTTAAATACTGCTTTAAATATTTGAAATCGTTGAGAACTATTTCTGGGCATTTTCTCGCTTTATATAAGAGGTTAAACTAACGAACCTTGACAGGACAAGTTTGAAGAAAACGGCAATAAGACATTTAGTCTACACCTTAAACTCTCATTAAAGTATCTTTTCAATCAGAAAGGAGAAATGAATGTGGAACAGAGCCAACGCACTTCCTCATTTGCTGCTCTGTAAACTGGCATTTGATTGGTTTAAGGAAGATTACGTCATTCTTGTCTGACTCTAAAAGACGCTGGATATGCTTGAAGCTGTTTAGTTTAGAGATTTCGATCTTAGCTAAGAAGCGGTTAGTACGTGGATATTTGTTGCAACCGATTGAAGATAGTGATTTTTTGGCTTCAAATCTTAAATATTATCTAGAGAGAGAGAAAGAGAACAAAACAGGTCGAAAAAACGAAAATTCTCTTTGACACCGTGGTGTGTTGGACGACCAGAAAACGATACAACTGGAAGCTGTTCTATGCATTTGGAAGGAGAAGAAAAATTGAAGTCGCGGAAAGGATTTGGCGGGTAAACCATAGATTGTTCAGTTCCTCCCTTGGTTTTAAGTTACCATCTTTGTTTTTCCCATAACTTAAGTTAAAAAGTACTAACAACTAAAATGAAGGCTTATCAGGTCTTAGTTCCCGCCTTTCTGTGTGTAATGGCCGCCATTCTTGCAAGGACCGAAGCGGAAGAAGATGTGATACCATTGAATGAAGAACTGTACAAAATTACCGAAGAGTTAGAAGAGAGATTGCGACAAAGAGAAATGGAAGAAAATCTCTTACTTGCAGATGGAGTCTACAAACGAGGAATTAAGGTGAGGCCATTATTTATATGAAAAAGAAACATTTCCTTTTCCTTTTCTATATTTTTTCAAGAAACATTGAAGAGCAAGCTGCTCTGGAATCCGATTACACAAGTATTTTCTTCAAGTTTCCTTAAAACAACAGTTGATTGTTGTAAAGAAGTGAAAACGTTTTGTAAAATTCCTGTTCCTTTGATGACTTAAAACTGTAAAACAACAACATGGAATTCACTTGGAAAAACAGTCTAAGAAACTTGATTTCTTTTAAACATTAAATATGACAAAATTAAAGGTAAAAACTACGTGTAAGAATATGATTTACCCAAGTTCGTCGAAAAGAGGTGCTTTCTGATTAGTTCGGTTAACTGAAAAATACCAAGAAACATGACAGAGCAAAAGTGATCAAGTTTTTGAAATCTCGAGTAATACGTGGGGAAGTGTGGGGAGGGTGTATATCGGGGATACACGCAGATACAAACAGGACAAATTACTTACGAACTGGGGTGATACGCCCCAAAATAGGGATATCCCCAATTTAAGAATGTTCCAAATAGTGCAAAGTGGGGTGTCAGGTAAGTGTGTTCTGCTTTGCAGGTTGATTTGAGGTAATTCTCCTTTTCCATGTTTTAAATCTACATTCATGAGTAAATGTGGGTGTGGATGTTTTTTGGTAACCTCAGTGGTCCAGTGTCTAAACCTGTAATTGTCCCCAATTCACTAGGAAAAAGAGGATGCCCCACTTTGTACATATTTCTGCATGTTCCAGATCGGCGCGTGTTTGTAACGTGTTTGTCGGTTTGTGTGTGTGTGTGTACAGATAGATATATGTTTGAAATAGTAGAATAACAGTACAAAGAAATAGCGTTGTCAGACAATGTTATGCTGGATCAGATGCAGACCCAAGAAAAGAGGGAAAAGGTTTCGTGGATAACCATCATTGAATAATAAATGCCATAGTACATTTATTCTTCAAACCATATCTCAAATCATATTGCTTTAATCGGGGAAGTCTTTGGTCGCACAATTTCTCCGAAGCACTGCAAGCATGTTTAAATAGTCTTTTATGAGCCTATAAATGCGCGTATGACCGAGGGGCCTTCTTGAGTTGTCTGCGCTTAGGTTTTGCTGGTTTCCAAGCCAAACAGTGTTGCTTGATAAGTTGAGGCTCATTGAGTTGATATCGATAACTTAACGAGAGTCTCAAAGGGTCACTATGACATGACAATGCTTACAGTTAGCATAACAAGTCAAGTTTCAAGTCCAGAAGTCACATAAAACGCTAAAATTTTTAATTTTCTTGTGTAATGACTTGTAACGGTTTTGTACATAATTTGGAAAAGTGTCTGGTCACGAATTTTTGAAAACCGACTTGAACCTTTAAGCACTCACTCATAAAACCGTTATTTGTGAGTAGGGTATAGGGATTGTCTAAGATAGACCATTTGTCATTGGTATGTGAAGAAAACTCAATAGTTTTGGAAAAATTGTTGAATTTCATGAACCAACTCAATGAGCAGCTTTAAGTGGAATATGCACGTTTAATGTACGTGAACGCAACCCGGGAAAGGTCTCACAGGATGATTTGTTAATTTGACAGAGAAATTTGTATTGCAACATTCAAATTACAACTCGCGCGCTGATAAAAGATCGAGGTCCTTGCGTTTCTTTCTTCTGTGATTTACTGTTTATATCCTACAGCTTAGATGGGGCACTCCACTTAAAGTTTAGGTCCCTTACTACCACCCGAAAATGTAAGAGAGTGAACAAAGAAAACGCAATAAGGTCAAGGCCATTTATTTCTGGACTTGTTATTCGTTACAAGGCTAACTTTGAGAGGAACTTAAAATAAGAGTGACCTTAAGTAATTATACAAAGAGGGAAAGGTAAACGATAATACCAGTTTTCACATAGTAAGGTAAGCAGTCGAAATTCCTCCGGATTTTTGAAATTTAGGAAATTTGAATAACAAGTGTCAACCAATATTCTAACCAGGCTTTGGAACAGTCCGATCTGAATACTAAATTTCTGTTGATATAGAGAGTGAAGTAACGGTACAATGCCTGGAAAGGAAGGGTCGGAATACTCTTCCGAATGAAAAGGGATTAAGCCTGTCAGTTGATTGTGTATATTGCATACCGTTGTTTAAAGAAAGTGAAGTGACGGTGTGTATCTTGTCTTGTGTTACTCTTCAATATACTTTTAATTTTATTGAAAAGAGGAGACAGAAAATGGTTATCTGACAAACATATACCAGGTTTCAAGTTCTGTATACAGCTGTTCCAATTGTTATGCCTCTGGGAATAGTGAGTGCAGTATTGATTGAATACATAACGATATCACGTTCACAAATTTCCGACATTTTGTAGTTTCTAAACATCAATAAATCTGCTCGTCCTATATTGTATTGAAGTTGACAAAAAGATGTTCCTCTTGATAAAGATTGGTCACCCGCCTCCTAGAGAATTTGATCTCCGTCCATCACCTTAAGATAGGTGGAATAAGAAAGAATTCGTAGATTAATCCGGAACTGTAAATTATCAAAGTATAAGATAATCCCTATATCTGAATCATGTTGGAAGACATTACGTTCATAACTTTGAATGAGATCAAATTTCCCATGTAATTATACCAATCTGAAAGTAAACCAATCCTTTGAGTTATACCGATAATAAATAAAATGGGGCGGGATTTCAAAGCACACGATTCCCTACAATAGTCTTGCTCTCACATTCGCGCAACGTTCAAAAGAT
>CM074190.1:9440205-9502705 GCA_037179385.1 Holothuria scabra | reverse complement strand
CGTTGGCCAAGATGGATTTGTTGTGTGCGCTAATTATGTGGGCCATATTATCCATACAACTGTAACTGACTTTAACAGTGTTTCGGTTGAAAATTTTGTGGAGCGGGTTACCTTTTGGGAAGTGCTTTTCCAGTAGTTGAAGGAATGATTTACCAACTTTCGTCGTAACGTGTTTACTGTAGGGTGGGTTGTACCAAATAATGTTTCTTTTTCTGTTTCGTTTCTGTTGGGCTTTTTTTCCAGCGTATTTTAGTTCATGGTGGTAGCCGGCGTTGTTAAGAGCATCCTGAAATTCGCCTGATGTAGCCTTAAATTCGTTCTCGTCACTTGAGATGCATGATAGTCTGCTGTTTATGGATTCCGGGATCGCTTTGATTACACTTGGTGGATGATTTGAGAGCTTGTTTACATAGTGTATTTTACTGTTTGGCTTTGTGTAAGGTCGGTGCGATTGGCTGGTGAGATTTAGCGTTACGTCGAGAAAGTTCATAACTTTAGCATGCGGAACGGTAGTTAAACGCATCCCAAGGTCTTTAAACGCAGCACTTAGTTGTTTAGCTATTCTGTTTGCTACCTGGGGTGGGGTGTTGCGTAGTATGGCTAATCCGTCGTCCCTATAAAGACCAACTGTGCTTTTGCTGAAGATGTGCTCGATTTTATTAAGGATATATGTGCCGACTAATTCACAAGTCTCGGCACCATCAAATGACCCCATTGTGACATCGAAAAGGTCGGACTGGTTCGAATTTTGCCAGGTGGAGTTATCATGAAACAAAAGTGTATTCTTGGCAGCAATTATTATTCCTTTTTCCCACGGTGTTATTTGGGTGTGTTCACAATATATAGATATATATATAAATATATATATATTTATATATATATATATATATATATATATATATATATATATATATATATATATATATATATATATATATATATAGAATGAAGAGTGAAATATAAACATGTACATGCAAATTGAAAATAATTTATAATATAAAGAATAAATCAAACTGAAAATCTGCCCGGACGATATATATATATGTAAACTTGTCGTTCTGAAGTAATAAAGGGAGATTCTCAACATGTAATTGGGCGTTTTGATTATCAAAGTATCTTTTTAAGCAAACCCTTTTTATATTACGTTCAGACTCGTCTCTTTTCGCACTCTGCAAGATAAGAGGAGATCCGCACATCAAAACATGGGACGATGTCAACTATCGCTTCACGGGTGACTGTTCATACGTTCTCGTTGATTTTTGTGAAAACGAAGATGACTTACAAATAAATGCTAACTTCCGTGAGCGTAAAAGCAACACTTCTCAGACAGTGGCAGGTGGAGTGACTGTCATAGTTGAAGGTTCAAATTACACCATCTCAGAAAATGGGGTTTACATCAACTCAACATTCATAGCGGAAAATGATCTACCAGTCGGTAAGGACGAAAATCAGGTCCAGGTGTTCAAAGGCAACAGCAGAGTATGCGTAAGTTTAACTGGTTTCTTGTCTTTGATCTAGCATTTAATTGTAAACTCTTACCATAAAGCTGTTATTCGGACATTACGTTCCACGAGCCTATCTTCTGCTTGTATACAAGCTCTAGACGCCGTAGTGATGTGTCGTTTCACAGTTCGTTCACAGAAGTTTAATAGGAATTTTCGTGAGTGTACACGTTACACGTTTGTAAGTTGGTGATTGAAGAACCTTATGTATTACATGCAAATTATTACTTCCTCTTCTTCGCTTAAGGTTTTTATTAAATATTTACATCACCCCAACTTAATGTTTCCGTTTACACTCGTCCAGTCGGAAGGTCGAGAGTTGGTGTCCTGGCCGGGTCATACCGAAGACTTTAAAAACGGAACCTACTGCCTTTGTTGCAGTAGTCAAAGAGCCACAACTGAAAAAGGGACGCGGCCGGCTCGACTTATCAATTGGTTGGAAACTGGACCGTAAATCTCTATCTAACGTAACCTAATTTAATCTAGCCTACTCTCGTTGGACAGTCTGGCCCAAAGTGAAAAAAAACATCCTTTAGAGGGGACGTGGTGACCTATTTATTCTTTGATTGGCATATAATCTAACAATACACTTTCCCTCTGACTCAGCTGTCTACTTATTAGTCTCATGATATGGCCCCTTACGTGTAGCCTTATAGGTGTATATGTTCCCATTAACAGTTAATGTAACTGATCTCACACACTTTATGTGGATAATAAATGTGGTATAACTCATCGCAGGCTACTGTTTCTCTGCCTTGAGCGCATGTGCTCTTCAAGTGAGTTGATTGCCGGAGAGGATGCTATCAGAACTCAATGCTGATAAAGGGGTGATTTTCCAGCCAATCCCCCCTTTCGCCTCATCGGCAATAAAAATATGCAAAAATAACGTATTATTAATCTCAAACAATACTCAAAGGGTATTATTTCCGATCCATTCTACTTCTCTTCACAAAACAAATACCAAATAAAGCTACTACCAGATCTTCCCGTAATATTAAGGGTGGAAGAATATCAACGGGCTTTCTCACCGCCCCTTGCCTTCGCCACAGCATCTTTTTCTTGTGTATGACTAGGTGCTACTATGTTATTAACGTTAACAAAGTCTCTGCACACAAGTTAGCCTATACGTGCGTGTGCGAGGAACTGGCTGTGAACGGAGGCTCAAGGTACAATACGGTCTGCTCCCTCAGGTTCCAAAGCAGGTACACTGTGTGGAGCAAGGTTGTGCAAACGTTTTGCACACCGAACCAAACCAGGTTTCTGGCACCATCTGAGAGTTGTTGTGGAACAGAGAGGTGTATATGAGTCTGGGAGCACCTTACACTCATCCCTTCTCTCATCATCCTTAGATAGATCGACTAATTGTCCCTATCCGGGCATGGTCCACACTGCATTCTAATTTTATTCTAGCATACTATGGGCCGACTGATTGTTGACGAAATTGCGCCGTGAGAACACATCACCTGTTTTTGTCATTAAAATGTCAATTGAGTTAGGCTGTATTAGATTGCATTTTTGTTCAGTTTGGGATAAAAGTGCAAGAGCTAATGTTTCAATAAATCGACAAAATTGACAAAATCTAAATAGTTTTTCCTTAGAAGGAGGCAGTGAGTCACAAATGGAATGCAAACCGCAGCTTTAACGCCACTGATATAGAGGAACAGCGATCGGAAAAATTCAGGGTGGAGAAATAAAAAGAGTAGTTAACAATGTACTGCAATTTAGGAAAGAAGTATAAGCGCCGTGACTTACATGAGCGAAAGAAATTAAGGGGAAGTCTAAACATGGACTACGTAGATTTCTACCATAACATGGATTTAAAAATCTCAGGGGACAATTTCCCCGTGCCTTACAACAGAACGTTGGCTATTCGATTTGATATGATGCAAAAAGCATGGCTGGAAGCCATTAGAGTCCATTATTTCATGGCAACGTATTGTGGGAGTCAAGTTCACCGAAAACATTGATATGTACTAAGGTTATTTGTTGGCAAGAAAATAATGCATCCTTGTTTGTTTGTGTTGCTTGTAAATGGTTATGTATATATTTATACCTGCTAGCACCTTGCGCGGAAACCATCGAAAATTTCGTGAGTTGGTGAAGGAACTCCAGCCCCTGGTTGATATGGAACGAATAAGTCCGATGTAGTTACCCTATCTAGTCATTGTAGGCTACAACTTGCTTACTTTTTTTTTATTGAAGTGTATTTTTTATTGTAAAATTGCTAAAAATAACGACTGCTTTGATTTCACTTATTAACCTGGGAAATACCATTTTCAGTTGTATGGCTGTCTGAGGTTGCGATTTTTGGAAATTTTTTGAACAATTTTCGCCAACTGGTGATGGCGCGCTTCTAAGACAGTGTTTCGGATGTTTAGCCACCCCTCTTTTTTCTAAATGGCTGGATCCACTCCTGGCTAGGAGAATTTTGCGGCCTGGAGTGGAATTTTACTTTTATATTAGTCATGCATACCGATACAATCTTTCCCATATTTCAACCCTTAAATTCATCAACATTGCGGTTATCGCAATTCACAAACGTAAAATTACACCTTCTCTCTCCTCCCCACAACAAGGAAGAGAAAAATTCCAATGCAAACAACTTACTCCATTTTGATTTATACACATGACCCTTTTTTTTGTTTTTTCTCTCTCTTTCCGTGGATGAAAAACATGATAGATTTTATACAATGATCTTGGTAATTAACATAAGAGACAGGAAGTAGTTTAGTTTACTAGCACAATGCTCTGAGTATGGTCTCACATCGAGCAAGTCCTCACTTCCTGGCGTACTATAACCATATCAATATGTACTCGTGCATGTAAATGCACACACATACTACGAGAGTTCATCCTGCACCGTATAGGTCACCCGCAACCTGAAAAGGGCAATTACGTTAATTTCGCGATGAGGGGCGTAGCCATCACATTCATGGACATATCTACTAGTCGGTGGCAACAGGAGCGAACCCTGTATCGGCCGTCAGTAGTGTTTAAAATAGCACCATATTGCATGTCAGCCTTCTAGAGAGGAAAAAATTTCCAAAGCGGATGGGGCAGGGCTTTCGAAGAAAAATGAGCTAAACAAGAAAAAACGAGAACGACATTACAAGCGACTGCACAGTCTCCCATGTTTGTTGAGTTAAGTGGCTTCGAAATTTAATTTATAGTTATGCAATGTCCTGCGCAGATGAAATTTCTACCATTTGCCTCAATTTTTCTATTTCATATGTTTGTATGAATAAAAGACTTATTCAAACTTTAATAAAGGTAGTGATGATTCTGAACAATTTCATGGGGAACTTCATACCTTTCCATGGAACAGGTTATACGTGTTTGCGATGACGAGGGGAACTTGCTATTTCGAATCTCATACGACAAGAAGTTTCACATTATCGAAATACATGCAAGCGAGGAGGAATACTTTGAAAGTCTGTGTGGGATGTGTGGCTATTACAATGACAAAGCATCGGATGATTTAAAAACGAACGTAAGTAATTTAAAACGGTTTATTCCTTCTGCAAATTGCACTAGTATCAAAGGGGAACTTCAGTAATCCTCCAATGTATAGTTGGGTTTTCGAAAGTTCTAATTCACTAAAAACGCAGCAGACCATGAACATGAAACTGCTTAACTTATTTCGTATTTTTCGACAGAAAAACAAAGTCAAATCTATGAAAAAAAGCAGGAAACGTCGAATGGCATCTGTAAGTAGCTTTACTTATATGTTTCCCAAATAAACAATTTATGGTATTTCTAAAAATTGGGATATAGGCAAAATATACTATGAAAAAACGGGACTGTTGGCAGAACTCGACCCTTGGGCGAAAAAACCGTTTTACACAGTGTTTTATATAGGAATGCGTAACTCTATACTCAAGACCTTTTTACCACATAATGTCTATGCAATTACTTCGATGTTGACCAACTTACTTTGTACTGGCGGTATACCGATTTCGCCTAACAGGTCCATCCGGCGTTATGTATATATATACGCTAAAATATATATTTATATATATATATATATGTATATATATATATATATATATATATATATATATATATATATATATATATATATATATATATATATATATATATATATATGTATATATATACGCTAAAATATATATTTATATATATATATATATGTATATATATAAATCAAATTGGTAAAGCTGGAAAATCTGGCTGAGGTGAAAAAACGATGTTGACTCCACCGGGATTCGAACTCGGGACCTCCCGCTTTCTAGTGCGGACGCTCTAACCACTGAGCCATGAAGCCAAGTTGGTTTGGCCTTTGTTCAAATGACAGATGAAGTAACTCGCAATTCACCTCCTGAGCAGGCGCCTAATTTTTTGGAACAGCACTAGTTCTCGTTTGACGCAAGCCCAACCAGAGATCAAAGTTGATGCTATCCAGCTGAACACAATTGTATATATATTGTGTATAATTGTAATTATATATATGTATATATATATATATATATATATATATATATATATATATATATATATATATATATATATATATATATATATATATATATATATATATATATATAAGGTCCAATACTGCGTAGCACTTGTAAAGTATGAAGGTAAACAGATTGGAATGATAAAAAGTGCTAAAATTCGGAAGAAAGCTCCGCAACGTTTCGGGTATGTACCCTTCATTGCCGCCTGATAAAGGGTACATACCCGAAACGTTGCGGAGCTTTCTTCCGAATTTTAGCACTTTTTATCATTCCAATCTGTTTACCTATATATATATATATATATATATATATATATATATATATATATATATATATATCTATATATATATTTATATATATATATATATAAAGCTAATTCCCACCCTAGGGGGAAATTGTTGTATATGCGCGTACCTTGGGCGAAAAAATAAAAATGAAATACATTAGAAAAGAATTGGCCCTAACGTCTAAAAATATAAACAACGTTATTTTAATGGCCAGCCATCCGTTCGTGTTAACAGCTAGGTGTCCGTAAATATGACAACTTTGAAATAATTGCATCTACTTTGTTAATCTTGGAGGGCTTTTTGTCCGTTAACGTATTCCTATAGAAAAAGTGTGTAGAAACATTAAGGCGAAACTTATATTTCGCCCCCAAAATCTTTCCCCCTAAGGCCCTTATCGCACCTCAAGGGTCCTAAAAAGATCTTGAGTGCCACTGTTCTCAATCTTGTCCACTAGAGAGATCAATTCCTCGTGGAGTTTCCGAGATTGAGAACAGTGACACTCAAGATCTCATTGGGTCCCTTATCCCGCACTATCCCCGTGCTGGAATTTTTCACAACACCTTAAAGTTGTACAAACAAGAGGGCTTTCTCGCTAGACATTTTGAAAACGAAGAACCACAGCCGGCCGTTTCTTTAAGGAAGATGATGTAGTGTCTCTTGCCAAGGTTTTTAACATCTTCCCGGCCGGCAGACCTATAGTTTCGGGGAAGGATAACACTCCAACGCCTCATGTCTCGCATTCCAAGCTTTATAAAGGACACCACAGATTCCCTCAACAAGTTGACGACGATCAACGATATTCCCAATAACAGCCTTTTGGTGACTATGGACGTGACAGCCTTGTATACCAACATTCCTTACGATGACGGGGTCAGAGCTTGCAGACACTTTCTGGACACTTTTCCTGTCACTGAAATTCCTACTAAAGAAATATGTTCTCTTATACCATTCATTCTCAACCATAATAATTTCACATTTGGAGATAAGCATAATTTTTAGGTCAGCGGGACAGCCTTGGGTACGAAAATGGCCCAGTGTTTTGCCAACCTTTTCATGGCCCTAATTAAAAGTGAGTTAATCAATAACAGCCCTCATAAGCCGATGCTCTCTACCGGATTCGTTCATGATATATTTTTACTCTGGACCCATGACCGCCCCTCCTTGGATGAATTTATTCTAAGGGTTAACTTCATCACCCGTCCATCAAATTCACTGATGACATCAGGCTAAAAAGTCTGAATAAGGCTAAAAATCATAATAAAAGGCGGATAAGATAGTTACTATATTAAGACACAAAGGAATGTCACTAAATGACATTAAATTCATTTTCATTGAAAAGATTCACTCTTCTATTAATTTTTCAGCCGTTTTAAGCAAACTGAAAGGTAATTGGATGGTTCAAATAAAAACACTTCAACCCTCAGGCCTAAATAAAAGAAAGGAATTTAATTCTCGCAAAAGAACCTGATTTTTGTAGTAACCCCTTTGTATTTCTTCCTGAGAATTTTACCTTCTCTTCTTCCTTTGTGTCTTATTGTAGTTACCTTTTGTTTAGGCTTTTCTCACCTGGTTTAACTTCCTTTAAATATTTTTTAAATCTTTTATTGTTTAAGTTTTTATCTTATTATTTCCCCCTTTTTTCTTGGACTGATGCCCTGTACCTGGTCTTTATTTTTTTTTTTGTATTTTATTCTTTTGTATTTTGACTCCCCTTTTATCCTTTTGCTTTTTCTATAGGAACCTTTAAGTTTTTACTTTTTACTCCCTTCTTGTGCCTTTAGGCTTGTACATAAGTGTAAATCATTTTATTGGTCAAACAGTTGGCTGAGGAAGACTGAATAAATAGTCGAAAGCTTCCAACAACACCGTGAATCTTGTGCATTTTTTTGGAACGTAGTTGAGTATGGTATTTTATAAATATATATATATATATATATATATATATATATATATATATATATATATATATATATATATATATATATATATATATATATATATATATATATATATATATATATATATATATATATATATATATATATATATATATATATATATATATATAAATATATATATATATATATATATATATATATATATATATATATGTATATATATTTATATATATAAGGAAGTATTGGTGTGACATTGCGACTTTCTGACATAGAAATTGAAGGAAGATGATAATTAGCGGAAATAGTCTGTCACAGGTACCAAATTTAGGAATATTCTTGGCACAAAGTTACCGCACCGTATGTACCGCCCTCACAATCAGGTCTGTTGTTTATTTGTTTGTAGTAGACAAAAGCTTGTCCTACCGTGTGCACTGCACGCTTGACTGAGCTTTTCAAGGCATGCAAGTCTGCAGGAATTGCGACGTCACACCAGTGATCGTACGGCGGGAAAATTTAATTTGCCTATGTTTAGAAGAATTAAGATTTGATTTGCCTATGTAAAGGGTGACAAAGGGTTTGGCTTGAGAGTTATGGGTCTGGAAGAGGAAAGATAGGTGTGACGCAGGGGAGATCTGAAACTGGGTCAGAGAGACTCTGGTGGGAAAAGTGGTTGGTACAGTGAGTGCTGCAGAGGAGAGCACAAATGTGAAAATTTCTTGGACTGATTTTGCTGAGGAAAAAACATGTAGCCAACGTTGAATCTGAAAGTGTGGACAATTCCTATTTCTCAAAGTTCTGGCAATAATGTGGCTTATTGTTTGAGTCGGTGGAATATATACTCATTTACGTGAACTATGGTCTGCGTACTATCGCTAATGTAGCCGTCATGTGGACTATTAACTGACTGATGACTTGCCGTTTACGAGTCTTCCTGGTGAGAAAGTCTTTAAATTTTCTAATTCAGTGGTGGCGTGAGAACTTCAGAATTTTAAGATGTCATCGTCACTAAATTAGACCGAAATATTGATATGCTCACACAGTTATGGTCACCGTGTTCACCCGAAGCCAGGGTGCCGAGAACTTAGGCTATTTGAAGTCAGTTGAGGGTGCCGATAATTTCACCTAGGCCTACACATGTACAGTGAGGAGACAGTGTGCCGATATACCCCACCTTTTATCCTGCCGATAAAGATTTAGACATGTCGCTATTGCCTTAACTGGAGTTCGACTGGGGTTACCGCTACTACCCCCCTTTTAAGCTCGTCCAGACTCTATGACTTTTTGCCGCAACTGTATTGGATCGCTAGTTTAAGGAGGTGATACCTACCGTTCACCGGAAGGACCGTATACGCCCGCGAATGAAACACACTGATAATAAGCGAAGCCATTCCCACTACCAAAGCTAAAAGAGCCGCCTGACAAGAGTGGAAGCCGTTCCTGACCCAGCGTCATTTTTAAGGTAGCTATTGTAAGTAGTTAGGTTTAATTAGGGTACTTTATGTAAGTAAGTTAAGGTGGTACGGCTTTAGATGGATCCATGCGCTTGCCAAACGTTTGTAAATATAATTTGTAAATAATAACAGATGCCGACTAAACTAAATTTGTGAGTCCCGTAGTCTTGTTGTTGTTTCCGGTGGGATCTGTGGTCTCGAACAGAAACTGGTTCACCTGCCTTTCAAAGAACCTTGTGACATAGTCGCATTTTTAAATTTTTATATTTTTTATATTTATATATAAATATATATATATACATATATATATATATATATATATATATATATATATATATATATATATATATATATATATATATATATATATATATATATATATATATATATATATATATATATATATATATATATATATATATATATATATATATATATATATATATATATATATATATATATATATATATAACCTTTATAGTAAAAAATAATTGATAAAGTCAACCAGGCAATGGTAAAGTGCTCAACTCTGTGAAGGGAGCTGTAATATTGAAAAGTTTGCCATAAGTTCTTACAACATAGCTTTACAGAACTTTTTCGTAAGGGCCAATAATGTATGTCCTCACTCCTCAGAAGCCTGAAGTAGAATGATTTCAATAACATTAAATACGTATGTGTTTGCTGCTTTTCAACGTGTCCGTTTTAAAGCACGTGTTCGTTCCGTGTTCGTTGTGAACAGGCAAGAACGGTGTACAGCGAGCCAAGATACATTACCTATTAGAATAATCACACAGTAGATGTTTTTTTCTGTGTCTACAAGAGCTTATTAGTTCGTTTCTTTTATTAAGAGTTGCTAAGGAAGGTTTGAGTATAATGAAGAACTTTTCTTCCAGACAGAGATAACAAGTTTTAGAGGATGTGGAGTATGCTCGGGCTTTGTTCATGAGTTTCCATTTTACGGAGTGTTCTACATTTGAATCATTTAGTTTCCAGATGTATTGTGCAGTTGCGTTTCTTTTGTCTTTGTGTTTTTAGCTAGACTTTTGGGCGGTGTATCTTGCCTTGAATGTGTTCTCTGTTATACCAATGTATGTTTCTTCGTTTTGGTTGTCGTGGCGTGTTACAGTTGCTTGGTACACAATGTTACACGTGCGGAAGTTGCCTTCCAATGGACACTCGCATTGCTTTCTGCAATTGCAGTTACTTCGCGTTGCTGGTTGTACTTCCTGTTTCGCCAGTATGTATTTGTTGTCCGCTGATATAATTTGGTCTATGTTTGCCATGCAGCTGTAACTCAGTTTCACCGTGTTTCTGTTGAGTAAAGTATGTAGTTTGTGCCCAGGTGGGAAGCAGCTGTCCAAGAGGTTAAAGAATTTCTTGCCAATGTTGGTTGTGACACTGTCCCTAAACGGGGGGTTGAACCAGGTTATGTTCCTATTTCGTCTTCGTTTCGGGGCTCCCTTGGAATGACTGGTGCAAGGGGATTGGGTCTCGTACTTTAGGTTGTACCCATAGCCACTTCTTTGTAATGCTTCTTGGTATACGGGCGATGATAGGTTGAATGTGTTTTCGTCGGAGGAAATGTTGGATAGTCTCCTGTTGATGCTTTCTGGGATGTTCTTTATGATAAGTGGAGGGTGGTTGCTCTGTTTGCTGCATGGCAAACATAGACCAAATTATATCAGCGCACAACAAATACATACTGGCGAAATTTGTATCTGTTCTGATCGAGGCATCTACCCAGGAAGTACACCCAACTTGAAACGTACCTACGTGTAGTACAACCAGCAACGCGAAGCAACTGCAATTGCAGCTCACATGTAGATGTCCTTAAAGATTAGGCTACGGATTTCTCCCATTTCTTTATGAAAATTGATATTAAATAATTCATTAACAGACAAACCTGCTGTTTACTCTTGACCCTGCATGGTGTGTGCAAACATTAAAGGAGCAGGGTGGCCTCCAAAGTTTAAGAAATTCCCTCACCCTTCGACCTCGCCACTTCACATTATTTGTGTTTTTTGGTTTATCTATACCATCCGATACCGAAACATGTTAACGCCATTCCTTTAAGGGTGACTTGTGTAACTGCACACTTTTTACTGTCGTTACGAGTACTAACCTTAGCTTAACTTATAGGCAAGTGATAGGCCTAGCCTCGGTCTACCACAAGAAAAAAATATTGATTGAAACAATTCTCAATTCCTGCAAAATAGACTATGTTGTTCATGCGTTTTGCCAGTAGTATCGCACTGAAACGTGCAAAGCTAATTTACTACACACGTAGGTACGTTTCAAGTTGGGTGTAATTCCTGGGTAGATGCCTCGATCAGAACAGATACAAATTGGAACAATTCAAAATTGCCAGTGTCAGAAGAAAAAAAAGGCCGAACTTGGAATGAAGAAAACAAATTGTAAAATATTTGGCAATTGAAAAATCAAATTTCTCAAGAAATAATGTAAGAATATCATTGAAATTTGCAAAATTATTTTAGATGAAAATGCAAAACGCATCACTAATAATATTTTTACATTTAGCCCTTTACAAAGGGTACGGTAATAATTTCGTTTGTACGAAGCATAAAGAATTATTCGTTTTACTGCATGGAGAACTACATCGATGCCATAGCTGTTTTGTTTCTCTTTTATTTTATAGTTGATCCCCCCACTACATGTCGTTTACATGTGGTAGCTGTTAGGTTGCCTAGACTGCCTGTCATAACAAATGTCCTCGAATATTGTTGTGTACGGTCTCGTTTTTAAAGCAACATTCTCTCTTTTTCTCACCAGTTAAAGACCTCAAAGGTACAAAAGTTTGGTGAGAAGTGGGAAATTCCGGGTACTTGCTAAATAGAACAAATTTAAAAAAAAAATGTTCCGTCGAGCCAGTTCAGCAACCTTTTATTTTAGAATTCAACCTACATGTTCTCTTGAAGACATAATCGGTGAAGGAGAAACACATGCAGAAAAGGTCTTGACGGTGTGGCTAGTCGTCGACATGGTGCGACCTTGAAAGCAGCTGATGAATATCTATTCAATAGTGCCTATAGAGGAAACGAATTGCATATACTCTACAGTCGTTTGGGTTACTTTACCTTTTAAATTCATTTTGTTTTATACCTTGTTTCTTCCTCTGTTACGCTAGGAAGCGTTCTCCTGATTATATTTTCGCACAAAGAACATTAAGCAGAACACGTTGTTTGCCACTGGGAGTTGTCTTTGAGGTCTAATGATACATAATTGCACAGATAGATCTTTTATTTAAAAAGTTCTGATTGATAAACGAATTAAGTTGTTTCCTCTGTTCTTTTGATAAGTTTGTGGAAACAGGTAAAGTTTTTGTTTTCGTTTGGTGTTATATCTTTCATTGGCTTGATCAAAATTATGATGGTTTTCTGGTAATCAATTATGATACGCCCCACAAATAAAAATACTCTTCCGAAAATTCGTGTTGCCAGAAGCTCAAATCTTCCCACCTACGACAGTTCCAATTGTTCAAACCTATTTTCTTAAGCGCCCCCGCAGCAGTCTGTAACTCATCCTCATCCAGACACAATCTCAGGGTTTCGCTCCAAGGCGAGTATACAAGACCCAATGTGTAATCAGAACACAGTTGTTGCTGTGTCATATGAAGTACAATACTCTACATTTTTAATTTCTTGTCAGTCAAAGAGCTGTGTCAAACAATTTTTTTTGTAGAACTTCCAGAAAATTGTAGTCTGGGTGAGAATTGACTTCCGTTAGGTTACGAGTTTTCAAACGGTTTAAAAGAAGTGTTGGCTTGGTGAAGTGTTGGCTCTGCAAAAGTCCACAAGGACAGTATTGTTTGCTAGACGTATTTCAAAACAACAACTTAATCCAGAAAAATTCCTCCCATCAGGTTAACCTTTTATATGGAATCCCTGGAGTGACATCAAGGGTTCACTTTTTAAATTCAAACTTTTACCTTTTTCAATTCGTTCTTTCACATTTTCTGTAAATTCGCACTTCATTTTTTTTTAAAATTTGAACGTTACTTAAATTTCTTCTTTCACTTTTTAATTTAAACTTTTATTTTCTCACATTCGAACTTTTACTGTGCATGGCCATTCAAAACAAAAATTCCAATTCATGTTCAAAAATCAACTTTTGTAATTACTATCCTAAATACTTTAAATTCACACTTACGTTTTTTTTTAATTTCAAAATTTCAGTTATTTAAAGTCGAACTGTCACCCTTTTAAATTTGAACTTTTTTTAAATTCGTGCTTTTACTTTGTGTTTTTTGTGTAACCACATCTATGCTGTATTCTGGATGAGGAATAAAGAGGAATAATTACTAAGTTTTACCGCACCGTAACCATATTGAATTTTTGAATTAATTTTGACAACATACTGTGACGGCGCTTCTTAAGAATGCAACGAAGACACCTCAGTTGATCAAACGAGGCGTGGGGTTGGTTTTACTGGTTACTGAGATTCCTCCATTGTAACAGGGATTGTTTATTGCTGCAGAAGTGGTTAGGCCTGTTACTTTTAAATTTTCAGTAACACTGAATGATCATAGCATAAACGGAATGATTTTTTTCACAGTATTACATTTTATGTAATTGTATTCCATAGGCTACTTTGAAAATTTCACAAATACATGGTTATCATGGTCAATTAAAATTTCAAGTTCTACGTTTTAATTTGTGTGAAAGCTTTATTTTGTTCCACTGCTGATGGGTGCGTGAACACGAGGAGGGTTTCAGGTTTCGCTCTGTTATTTGGATGAAAATGTTATTATTCTTATATATATATATATATATATATATATATATATATATATATATATATATATATATATATATATATATATATATATATATATATATATATATATATATATATATATATATATATATATATATATATATATATATATATATATATATATATATATATATATATATATATATATATATATATATAAATATATATATATATTTATGTTGGGATGAAATGTACTGGAACCAACAAAATTTCTCGCTTAGCAACTAGGATCCACATAGGATTCACAGACACCACTGAAATATTGCATATTTTGAGTGAGAAAAGTTAAGTGGCGGTCAACTACACGCTAAAGATGACAAGAAGCGCACCGTGCCTGGTAGCTTTCGGTTATTTATTCAACCTTCAACAGCCAAGTAAAATGAAACAAGCTAAAAGACGTTATAAATACCCCTGTGCATCAGTGGCGTAGCTAGGATTTTTTCCAGGGGGGGCAAAGGTATGAAATTTCCCCAAAACTTTTCCCGGTCAATGTGTAAGTATTTCATATAAAATATGCAAACTTACAAGTATAACAACATTACCATTTCATTTTGTAATATTACTTGCATTTTAATCTTAAAGTATAACATAGAGCAATCGGAAATAACAAAGTATATTATTTTGGTAAGCAATATTTGGTTAATTTGTATGTACTAACGCAGTGGCGTACGCAGGATTTCTCTGAAGGGGAAGGGGCATGCAGTATGGTCTAAGGGGGGGGGGGTGTCCGGAAATTTTTTGACGTTTTCAAGAAGCCTACATGCAAAATGGTGCAAAATTTTCGACTTTGACAGGAATAGTGTTAAAAGTTGAATCGTGGTGGTTCATGAGGATAAAACTGAAACTTTTGTGTCTTGACATGCATTTCTTTATGCCATTCATGCTACCTTACGAAGAAAAACTTGTCATTAAATTTGCACACTATTAGGAGTCCAAATAAAAGAGCAAAGATCGGTATTTGTGGTTTTTCTTGGCCACAAAATGTTATTTTGTCATAAAGATTATCTAAGCGGAGCGCCACCATTGGTTGGCGCGAAGCGTAGAGAAAATTTGGAAAAATTAGACCCCTTAGATGGCCGGAAATAGCATTTTCTAGGCTAATACGAAGAATCTAGCCAGTCGCTTTCTTCTTTTGTAGTTTGCAATAAAATGCTCACTTCAAAATATGTTCGCAAACTGCAAAGTGATCAGACAGTTAAGAGCTAATTTTACCCCAAATATGTAATTTTGCCCAAAAGACGGAGCGAAGCGCCACCATTGATTGGCGCGGAGCGTAAGGAAAATTTCGAAAAATCAGACCCCTCAGATGGTCAAAATAGTGTATTTATGCTTGTAAAGAGAATCTAAACATGTACTCTTTTTTATCGATGCCACCAGTGGGAAACAGATTCTACCTTTTCATTTAAAAATTGGAATTTGACAGAATTTGCCTAGGTCTATTTGTAGGAATTAAAAAAAAAATTGGCATCACTGGAAGACCTTGCAGGGACAATCCTTCACCTTTGAAAATTTTTGAAAAATTGTGTCCTTATAAGCAATCTGGTGCCACATATGCTATCTTTTGAAGTAAAATCTGTGTTAATAAAGTTAGACTGCGTATTTTTAAGAACAAAGAAAAAATGGCATCTGTGAGGGGGGCATGACCCAATGGTCTTCTCTTCGCACGCCACTAAGGAGGCCTAATAGTGGCTCGATCACACAGGATATCCTGTGAGAAAAGCAGTCTGTTAAGTGTAGAAGGCTACAAGGTACTCATTGTCCATTTATTGTTACACTCAAAGTCAGCAGAAAGCTATTTTCCCGAACTAGCTTGTAAGCATCGTTATGTACACAGAGTAAAACGGTACAGCTCTGCTAGCTTGTAGAAGAACATAACAACGTCGGGGTCTACGCTAGTGACTTGTTAGTTTTCACATCCTTTTAATGAATTCCCAAAGTATCACCTGAATAACAGCTTCCTGTACACTGAAATGCACTGATCATAACCCCCGTGCGTATACAAGCACAAGGCCAGGGAACATTCAATCTGCTACGCGGCGAGGACAATTCTGTGGAACGCGAATTGGGCCGGTTCATGCAACACTGACGAAATCTGAGTTAATTTGTTGCATGAAAATACGAATTATGTATGAGAAATGTCTCACAAATTCTTATTCTAACAAAAATTTTGAGAAATTTTCGTGAAATTTTTGTAATAATAAGATTCATCAAATTTCCCCATTTTCATCAAATTTCCCCAAAAATTTTTCCGGGGGGGGGGGCAACTTGCCCCCCCCTGCCCCCCAATAGCTACGCCACTGCTGTGCATCAGAATTAAAAGGTAAAAGGTCAAAAGTAAAAAGCCCCCCTCAATAGACTACACAAGTCTCTAAAACGATACAAAGAAATAGCCGTCTACTACCAGTCACCGGAGAAAAACCATTAAAGCGTAAAAACAAATAAAAGAGAGGAACAAAAGCAAAACGAATTCAAAAGGGGAAAGTAAAAGATAAAACCTTTTAGAGGAGAAGCGAAATACTGTACGTACGGCAATAATGAACAAAAACTAGGACCAGTAGCTGACTATTTTACGAGAATTGAATTCTTTTCTCTTGTTTAGACCATAAGGGTGCACAGTACATAGTTGTGGCATCCAATAAGCTTCCCGTTTCGTTAAAATGGTGTTTACATTAGAGGTACTGCTAATTTTTTCAATAATAATAAAACGAATATGGTCGAGATTGTGAGACTTAGAGTTAAAGTGTACTGATAACTCACACCTCGATTTGTTATTAGCGAGGTCCGATTTGTGGTTTCGGAACCGGACCTTAAAGGGGGTGGCAGTAGATTCAACATATTGTAAGTTACATAGTGAACAGGTGGCTAAATAAATAACATTACAGCTAGTACAAGAAACGCTTTCAGAAATCGAGTACCTTTTACCGGTGCAAGAACTTGAAAAATATTTACCCTCCAATAGGAAGTTCAAGCACAGGTCGCAACGCTTTCTTGCACATTTATTACACCCAGTGTTGTCAACGAAGTTTGTGACTGATTTACGCTTCGAAGCCTGCAGGTGTTCCTTTAAAGCAGGGTTGTCCAACCTTTCGCAGCGGTGGGCCACATTTAATGGTTATGATGGACGAGGGGCCGCATTCTAAGCTCTTTTTTCAATTTTTCCCGACGCCCAAGGCAACAAAATGCAATCATTGCCCGTAGGGAACACTGATTCATTTTCGTTTTTGATTGAACAAATAAATAAATTTTAGCGAAATTTGATGGTGTTGGGCAGAATATTCGGACAAAGTGTTTTTTTTCATATTCCTCCTGAATCATTCTCAACCAGTCCCTGTGGACAACACTCCAATGTAGCTACATGTAGCAGACATTTGAAATGAATTATTTTATTCAAAAGTAAGCATGCCATAGCGGACGGCGAAGCCTAAAGTTGTCATCAATTAATCTCCTTATTGAATAATTTTGCAATGTAGGTTATTTCTGACGGGCCGGACGCAACCTTTTCGCGGGCCGGACCCTGGCCCGCGGGCCGTAGGTTGGACAACCCTGCTTTAAAGTTTTACATCTCCGAAAGGCGGGAAAAATGGATTTCTCTGGGAAAATATCTTTCATCTTCGGCGAACTATAAAGCAGATGAAAGCTATCGTGAAAATATATTGGATAAGTGGCGTAAGCCCGGGTGGTAGTCCATAATAAGGGGGTAACTCCTCTGGGAAGCTTTGACCTTGGTCTTTTTATGATTTTGTAGTAGTTGAATACGAGGAATAAGTTGGGCCTTTTGAAACTGGCCTTGCACGAAGTTTTCATTGTAAACTCTTTGAACAAGATATTGTTTATATTCGACAAACCGATTCTCTAGTAATTGGGGTTTAGAACAAATGCGTTTGAGTCGAAGGGCAATACTATAAGGAATGCTCCGCTTACAGCTTGACGGATGAGCACTATCTGTGCGCAGATAGAGGTGCCCGTCTGTAGGTTTGGAATAAACGTCCGTAAAAATCTCTCCTTCATTTAAATGGACTAAAACATCGAGAAATTCAAGTTTGGATTCCGAAGATCTAACTACAAATTCTATGGAGGGATAAATCGAATTAATGAAATTAGAAAATAAAATTCTAAGGCCTTAACCCCATGGGTCCAAATTTCAAATATATCGTCTCTAAATCTCCACCAGTTGTTAGGAGCAAATGGCCCTTGAGTCGTAGCTATTTTATCAATGTAAGACATAGCTATGTCTGCATAGCTACATGCATTTTTAGGGCCCATAGCCGTACCATGAACCTGTAAATAGTGTTTACCGTTGAAAGTAGAATTATTATGCTTCAAACAAATTTCTACCGCCTCTAATATACAACTAGTACTAGGCTGGCAAACAGCTCTACGATCGAGAGCCTCTCTAACTGTTTTAAGTCCCAATGAATTGTCAATGTTGGGCAACATGGCTGTTATATCCCAAGATACTAGAAGGCTACTCTCTGGTAGTGGTTTAGAATTGGTGAAAGCTTCCAATTTATTAATGAAGTCCGTAGTGTCCCGGACAAAGTGAATGGAACTACGTGCTAAGGGTTGCAAAAAAATTTCTGTAAAGGCAGAGAGATTTTCAATAGCCTTACCACACCCAGAAGTGATCAACCGGAGTGGGTTGCCCTGCTTGTGAGTTTTGACTGTAGCGAAAGCCTTACCGGGTTTCGCTTCCCAGTTAACCACCCAATTAGCAATTTTCTCGTCAATTTCCCCTCTTGTTAGCCATTTATGAGCCCAAGTAACGATAACATTAACATGATCAGCGGTAGGGTCCTGATTTAACTTATCATAATGTCGTACATTACCTAATTCCAAGGACACTTTACTGTTATAATCGTTCACATCCATAATAACAAAATTCCCACCTTTGTCCTGTGTTGTGAAAAGTTCAGTTGAGGAGTTCTTAAGACCACGTAGAGCGAGCCTCTCATCCTTGGTTAAGTTATCTTTAACATTACTCAGATTACTTGGGTCAAGAACTTTCCTCTGAACCTCTTCCAAAAAAGATTCTACTGCGGGGTCCTTGGCCTTCGGAGGTTGCCAGTTACTCTTAATTTTCAGTTTTTGGTGAATCTCAAGCATGGAATCTTCCGAATTAGGCCGCTCTCTCTCATAGAAATGTACCGCTAGCCTGATCCTTCTAATAAAGTAATTAAGGTCCTCTCTAACTTTTAGCCAGTTAATGTTTGAGGGGGTTGGACAAAACGATGGACCTTTAGCAAGTAAACCCAGTTCCTCCTCGTTGTAAGTACGTGGAGTTAAGTTGATGGGTTTCTGTTCCTCTAATGGTTGTGAGGGCACCGAAAAAGGGCAGGATCTATTTCTCCGCCGTCCTATTTTCCTCAGAGAACGATTAAAACGACTATTTCTCCTTTTCTTAGTTGAAAGGTCAACTGGTGATACCGTAAGGGCGTCTCTCTGAAATTTCCGAGAATGTTTCTGTTCTATTTTTCTTTGGAGATTAAAAGCTCTAACTTTTGCACTGTTCCAGATACCGGAGGCAGTGGCTCTGTCGATATTTAAAAATAAGGATTTTCTTTCAAGGTCCAGTCGTAAACGCAGTCTTTCCTCTTCTGCTTTAGAGTAGGCTACTAGTTCCCTGAGTATCATTCGGTTATTTCGGTTATTTATTCAACCTTCAACAGCCAAGTAAAACGAAACAAGCTAAACCAATGTGACAACCACCTGATGACTGCGTCTAGAATGCTGTATATATATATATATATATATATATATATATATATATATATATATATATATATATATATGTATATATATATGCATATATATGTATATATATATATATGTATATATATATATATATATATATATATATATATATATATATATATATATATATATATATATATATATATATATATATATATATATATATATATAAATAAGTGAACCAGTGCGGTATTGAAAAGTCGCATGAAGACCTTAGGTCATTTTTTCCTCAAACATAGGCATTGCCTTATACTGAAAGAGGATTTATTTTTTTGAAAAAACTCGACTTACTTAATTTCGAATCCCGCTTGAGGCTAAGTTTTCCATTTCAAAAAAAATAAATCCTCTTTCAGTATAAGGCAATGCCTATGTTTGAGGAAAAAATGACCTAAGGTCTTCATGCGACTTTTCAATACCGCACTGGTTCACTTATTCATATAAGGTCGCTACGTCACCCGACTTACTATATATAAATATATATATATATATATATATATATATATATATATATATATATATATATATATATATATATATATATATATATATATATATATATATATATATATATATATATATATATATATATATATATATATATATATAGTAGAAATCAGAGATCAGTTTAAACAATTAAAAAGAAAGGTTTTTGAATTCTATTTAAATGATGAAAATTAGTTAAAAAGGGCATATTAGCACGCACACTGTCAAACCTCTGAATCAGCAATTATAAAAGACCTGATCCCATAAAAAGCGTTTCAAAACAATACTAAATTGGGAAGACTTTGAGGTGAAGCGACGCCCGTAGTTACCTATGTAGCTTAGGTTGAGATCGTTATTTGTTCTAAATAACACATTCATACTGTTAAAGACTTACAGAGTTCATTCTGTATTTTATATTGAAATAGTCAGTTAAGTAGATTAAGAATAATCTTTAGTCTTTTAAGATTTTCAGAAGGCCTAAACTCTCCCCAAAACAGTTCCAATTTTCCTAACTTATTAAGCCCCTCCCACAGCTGTTTAATACTCATATTCATCCATGCAGACACAATCGTAGTTAATTGATTCATGGCGAGTATGCAAGACCCCAATGTGTCAATCAGAAGACTCAGCTGAGTACATGCTGTGTAATACGAGCTACAGTAGGCCTACTCTTCATTTTTTTGGATTGCAGTTGATCAACCAACCGTTTCAAATCAGAATTTCCGTGGACTACTACAGAATTGTACTTTGGGGTGAGAGTTAAGTGTCTTTAAGTCAAAACTTGTTTCTGTTTCCTCTCCAGATTGATTTTCAGTGTTACTTGTTTTACATGACCAAATATTTGACTGTGTGGAAATCCGTCATTGTTACCGCAGTTTTAAGAGGAAACTGCGGCGTCCGTATTAGACCATTGCTTAATTACTCCAATAAGCGGCTCTAATGAGCAGCAGCTTTGATTCAAGTACAATATAGTCTGGTTAAATAATTAGGAATTTAAATAACAACTTCCCGAAAAATCCTTAAAATAAGTGCAGCTAAACACGGGGTGAATTCATCAAAGTTTATTGAACGGTGTCAGCTTAATTTGAAAAAAACATTGATCACGCCAATCTTTAAGGCCCTATAGCAAATTCAGGACTAAGCATCTAATTACTTATGATACCAGCTTGCAGAAAGTTCATAACAGGTCTGGGCATGGAATGACTTTTCGACTGTAGAAAGAAGAACCAATTAAGTAGAACTGAACAACTTGCAAAACCACCAGACTTCGTAACCCCGAGCATCCATAGCTAAGAAAAACTAACACCACCAAAAAGGAAATTGGGCTTTGGAAAAAAGGAGTTTGGGCTACATATAGGAGGCAAAACTCTTATCTTAACACATGAATGATGTGTCTGTAGAAAACTGGTACAAGCTTCTGTAGTAAACTGCACTGGCAGTAGGGAACTTATGAAACTCCCATGTTAGGGAGTTTCCATTGCATAGAGCCTGAAAATTATATTTCCGTTTGCACTTTTTTTGGCTTTTATCAGCAATACCAAACCAATTTCGTACATGCCAAAGAGGGGGCTGGGGCTATCGCTGGTGCTGGGGGGGGGGGGGAGGAGTACAGATACCAGACACTTTCTTTTAAGGGTATTTTCTCGAAAAACGTCAAATATTATCCCTGAGGATCGTCTAAAACTCTGGAGGTGAATGAGACCTTTCTGCTGCAATGAAAAAAACATGATGACAACGGAAAAGGGTTCTTAATTGAAAATGAATGTGTACCAAAATAATTTAAATCAACCCCATGATGAGTTCGTGTTAGACTTTGTTGTACAGGACGGGACGAGGGGAATTCTTCCTAGTCACTGTTTAATTTTGTTTATTTTTTTCAGTCTTGAATGGATGATGTGAAATATAGACTTACGGTGATCAGGCGCGGATTCAGACATTTCAAAAAGGGGGGGGGGGGGTGAACTTAGTGAGAGCGGGCAATTGGGACGTTAGTCGTGATTCTCTGCCTAAAACATCTAATTCTGCCCAAAAGACTAATCGAAGCGCCACTATAGGCTGTTGGCGCGGAGCGTACAGAAAATTTGGAAAAAACATGACCCCTCAGACACCCGCAGGAAATGGCATTTTCAACCGACTTGTAAGAAGAATTTAAGCAATCACTACTTTGAGCTTTCGTTTGCAATAACATTTATACACTTATAAATGATTAAATTGTAAAAAGATCAGACAATTACCAGATAAAATGTACCTCTACCATTGGACTGATGAAATGGTTATGTAAAGAAGTTATCTTTGGAAAATGAGCTTGAATGGGCATTCTACAACCTATATCTACTCCACTGAGGCCACCCAGATGGCCAGAAAAACATGAATTTATCCAAAAGTCTGCTCTACACAATAATGAACCACCGTTGGGAAACTGAGACAAGACCAACACGCCAGCCGCTCACATCCACAGCATTGCACACGTGGGCTGACATGAGAATGCGTGAACATAAGGTGCGTGCGATTCAGCGGCTCGAGCCAGCTCAACTGACTCAGCAAGCGTTCGATCTTGCGGAAAAGGGATTTTCACGTCATCAAAACGTCACAACGTGGGCCAAAACGATTAGCACTCCTAGGTGGTCTAGTTGAGTCGTGTGACGGAGTTTACGTCACATGTCGTCCAGACAAGAAACTGGCTAAGCCAGTTGAGCTGGCTCTAGCTGTAAGCTTAATCGAACGAACTTATAGTTCAGTCGGTAACGCTCATAACTTGATGAAATATTGGCCCACAGTTATTTACATTATTCAGGTCTTGTTGATGTGGCCAGGGAGTTGCATCTCCTTGTTCTGCCGAAGGCAAAGCAGCAGGTAAGTAAGTAGATAGCCTATTCACCCGATTATACGAGGTTCGTGTATTTGGATTTGTGTTGTGGGGAAAAGGATGAGTCTGAAATGGTCCCCTCGACTATTCTCATAGATAAACAGTACTCTTATTTCAGTGTATTTGTTTTTGTTGATGTGACGAAAGGGGGAGGGGGTGAGACCTTAACCCCCCCATTGGATCCCCGCCTGGTATTGGATAAGAACTCATTTTAAGCTACTCCAGTTTGCTTGAAGTTCTGCTGATTTTATGTGGTCATTTACGAACGAAATTTACCCTCCACAGGTTTTACTCAAAAACATGTTTCGCATGAATGAAAAAGTTTTAAATAACTCTCGACCTTTTATTAGAACAGGACCATATACTCTCTGGTGTTAACGCTATCTCTGATCGGAGGTGAACAAGACCATACAAAACTGGCTTTGCCTTACGAAGGTTTCTAGTCTATGCGTTACTTTTCTACAAAATCTTCATTTTTGCTTCCGGGAAACCTGAAATCTTGTGTCCCTACGTTCAGTTATGTTCTCTCATACTAGCAAGAAATAAAGCCACGATCGCACGTTTCCTCTAACTTTTGACGTAAGGCCTCACATCCCCAATGATGTGAGGAGTCACGTAAAAACATATTCAAAATGGCGACTGGTATTGGTTAAGTTCATTGCACATGCGTTTGACCAAAGTGGTCAACCAACATAATTTCAGTGCATTAAGCTTAAGACTCGAAAGGGCCGCGGGGTACTTTTCGTTTCATTATAGGATACAGTGGAATGGTCGATGTGTTTGATCAACCATTTTGTCACAGTGACCAATTGATAGGGAGAGGGTGTGAGGACAAAAACTGTGTGTGTTTTTGTGTTGAGTTCAATGTAATGTGAGCTTTTTGAATATGCTAAGTGAATCATTCTGCTCCTGAAGTTCTGTTACTGAATCGTTCCTTTGTGTAGTGGCGAAAATATCGAATCAACAGATTTTGACAACTAGAGAGGGTACATTGGAGGGAATATGTTGGGACGTGGTATACAGACACGATACCATGCAAATTTGTGCATATGTGATGATTAAACAGAATAAGGAGATAAATAGAAGTTGTGAACCCCCTCAGTCTTTTGATTCACTTGAATATTTTTTATCTAACAACAAAAAGAAGCAATTGGAAACGAAATATATTTCAGAGCAGAATAAATATTCCACAGTCTCGAAGTACTATGACTGACACCCAAAAGCATGTTTACTCACGTTCAACACTCTCTCCACATTCCTGTGGATATATCGCCTGGAAAAAAATGTTACACCCTTTTCACCTTTCACACGATTGTGTTGTAGACTACCACTTTGATTGAAAATAGGCCAGGTGGTTAGCTTATAGGCTTCTGTAGAATTGTAAAAAATCAACCTACCGCGCTCACACCACTATAGTCCAAACATTTTCTCGGGGTTAAACTTTAATATTGTCACGGAACAGTGCAGATCGTCTTTATCATGTACATTTATCTCGTAACTATGAGTTCTTTTTTTTTTCATCTGGTTGAGCCAAATGGTCATACTCACCAAGTCACGGTTATGAGATGGTAAATCGAAGATTCTCATGAAGAACATTCGCTCAGTCTAGATCATCTAAAGGCACTAACAACTTCCAGCAAATGATATTAAAAGGACTGCCAGCGAACCAGGCTGCGAACTATAAGGAAGCTACTTTCTATAAAGGTTGCAGAACCGTGAAGCCATGGGCGTCTTAATGGATGTAAGAGAGTGGTATAATATTTAAGAGAGGACGAATGGGGAAGGAGGGAATGACTGCCTGGTAGGACGGGGGGGGGGGGGGCATAGTATTTTGACTTTTTCCGTTCAAACTTGCCTCTCTTGCTCTTTGGTACTGATTGCAAGACTATTTGAAGTGACCATCTTGGATATAGCATCACGTTTATCCCCACCACGTCTTCAATTAGCTTGAATGGACTGCTTGACACTAAAACTATAACATTACACCGCTTGCAGTACTATTATAGCCAACATAAGGATGTAGCTATGCGGGGAAATAAAATGTATGCGATTCCGTTCAAAATGTTTGCCATCTTGGATATTTCGTCACTGAATTTCCGTATTGAAGAGTCCAAAATTAGCTTAAATGAACTGATTAATGCCAAAACATACCAATAGGTATTCGCAGTAGTATTATAGCCGCAATATTAATGAAGTTGTTAGGACACTATACCGAATGTACTTGCAGCAAAGCCGACCTTTTAGAATCTTAGAATAAACATCACGTGACTCCCAAAATGTCTGGCTCGTACTATTGTACGATCCACACCCCTCCCCCTTTTCTCGTCATGCACAGTTAAACATATGGGATATTAGCGGTGCAACTCCTTCACACTTAATGCTGTTACTTAAGTCGGCCCACCTTTTTGGAATGTCTGGATCCTTGCCTGTTTATATTATGCTCACGGGGTTTTGACGTCTTTTAAGACAGAAATGTCACAGACAAGACATTTAGCGTACGGTAGTTTGCGAAAACCTTACTTTATTTTTTATCAGGGAGGTGTTAGAACCTAACATCTCCCTGATTTTATAAACCCGGGTCTTTCCATTTCATCTTTCAAAACAAGCACTGTCTTAGAACTCTTTCTGTTCCAAATATTTTAGTTGTGATACTGTTTAGAACTCGCAAAGCACATTTCCCGTACTCGGCGAAGGGAATTTACTCCTGTACTCTCACCAGGGAGATGCTAGAGGCTCTCTAGCAACTCCCTGCCCTCACTAGGCACTCAGGTAAGGAACTCTTAATTTCCTAAAACCCTATGAAGGTGTAAAAAATAGCAGATGCTGAAAAGGGTTGAACGTTTGATTGAGCTCTGCAGTAAATGCCAGCCTGCCATAATAGTTGTTACTTAATACCATGCACTGAAGCTGAAGTTAAACGAACGAGTAAGGGGTAAAACTTATTTTTTTTGTCCGTTCCTGCTTGCAGTCTGACCTCTATCCTATTTTACTTTTGTCCATATTCTATAACCTGAAAGGCCTTCTCAAATCCCCAACAAAATTAGTGACAACACGGTTGAGCAATTACAGCGAGGCATATCTACAAATATGAACCTCTTATTGGTTGATTTTCATCAAATATGAATATGAATACTTGTCGATATTAAAACTTTAAAATAGTCCGTAAAAGTTGGTTTTTCGACACGATTGCCGTATTCAACTCAAATTTCTTTTGATTGGAAGACACATTTTTACACTATCGCTGTTTCGAAGGTGAGTTTTTACTTTCAAAGCTGCAGAAAATTTCTGAATAAGTGGTCTCTAACTTGTGGCCGTAAGATCGTTACAGTGGGGATTGTCCTGCAAGTGTGTTATGAACGAGAAAATGCATTCATTTTGTATATATTTTACGCCGCGTTTCAGACAAAGAAACGTGTCATTAAAAAAACCAAAGATTGTTAAAAACGCCATCTAAATTTATATGGGTCTACTGTTTTCTTATTAGGTATAACAGTATATAGAAATGATTCTACATAAAAAATTTGACCACATTCTTAAGTTAATATTTTTCATTATCAACCGCCTGAAACTAAAATCTGAACGTTGTTAGTTGGTTTTATTCTGCTAAGAGTCTTGATCATAAAATTTTCTTTGATATTTATGTTTTCAAGAAAAAACTGACACTTTGAATCCTCAACTTATAAATCAGTCCTTTTTTCAGAAATTTACCCAGAATGAATCTTCCCCGAAGTTTCGTGTCTGTCTGTTTACTACTTACGGTCATTTTTTCAACGGGTAAGTCCACAGTTACATAAGTTTCCTAAGTTTAAAACGCTTAGGCGTCTTATCAGAATCATTCTTTTGCATATGTCTTGCGATTTTCAACAATTTTTTGTCATTGGTTTGTGACAAAAAATACTTTACTAGAATTCTGATTAGAATGAGGACTTCTCAAGGACAAATTTAAGCCTTGATTGTACGAGCATTTGTCACGTTGATTTTGCACGTAAGGTGTATAAGTATCAAAGACTGTCAAAGCAGGAACATGTAAAAACTTTGTGGCGGCCTCAAGCAGACCACCGTCTCAGGCCACCAACCCTCAGATTCGTACTTATGAGTTGAACACGAAACTTCGTCTTCTCCTGTGATAAAAGCTGCAGGGAGTTCAATTACGTGGCAACTGATGCCATGTAGAAAAGAAATAACTTCCTGCAATTTCAAAAAATGTAAAAGATTTACAGACATAGGTTCTGCTGGGCGTACTAGATCAATTTCAGTTCCTTCATGAAAGAGACTGGGTGCCAGGCACGTACTGTAGAAGTGTGGGAACAAGGGGGGGGGGGGGTCCATTGAACTATTTGTCCTCTATAAAATTTTAAATTGTCTTTCACTTAATACATTTTTTCATTCATTGGAAAACGTTGAGAAAGAATCTCTCCCTTGCAGGAAGAAATTTCTTCACCTTCAGTATACCATGTCTGTCTACGGACATGCATGATTCCTTCCCACGGGGCCTTGTTCTTCCCCTTACTAATCTACAGTAGTTTGTTTTTGAATGTCAAGAAAAATTGTTTTGTTCATGTTATGTTTACAGTGCACATTTGTCAAGCCATTTTGATGTGTGCCTCCCAACAAACTGAAACATACACTGTCAAAAAGGGCTCACAATTGCTGTAAATTTAAAAATCAAAAATAAATAGAAAGATGTAAATCGCAGAAAAGATCTGATAATAAGTTTCCCACTACTTTTCTGTAATTTTTATTTTTGTCGCTATTTTGTTTTTCTCTATATCTAACCTAATTTTTAACAGTGTAATTAGTCCAGTGGCGTAGCTAGGTTTTTTTCCAAGGGGGCAAAGGTATGAAATTTCCCCCAAATTTTTCCCGGTCAATGTGTATGTATTTCATATTATAAAAATCTCAAATTTTCAAGTATAACAACATTACCATGTCATTATGTAATATTACCTGCATTTTTAATCTTAAAGTATAACATAGAGCAACTGGAAATAACAGCTCTTAGTATATTATTTGGTCAACAATATCTGGTTTATTTGTATGTACTAACGCAGTGGCGTACCCAGGATTTCTCATGCAGTATGGTCAAGGGGAGGGGTATCCGGAAATTTTTTGACGTTTTCAAGGGGCCTAGATGCAAACTAGTGCAAGATTTTCGACTTTGACAGGAACAGTGTGAAAAAGTTGAATCGTGGTGGTTCATGAGGATAGAACTGAGACTTTTGTGTCTTTACATGCATTCTTATGCCATTTATGCTACCTTACGAAGTAATACTTGTCATTAAATTTGCAAACTTTTAGGAGTCAAATTAAAAGAGCATTGATCGGTATAAAATTTGTGGTATTTTTTGGCCACAAAACGTTATTTTGTCATAAAGATTATCCAAGCGGAGCGCCACCATTGGTTGGCGCGGAGCGTAGAGAAAATTTCGAAACATCAGGCCCCTCAGATGGCCGGAAATAGCATTTTCCAGACTTATACGAAGAACCTACCCATTCACTATCTTCTTTTGTCGTTTGAAAATAAAATCCTTCCTTCAAAATATGTTCGCAAACTGCAAAATGATCAGAGAGTTAAAGAGTTATCTGAACCCAAAATGTTATTTTGCCCAAAAGACTGAGCGAAACGCCACCATTGGTTTTTGCCCAAAAGAATGAGCGAAATGCCACCATTGGTTGGCCCGGAGCGTAAAAAAAAATCGAAAAATTAGACCCCTCAGATGGTCAAAAATAGCGTATTCATGCTTTTAAAAAGAATCTAAACATGTAGTCTTTATTTTTATCGATGCTACCAGTGGGAAACAGAGTCTACTTTTTAAAGTAAAAATTGGAATTTGATAGAATTTGCCTATTTGTAGGAATTAAAATATTGGCATCACTGAGGGACGTACTTGCAGAGGCAATCCTCCTTTGAAAATTTTTGAAAAAATGGGTGCCCTTATATGCAATCTGGTGCCACATATGCTATCTTTGAAGTAAAATCTGCTTTACTAAAATTTAATTACTTAGGCCTATTTTTAAGAACGAAGAAAAATGGCATATGTGAGGGGTCATGGCCCAATGACCCCCTCCCCTTCGTACGCCACTAAAAGGAGGCTTAATAGTGACTCGATCACACAGGATATCCTGTTAGAACAGCAGTCTGTTAAGTGAAGATTGCTACAAGGTTCTCATGGACCCGTTTATTGTTACACCCCAAGTCAGCAGAAAGCTTTTTTCCCGAACCAGCCTGTAAGCCTCCAAGGAGTAGGCTACGTAACAAAATCTAAGTATGTCAATGGATCCCGTTTATTCTAATTTCTAGACCAACTTTAAGTTAATCGTTGGCCATGGATTGTTTCAGCCCCACCCATCATTATGTACACAAAATAAAACCGGTATAGCTACTACTAGCTTGCGGGACAATGTAATAAACTCGGGGGGGGGGGTCTACGTTAGTGACTTGTCAGTTTTCACATCCTTTTACTGAATTCCCAAAGTGTACAACGCAGAGACTTTGTGCAAGGGGATAAGTTCGGGTTTAAAGCCTTTCAGTGTTTGTTGTACTGTGTCAGCTGTTGTTGAATTGATGAATAACAGCTTCATGTGCACTGAAATGCACTGATCATAAAAACTGCGCATATACAAGAGAACATTCAATCTGCTACGCGGCGAGGACATTTCTGCGGAACGCGTGTAGGGCAGGTTCTTGCGACACTGACGAAATCTCAAATCTAGGTTAATTTGTTGCATGAAAATACGAATTATGTATGAGAAATGTCTCAGAATTTTTTATTCTAACAAAAATATTGAGAAGTTTTTGTTAGAGTAAGAAAATTCATCAATTTCCCCAATTTTTTCCGGGGGGGGGGGGGACAACTTGCCCCCCTGCCCCCCAGTAGCTAAGCCACTGAATTAGTCTCGCTTAAATTGTTAAATCAATTCGTCAAACTTGCGTCACACTAATTTACCCTAAGTACGATAATAAAACTGAGGAATCATGAAGAATTGCATTCTACTTTAGACGAATTCATTATTCTTACGTACAACTGAAATATACTTGGTAATCAACATTTTACTATGACAGATTTCTATTAAACAGTTAAAGTTAAATAGGATAAAACTAAATTAAATTAAATTTTAGTTGTTAAGTCCATTTATATTGTATTAAGGAAAAGTTAAACAGATTCAAAGGAATCAATAGAAAGAAATTTATATCCAAAATCGTAAACGGCGTGTATTCTATATTTAAATAGAGTGCAGTACCACTTAGGCAAACTAAAGCGTTTACTTGAAAGGTCAAGAGCTGTCGTTTCAGACTTATTTTCAAATTTTCATAACTATTTTCTACTCATTAATTTTCTAAGTATCTAATTCCATTATATTTTAGGACTTCAGTACCGCATATCAATGGTAAATCAGGCAGTATCTCTAAGTGGAGTAAGCATATAAGGAGAAAAACACTGCCACATAACTCTCAAGAAGCAATCATGAAACTTGAAAAAGTACTACACAACTTCAAGTTGAGCTGAAATCTATCCTGCTTGAGTATTTTAAGGAGGCAAATGACAAAACGGCTTCCTATATAATCACATGCATCCGATCACGAAGAAAACAACTTATCTTTCGGTCAGTGTTCACGAAGAAATAAATATATGCGTAACGTTATCCACCACTTTAGTTTTCTCAAAGTAAATTTATAGCAAAACTTACGGTAGTTGCACGTCGGTTGAATCAAGAAGAAGATTCACTGCGTAGAGTCAGAAAGTTGACATCCCCTTGCTGGGACGGTGTAACCATTAAAACCGTCGGTGCGTGCTTTTTCAAGAAAAAGGCTTGCTGCTAACTGAGACTTAGTTACTCTCTTAATTCCTTAGACTGAAAATCAATCAAATCAATCTCCTAATGTAAAACCAAACCTGATCCGTCATACCAAACTTGCGTACTGTTTTTTCCCAGTGACTTGTTCCTGTATTGATTTGAAATTCAACCCAAGCTATACCTGCGATTATTTAGGTAAGTCCGTAATTGATAAAAATTTTGAGTGAACATGTTCTTTAAGAAGAGTATGATTGTAGATTCATAATTTTTTATTGCAGCATAGGGCAATTGTAATAGCAAGACTATACGGAAGGTCTGTTTTAAAAAAAGGTAATTATTAACTATCCCACAAAAGTGTTTAAAGGAATAATGAATTTAAAAAAAAATGCTTCGTGACAGTATTAAACGTTCATTTCATGTATTTTAAAGAAATTTTGTATTATGCTGTATTGAATTGCTTTGTATCGTAGTAAGGTAGGGTTTCACCCGGCATAATATGCCCATGGTTAACGACACCAAGCAGTTGTTTAAGTCGAATATTAGAGGGGTCTACGATCATTGAGTGGTCACAATGTTATTGTCATCATGGATTTCTAAATTACGAAATTAAGCATGGAATTGAGAGGACCAATACGTACTTTAGTGTGCAATCACCCATGCTCCAGATAAACAGAGATATTAAAAGATAAAAGCTGATGGACCCCACTTATTCCCGACTAAAACAGACTGTTCCTTCAATTTTCATATTTTTCTATAATATATCGGGGCCTATGCGCATATTCCAGTTTTTAGGGACTTTACTGATTTCCCTATTCCAATGCTTGTAGGGTAAATTACGCACGCACGATGGCAGGTTGTATTTCTTTTTATGACTGGAACTGGCAATAAAGCTCAATTAGCCTCCCGCATACAAGCCAGTTCAGTAATTCCTTTTTAGTGGCTATGCCTATGTGAAAATCATCCACTCGTAAGACAAACAAACCAATCCCACATCTACGCCACGTGCTTCAGAATTTGAGTATACGCGAAAATTTCGTGATATCATTCTTTCTAAATCCATGGGAACATAGGTTATAACCTCAGGTGTGATTTGTGCAAGAAATTTGGTCTTAATTGTGTTTTGGTGTAAATATTTGCATTCAGACACTTAGATAGTGACGTATGCACGTACTGAAGAAAATAAAGGAACTCCGTATGCCACGTGCTGAGCTTGGTTTCTAGCATCCCAAGCTGTATCCCACAATTCCATGCGCCAATGAATTACTTGACTCGCTTATTGGAATGTTACTTCTGTGTTGAAACGTGATGTATATTATTCTATTGTTTTGTATTGTATAGCGCACATGTGTGCACACATAAGAACACCGATAAGTCTAAACATACAATCAGAAGCTTACACCAGCTTTTAATTACAATTTACCAACAATTTGTCTGCTGAATGTCCTCTATCGGACTACCTGTAGTAGAACCGAATCCAGGGTAGTCGAAAATCGGGGCGTTGTCTACACTGGTATCCTCCTGAGAGACTTGGGTTGAGGAAAATATCATGACAAAAATAACCTGCCTTGCAAAATAGAGAGGGCGTACGCTTTCACGCCCCCCTTTGCATCCGACCCTGATCAGCTCGGGAGGTAACGGTTTTCGGGGAAGAATAAGGTTTTCCCATATCTGGGGAAAAGTTTGCCTGTCTGAGCGGTATGAATATTTATAAGCACTTAGTGTCTACCTCTTCACAGTCGTCGATTTGTTTAAAAATGTGCATAAATTTTAAATGGTAGATTATAGTTAAGACACGCAGAACGAAATCATACAAGGGACATTTAGCCTTTTTTTTTACAAAATCTGGTGTAAATTGACCCCCCCCCCCCTCCGAAGCGGTTATAACCCAAACTGCTGACTAAAGTACTGAAGTGGATTTTGGTGTTATCACTACTGAATTTTTAAAATTTTATATTGAGACAAGTTTATTTATTCCATCCAGATGGGAATGAATACGGATATTGTTCCATTAGAGGAGATCCACACATCACAACATTTGATAACTGTAAGTATCGCTTCAAAGGGTACTGTTCTTACAGTCTCGTCGACTTTTGCAACACCGGTCAAGAAAATACCTTACAAATATATGCTAAATTCGAAGGAAGGATGAAGAATAACACCCAAACAAGGGCCAAGGCTGTGACACTCAAAATAACTGAAAGTGGATCTACTACGACATACACCCTCTCAGTTGATGGCGTATTCGTCAACTCAAATCTTGTGCCTGCGATGTCTCTACCATACGACAAGGATAGCAAAAATGTAGAGATTTTCCAAGCCAATTCAAAAATTTGCGTAAGATATCTCCTTTTTGTTTTTGGTTTCTGATATATTGGAGGCTTTAGTAGTAAACCTTACATAATATAGACTGGAATAGATAAAAGGCACTAACCTTCGCGTGAGAGTCCCCTAACTACAAATCCTAGGCTAAATATCCAAAACGTCAGGTATACAGTATTTCACACTGAACCGGGAGACGTATACACAGCTGCTTACGAGAAAACAACAGCTAGCTGCACGTCAATGCAAGCTATGTCAAAAAAAAAAGAAAGCGCTCTTGAGCGCGTGCTGAGGCTCCTATAGGCGCCCATTTTCTTTGTTAATTAAGGACGCTCACGCGTGCAATCGTAAAGGTTAAGCTCCTTTAACTTGACGGAAAAGAATGGGAACCAAAATTGGTCCTTCTGTTGCCTGTTTGACCATCGGTCACTTTGAAGGACAATTATTTTCTCAGTATACCCGGCCCGACCTGTACTTTACAAAAGGTATATTGATGATGTTGTAGGAGTTGCCGATGGTGTTGTAGGAGTTGCCACGAGGTCCCGCCGTGATTTAGAAACTTTTATCGACTCTGTTAATTCCTTTTGCAACCTTTTGAAATTTACCCATTGTATCTCGGACTCATGTGTTGTATTTCTCGACCTTAAACTGTCCATTAACAACCGTACAATTACCCGTAGCCTACACTTTCAGCCAACCGACTCGCATGACTACCTGTTGTACCCTTCCAACCATTCCAAATCTTGTACTAAATCTATTCCTTATTCCCAGTTCTTGCGAGCCAAGCGAACATGTTCGGAGGATTCTGACTTCTCTACTGCCTCTGAAGAAATTTTATCCTTTTTTGAAAAACGCAACTACCCTGACAAAATCCTTTCTGATGCCCTTACGTAGAATTCAAGGAACCAGCAGAGTGGAAGCCTTGGAGAAAAAGAGCAAATCTGGTACCAATCCACGTATTCCTTTAGTTATTTCTTATCACCCTTCGGTCAGTCCTATTTTACACGCTATCCACAAAATTGTAGACGTGATGTTTTCCCGGAACCCCCCGTTACTGCTTTTAGAGTTGAGAAAAATTTAGCCAACCATTTAGTTCGGGCTTCCCACCCACAAACTTCTTTCAACAGCACGGCTGGTACCTTTCCATGTAACCGTCCGAGGTGTAATACATGTCCAATTGTTGGCAAACACGACCTCGTCAACATTTCAGGCCCCTACGGCGATAGCTTTATTGTCAAACAAAGATTCTTCTGCATTTCCTTTAATGTAGTTTATATTTTAGCTTGTGGGAGATGTAACTCGTTGTATGTCGGAGAGACCAAGCGCCGCCTCGCGGATCGAGTCACCGAGCACCTTAGGTCCATCAAACAGAATTTCCATGGATACCCGGTGGCTGCACATTTTAATCCCCCCTTCACCTTGTTCTATACAGCATTTAACTGTTACGGCAGCTGTAATGTGCCGAGGCTCCGATCGTGACCGTTTTAGTGCTGAAAACCGACTGATCATGAGGCTAGGTACTCTCGCTCCACACGGCCTTAACGTTAGAATTGACCTTTTGTAATATTCACCCCTTTTAGAGCCAGTTTTTACTCCTTTTACACTTACCCGTTCGTGCTCATTTTTTACTGCGTAGCCCTAATTATTATTTTTTCCGGACCTAGTTTTTGTCTACTTTTTTCCCCTTTTTTCCACCATGTTCGATTTGTACGTGCACTTTTCCATCCAGGACGCTCTTTTTCTTTTTTTGATTTGTGTTTTATCCTTCGCCCTCATGTTTTCTGACAGTCACTTTCGTTCGGTTCTGTTTTTACAGCGATCGCTTCGGATTTGATGTTTGTCGTGTCCAACTGTTACTGTTGGTTGTTCAGTTTGGTTTTTGCCACCTGATGAAGGGTTTATACCCGAGACGTCGTGGAGTTTTCCGCAAACTTTAAAGCACTTTTTACTACCTCTTTTCGACCAACACATTTCAACAGTGCTCCGCAGCATTTCGACCTTATACATATATATTTATTCCTTTTTTGTTATAGGTCATCCGTGTTCTCGACAACAACGGGAAGGTTCTATTCAGAATAGAATACAACAAAAAATTCCATTGGATCAAAATATATGCTATTCGGGACAATGTGGGAGAGCTGTGTGGAATGTGTGGCTTTTGGAATGATAAAGATACAGATGACCTTAAAACCAGCGTACGTAACACAATACTCTACATTTTAATGTAAAGGTGAAACACTTTTTAAAGGTTCTATTTTCAGCAGATAAAATTCATTAAGTAAAAAACAAGCAGACTGTAGACCTTTTCGCAAAGGAAGAACTAATTCAAAAGAATTTTTATTGCGATTTTGTGCACTACAGGGTACCTGTGGTATTGCGGCACATTTTTTTTTTTTTGACATTGCATTCAATCAAGGAGTAGTTATTAAGTTATTAACTACCTGATTTATTTACCTTAAACTATGATGCCCCTGGAGGTAATATATAGCATCTTTGTCTTTTATATCATTTATTGTCTAACAGTAAGAGCATCCGCCTCTCACGCGGAAGGCCCGGGCTCTATTCCCAGGTCGGGTCATACCAAAGACTTAAAAAAGGGAACCTACTGCCGTTGTACGTGATTCCTCGCATGAGCAATGGAGTAGGGAAAACAAGCCATTGAGCCACAACTGGAATAAGCCCGTGGCCGGCTCGACCTGAACCAATAGGTTGGGAACTGGGCCGTAAAACTCCATCTAACTTACTAGCTAAACTGTCTTAATAGTTCTCGCAATAATAGGCTACATCTTGAAAAAAAAATTATCTTTACTTTACCCATGTCAAGAATTAGAATCAATACCAATTTGATATTATCCCATTGAAACATTTGAAAATAGCCCTGAAAGTTGATTTTTGATATCAGTCAATCTCAGATAAGCTGAAAGGGATCTCAATTCTTAAAAGTAAATATTTTGCCATGATTAGCAGAGAGTTATTTATAACTCGCTGAAATTAGGGTGTACACACTCGTCTCACTGGCTGGCATTAATTGATAAAGAGGAGACGTAAAAACAATTGTGTGTGTGATAGGTGTAGCAGTTCAACGTTTGGTCGATTGCGAAGAAAGTATAAACCTTGTGCTTTAACAACCTACTGACGTCATCCTTTAAGCAGAACAAGGAATTACGTGACCCCACGCATAAGAATTTGCCCTGCGCATATAACCGACTACACGACTGGTTGACAAATCAGCTGTCTGCATTTGTCTGTGCTGCTTTGTTTGGCCCCAAAGGAGGGGGTGCTTTCCGCTCTGTGACATCATTTGCACAAAGGCAATTGACCAATTGGAACTTACAGCTGTTTTATCGTGACGACAGTGTTAGCGAACATTACCATCCCTTTTGACGCTTAACCGCGACGATATTTGTTTGTACTTAATGCATGAGTCTCTTCAAATATCCTAACAGCGTTAAATTTTAGGAATAAGTAGGGCCTACAGAACGTAACATTTATACATAAACTTCTTTTGCTTCGTTTAGAAGTGGTGATATATTTAAGCAAGATGACCAATCTATAGAGAGAGATATGTTGAATTAGGAAAAGAGTCGATGAGACGTGGTTTGCAGGGCATGTTCTGGATCAATTTTGCCATTCTTACGAGCCCCAATTGGAAAAAAAAAAACATCAAAATATTCCTCCAAGAATATGAAACCTTACATCGATTATTGGAGAATATTTCACAAGATTGATGCAAAGAAAAACGAAAACAAAAAAGTCAGATTTTCCTGTTATCTTCTCTCAATAGAAAAACAAACTGACTGATGGAAGTAGCCAGGGTAATAATGACAATAGGAGAAGACGAAGACGTAAAAGGATGACAAATAATAATTCCGAAAAATCAGAGGTAAAATGTCTTTCACTATTTCTTCATGGACTTACATTATAAGCAGGAAATTGCAGCAACTATCGGAATTCCACCCTAACATTAGTCATGACGTTCAACTGTTGAAGGAATGATTTTATCTCATTTCTTTAGACGGATTTTTCATTGATAGAAAATCATTCCAATTACTCCACATTTTGCATGAAAGAGGAAAAGTCAATGCTTCAGAAATTCTAAATTTAAAGTGTCTGGTTGACGTAAATGTTTTTAAAACCCCCTTCTGTTACTTTACTTTTATTTTACCAAATTGTAGTAATAAAAATTGAATTTAGGTCTTTACTTTAGTTACCTTGTGTACATGAATTGATTATATATTATTCAATTGCATTATGGAAGTCAAACGTTGGGGTATTGGGGCAGGGTCAAACCATTATGGTGCCAAAACCCTTCAAGAAATAGACAGGAAAATCTGTTACAATTACTTGCAGTATGATTTTTCTCAACGGGGCCATGATCTGTGATCGTCGGGATGGGAGATGACACTACAGTTAAGGGTAAATGTTTGTGTCCTTACATGGGATATTGTGCCACATAGGCCTATTCTATGTTTGGAAGTAAAATTTGTTGTAATTATATTACGTATAAATGAAACAAAATTTGGCATAAAAAGGAGCGCATTCCCTTGTCCCCGAATGCACGCCACTAACACGGTTCATTGGTTACATTCCCATTTGAGTGAGAACGGTATATCACATTCATTGCCCCATAGTGTCGACTTGTACCCGCTGAGAGAACACAGTAGATTAACGTGGATTAACGAATGAACATAATCTGCAAGTCTGAAAATTTTACCCATGCTGACACGTTGGAATCCCATTTCGTAATAGGTGACACGCAAACCGAGATCCGGGCCACACTATCTACAAATTGTGTTCCTTTAAAAAAAATGATGATCAAACGCGTTCGACTTGATCTTTCTCGGTGGGTTGAAAAAATTTGTTCAGCTTTTGAGAACCTACGTAAATCTTGTCGATCTATGCGATCTTTGAAATCAAATCGGAAATGAAAGCCGCTTTACTGCTAAACCCAAGGAACAGTTGAACTCCGGATTTGTCAAAAATTATTGGAAGAGCCTCAGCCTTCGTTCTTGAAGTATGTTTGTCAGAAGCGATGCAGCAAAGCAAGACCTTACGGAATCCATGGACAAGCGAAACCGAGGGACTCCCAAACCCATTTTGCTGTGCAAACCCTTCAACCTCCAAGAGAAAATTCGCTCAGTCCATCCGCTTTCTAAGCGACTGCTCCCCCACCCACTTTTGATCTTATTGGATGAATTATTCTTTTCTGTCAAAACCATCTGTAAACGTAACATGCAGTGAGATAAGTTTACATTCTCAATAACCATTTACCGACTTTTTCATTCTACAGCAAGAGGGTACCGATGTTCAAAACTTCGGTGAGACGTGGAAAATTGCTGGATCATGTTAAAGAATCATACGATTGGTTTGAAAGTATCCCCAAGATACAAATGAGTTGCGTTTCTTTTGTCTTTGTGTTTAAAGATACACTTGTGGGCGGTGGATCCGCCAAGTTTTCACCACTGACGTACAACGTTTTGTGTGAGAACTTATACACAAACTGTATGGCAGGACTTAATTCAATCCATGAGGTCTTTGTTTTTTTTGTCTTAAAAATCTAAACCCGGCAGTTGAAATGACCCGAGACTTTGGAGAAGTTTGAAAAAGATATTTTTACCTGTAACGTGTTATAGTATTTCAAGACTGGATGTTCAACTGCGACTGGATTACTAGCTCAGGCCCCACCTCATAAATCGAGAACAATGATATCGCACGCGCGCCGCTGTACTCGTGGAATGCTGAGTGCCAAGTAACAAGGCAGCTAAGTTTTTAAAGAGCACCGCGTAGAATGTTAACGGTTGAACTTACTCTAATCAAGGATAAAACAAGTAAACGTAGCAAAAAGACCCACTCAACTTAAGGGACTAGCTGCAACTCCGCCAACTGAAGAATCTCAACTACTGAGAAAAAGCATTCCGTACCTAAAGCTGCAACTGGGTTCAGACCTAGAAGACCACTCGTCCCAAACGGATTTTGCTATCTTTTCCAATTATTTAATGAGTTTTTTGTACAAATATAAGGCCAAATCATCTCGATTTGATATAAAATATATGTCATATCTATGTACCAATCAGGTTCAACAAAAAATTGGAGACCTTATAGAATGTAATGAATCACCTCACTAACGTTTGTTTTCAGCATCTGTTGCGAACATGATCCAGGCATGAAGTTTACTTGGGCAGTACGCCGGAAAACACTCAAAACAGGAAACAACAAGAAGGGCCTAGATAAAGAAATATCATACTAATAAGAAAAGTTGATAACGTAGATAACTTGTCAAGTCAAATTCGGTGCAAGTTGTTCACGTTCAAAAGTCATTTGCCGCTTATTTTTCATGAATATGAACGCGGGGTTGTTAATTTGTGAGTGATGTCAAACTGGGTTGGATGCAAGGTGTATTAGACCATTTCTGTACAATGTGTGAAAGGTAGATCATTTCACCTTGAGGCTTAATAAAAGTGGGTACAGGGCTCATGAATCCCCTCACCCCTGTAGCTCAAAATCTAAAAAGGGATACTACGATGAATGTGTAATGCCATGATTAGCCAACTCATTGGCTTTCATGTGAGGGGAAGCATAAGTGGGTTGTGAACTTTGACAAGGCTGTGGAAGCCGGGCGAAATTAAGGCAAGATAGTAAGGAAGTGGAGCCGATAACGTCTAAGCTTTCAAAAGAGGGAAGCTTGAAATAATTTTGGACTTAAACAAGGCGGCAGGGTGAACATCTTGCAATATCGCCAATGCAGTGGGTAGGTTGATGAAAATATTATTAGGGAAGCTAAGTGAAACGTTTTTCAAACAAATTTGACCTTTGGCCTCTGGCCTTTGACCTCCGCCTCCGGGAGTCTGCGAGGCACAACTTCACACAACGAGGTACCCTCCCCACTAGATTTGAAGCTGTTTTTGACACGAAATTCCGCATTAAAATATAAATTTCTCGTACCATCACGTGACCTTGCATGGTTGTTGCTATGGAACTAGTGTATTTTGGTAGGGCAGGGCAACCGTATGATATGTGTAAATTGGCGTTTCAGTGGGATGTTTAATTAAAAAAGAACGGTTAATAAAAACGATTTCCCCTAAATTTGATCTTTGACCTTGGGCCTTTGACCTTCACTTCTGTAAGTCTGTGAGTCACAACTCCTTCCGCGAGGTTCCTCCCACCAAGTCCAAGAAGATCTGTTGAGCTCACCAGGAGGAGATTTTTACACAGATATTCGCATGAAAATATACATTTTCTCTTCCATCAGGTGCCCTTTGATGTTTGTTGCCATAGTTTCCACATATTTTGGTAGTCCTGAACATTCCTATGATATGTTGGAAGTTTCACGTTAGAGAGCCATTTCAATACAAAAATACAGTTAAAAGCAATTTTCACTACATCTGACCTATGACCTTTCACCTTTGAACCTTTGACGTTTGACCTTTCACCTTTAGACTTGTAATTTGGGAACACAAATCATTGACAATTTTTACCAATTTGGTTAATGTATTGCAATATCTTATGCACTTCACGTAGCGATAAGATAATTACCCACTGGGAGCATTATTCACGCACGAGCTTAGCGTCTCCATGGCGACCAACACTGCACAGGTCATATATCATACGCATAGTGTTCATACATTTGACGCTTTGACAATACAAACAGCTGATTTGTCAACTAGTCGTAAACGAGCGTATTTCATCTACACGCGTGGAGAGAATTCTATTGCTTGCGGCTTACCAATCTCTATATGTCCTACATAATGATCAGCGATACGGCCACTCGTTCGTTGTTTTTCTTCCAAACACGATGTCAGTGTTGTACGCCATTCTACAAGACCAAAAAAGACAGTAATGCACTGATTACAAAAAGGAGGAATAATTCATTTTTTTTTAAAGAGTATTCAGTTGTACATGTAATTAAGAAACATAAACAGAATATACGTATCCTGCGCTTATAGCGGTATTTCATTCTTTGGAAGGGTGTAGAGTGCTTGCGCATCAATTAAGGGAAATATTGTTTTTAAAGTGCTGCAACAGAGAGTACGAAGAAAATGGTTCAGACTTTATCCAATATTTCAGTTTTCATCATGAACCCAGTAACAGCTTCATCTCTTCAGAATACTGTGCACAAGAAGAGCTATGGCCGTTGCTTCATTTGATGAAAGTTTAGATGAACAAATTATTCTTGAGCAATAAAAAATGGATTTCTGTTTGTGGGAAACTTCTTTCTTGAAAAGAAGGCTACCTCACGGCCATATATTTGAAAATTTATCAACCTGTTTCAATAAATATTAGTCTAAAAAGGATGATTCTTTTTTCAAAACAAACGCAATATTTCCGTTTAAGTAAGGTAAAACATAGCGAAACGTATGCTGCCGTATCATAAGAGCATGGTACACTCACTGTGTTATAAAACTGATGACCCTTCATGTTAAATAAAACGACGCAAAAGACTCTTCCACGCGGAACAGTTTAAAATAAAATATCGGCTCAAATCGAGCACAAAACTCAAACATTTATGTAAAATAAAAGGTTTTTCTAGCCTATGCAAGTATGTTCAAAGTTTCCCAAAATTCAGACCGGGTGCTATGAGACATAATATTCCAGTCTGAGACATATGATCAACAACAATTGCAGGAAGAGACCGATTTCTGACAGTTTTTGTAGTGATACATGCACAAAAGAACCACATTTTCCTGACTGTAAGGGCTAGTTGACGAACCATCGAAACTGATGTTTTGATAGAACATCCCCCCCCCTTTTTTCGCGTATCCTTTATGACGACATTGCGTTGGTTTTGTCTTAAAACAATAATAGGCAAGAAACGATTTTAACAAAATTTAACCTTTGGCCTTTGACTTTCTCTTCCGGGAGTCTGCGAGGAACAACTTCTTACCACGAGGTACCTATCCAACAAGTTTGAAGCGGATAAAGCAAGTCCTCTAGAAGGATTTTTTGACAAGAATTTCCGCATAAAAATATACATTTCGTTTTCCATCAAGTGTCCTTGGATGGCTGTTGCCATGGTAAGTACAGTGTATATTTTGGTAGGGCAACGGAGTAAGGATATGTGACAACAGACGTGTCAGTGGGATGTTTTATTACATAAATACAGTGGAAGAAGATTTCCCCGAAGCTCGACCTTTAACTCTAGGCCTTTGGCCTTCACTTCCGGGAGTCTACGAGGAACATCATCCTACCCTTTGGTACCTCAACCAACCTAACAAAACTCAATAAAACCCAGCGAAGCCCATCCAATAAAATTCCACTAATACAACCTAACAAATCCCAACAAACTCCAAAAATCACCAAACAAAACCTTACCAAACCCAGCCAACTAACAAAGCCCATTCAAAAAACCCAACGAAAAACTAAACAGAACCAAACCTAACTAACAAAACCCAACAAAATCCAACAAAAAAAAATCCAATAAAATTCCCCAAGTCCCAACCATACCCGCAAAACAAAAACCAACACATCCACCCAACAAAACCTAACAAACCCAAACCCATCCATTAAATACCAACTAACCCAACAAAATTCAACCCTCAAGACTTAAAGAATTCTACCGATCAAAAGACAAAAAAAAAAAAAAAAAAAAAAAAAAAAACCAACCCACCTACCAACTATGAAACCAAACCACACACATCTAACAAAACCAGTCCAAACCTAACTAATCTTACGAAACAAACCCCAACGATATCAACCCAACAAGATAGAAAAAAAACCCAACCAAACCCACAAAACAAAACCCGACGAAACCCACCCATCAAAACCCAACAAAAACTATCTAACAAAACCGAAAAAACATCACACCCTCGCAACAATACCCAATAAAACTCAAAAACACGCTGAAGGAAAGTGAACTAAACCTACCCATCAAACCCAACCAAACCCATCTTAACCCAACTAAGCCAATCAAAACACAACAATACCCAGTTTAACAGCAAAACAAAATCCTCCAAAACAAACCAAACCCGAACAACGAAAACTAACACACCCATCCATCAAAACCCAACAAATGCCAATCCAACCCATCAATAAATCCCAATAAACCCAGCCAAATTCAACCAAAAAACATAAGCACCCTTACAGACACAAAACCCAGCAAAAACAACCAAGCCATCCTAACAACATCCAACCAACAAACCCAACCGCACTTACCCAACAACCACGACCCAACCAAGCTCACCAAACAAAACCTCAACGAAATTGACCCCACACGATCAAGCAAACACCAGCCAAATCCAAAATACAAAACCCAACAAAACGAGACCAACCTAACAAATCCCAACCGAACCCACCCAACAAAAAGAACAAAACCCATAAAACGAACGCAATAAAACCTGATAAAACTTAACAAAACACACTGAAGAAAAGTAAACAAAACCTACCTAACCGAACGAAGGAAACTAAACCTGTCAAATTCCAACAAATTGAACCCAACAAAACCTAACCAAACACAGCCACCAAAGATCGAAAGAAAGCCCCCCAAACCCACCCAAATAACCTCAACAAAATCAAGTAGGCAGAACCGAAACCCACCAAAAAATAACAAAAACTTACAAAAACAGCCGAAACCACCACACAAAATCCCTCAACCTCCCAAAACCGATTAACATAAAGTCAACTTACCCACCCATCAGAATCCATTAAAACCCAACCCATCTCATTAATGAATCACCCTAAACCCGGTTAAATTCAACCAACAAAACGTAACCAAACTTAAACCCTATTAAAAACAACCAAACGATCCCAACATCCAACCAACCAACCCAAACACACACATCCAAAGCAAATAACGACCCAACCAAGCTAATCAAACAAAACCCAATGACAGCAACCCAACACGGCAGAACAAAAACCAGCCAAACCCACCATAAAAAACCCAATAAAACACAACGAAACCTACCAAAAAAAAAAAAAAATAAAAAACCCTCCCAAGAAAACCGAAAAAAATCTTTTTAAAAAACACTCAACAAAATCCAATAAAACTCAACAAAACACACTAAAGAAAAGTAAAAAAAAAAAATAAAAAATAAATAAATAAATAAAACACCAACCACAATTCATCCAAACCAACGAAACAGGATCCAACAAATTCCAACAAAGGTCAACAACGAAACCCAGCCATACAATCCAAGCAATCCCCAACAAAATCCTACTGAACCAAATACCCGCCCCCCCCCAAAAAAAAATAACCCAACGAAACCCACTAAACAGGATCTAACAAAACTTCGCTAAACCCACCCAGCTGCACCCAACCAAACTCACTCTATAAATTACCCCCAACCAACCAAGCAAACTCCATCTAAGAAAACCCAACGGAACCATCCCCCCAAACAACCAAACAAACCCTAACTAACGGATCTTAACAAGTTCAATAAAGCGCAACAAAACCCAATCAAATCAAACAAAACCCACCCAACAAAATCTACACAACAACACCCCAAAAACTTAAACAAACCCATTCAACACACCCGACGCAACAAAACCGGACAAAACCAAACGACAACCACCAAACAAAGTCTTACTACAACCACCAAACAAAACCACACGAAAACTTCACAACCTTCCCACAACAAAACAAAATCCATCTCTTTCCACCACAAAACCTAACCAAACCAAACCCACCCAGCAAAATGCAACAAACCCTAACAAAAATCTGCCAACAAAACCTAACGAAACCCACTGCAAAAAATAGAAAAAAAAAGAAAACAAATTAACGATACAAACCCAAACAAATCCCAAAGACAAAACACAACAAAACCTAACCAACAGCTCCCCAAAAACTCAACCAAACCAAACTCCAAAACCCCAACCAACCAAACCCAACGAAACCGACCCAACAAACCTCAACCAAACCCACCCAATGAAATCCAACCCAACCCTCCCAACCCTCCCAACAAAACCCAATCAACAAAACCCATCCAACAAAAGAAAACAAAAACCTATCAAAAAGCACAAAAATACAAAACAAACCCCAACCAAACTCACTCAACAAAACCCAGCAAACCATAAACTCCCAACAAAATAGCAGGAAACACACCAGCAAGCCATACAAACCCCAACCAAACCAACCTTAGAAAACCCAACAAAACCCACCTAACAAAACACAATTTAACAAAACGAAACCCGCCCCCCCCAAAAAAACAACCCAACCAAAGTCATCCAGTACCACCAAAACTTAAACAAAACCCAACCAAATCCCCCCCAAAACCGAACCAAACCCACCCAACAAAACCCCATCGAACCAACCTTAAAAAACCATCCAACTGAACCCAACCAACAAAAACGAACCAAACCAAAAAACCCAAATGAAAGCCACCCAAAAAGCCCAAGCTGAACAAAACCCAACAAATTCCAACTTAAACCACCCAAGGAAACCCTTAGAAAACCCGAAAAACGAATCAATCTCACCCAACAACACTCAAACAAACCTACCCAACAAAACCCACCCAAACTCCAACACAACCAAAACCTAAAAACACAACACAGCCTAACCAACAAAACACACTCTACATATCTCAACAAAACAAAAGCCAACCCATCCCAACCCACGCAACAAAACCCAATAAGACCCCCCCCCCCAAACAGACAAAAAACCTTAATAAACCCCCAACGAACAAAACCCGACTAACAAAACAAACAAAAGCCAACCAAAAGCCGCCAACAAAACCAAAGAAAAACCCAACTAAACTCCTCCTCCCAACAAAACCCAACGAAACAAATCCATTTAAACCCAACAAAACCCAACCAAGCCCACTCAACAAAACTAAACCAAACCCACTTACAAAACCCCAAAACCAAACCAAAAACTGACAACAAGACCCAACGAAACATACGCAACATAGGCAAACAAGACCCAACCAATGTCCACAAAACAAGGTGAAAAACACTCAGAACATTTTAATAAGATGAGGTTGACCCCTCTTAAACAGTGTTACATTGCAACTCGTTTTCGCTACAAACGACGTAAAATTGTGCTACGTCCAAACAATGGGTTTAATTCCCCCACATTAACCATGTACAATTGTATGCAATTAAACATTGAAAATTCACGTCAACAAAACAGGGTAAAAACCCACAGTTAGAACACTGTTAATAGATGGGGGAGAACCCCTCTGTAACGGTTTTATTTTGCAACTTGCATACACTCAAAGCGACGCAAATTGTGCTAAGTCCAAAACAAAGGAAGAATCTACATATAAATGATAAGTCATGTTCGAGAGTATGCAATGTTAAATTCAAAGTTCATGTCAACAATACAAGTTAGAACGAGTCGGAACAGTGTAATTAGATGAGACATACCTCTATAGAGAGACTTTAAATTGCAACTCGCATTCGCTTTAAACGACGCATTTTTTCTTAGTCCAAACAATGAAAAGAATCCACAATAAATCATATTCAAGGGTGTTCAATATAAAATTCATTGCAACTCGTACACGCTTTAAAGCGACGTAAAAATGCGCTCAGTCCAAACAATGGAAAGAATCCACACTAAATCATATTCAAGGGTGTCCGATTTAAAATTCAAAAATCATGTCGAAGTTTATGTCACCAAAACAAGTTGAAAACCAGTCAGAACATTGTTATTAAAATAGGGATACCCCTCTACAATCCTCGACAAAAATGATGGGACAACACAAGCAAAACAAGAAATGAACGGAACACCATCCCCCCCCCACTCCCCCATTTAATGTTGCGGCAGCCCAAGGCGTCCTGAAACTTCAACATTGATACGGGGAAAGGGGTTTGTCCCATGTATTTTTGTCGAGGATTTTTGGAAGCCTGTACAAAGGTATAGGACTTTCCAAATTTTCGTTTTAAATGCTCTGACACGGGTAGGTTGCCTTTTTATTTTTCAAGCTACAGGAAAGTAGTGACAGTTGAATTTGTCCGACCAGTATACTGGCGAGTCAGATTAGTGCTGGGCGCTCGAATAAAGATTTGTATTCCTCAAGTAGCTCATAAGAGGAAGGGGAAGGGGGGAATAGTACTCTGGGTGGTGAGAGATTTTATTTACTTCAAAAATTCCATGTACTGTAATGGGGAAAAAACAAAGATTTTTTTCCATCTTATTTTTCGTGTTAGGGGTTGGGGGTAACATATTTTACGATATAGCCAACGGTTAACCACAAAATTCTCTCTTTTTTCGCATAAATAAACATTGAATGATGATTCAAACTACAATCTAGTTAAAGACGAAATTATATGTAAGAATAAGGGGTAGTGAAAGTGACAATTTACGTAAAGATTTCTCGAAATTGAAACGGTTAACCATTTTTGCACAATAAAAGTTTCCTATAAATAGCGATATCTTCTGTTTGCACGATTAACCCTCGACAGTCATTGAAATGGTGTGGAGGTAAATGGTTAATCGTGGTGAGGTCAACGGTTAACCGTGACGCTAATTAGATATTCTTAGTAATAGGGAGCAGTGACGAGTTCCACATCGGGATAATGGATAAATTAAGCGCTATGAAGCCCAATTTCGGAGCTTCCTGTAGCATTTCGGTTTCAAAAATTTAAATCGCCGCGTTTGTCCTGTAGGTTACCTGGAATATCTGCTCTCCCCCTCCCCGAAGTTTGTTTTGATCTGCCCCCGTCACCAAGATATTTCTCGCTTGAAAGCGACCCCCCTTCTGTGCCCGGCGGCAACGGGTCTTCTGGATAGGTTAATGACAAAATTAACGACGTTAAACCACCCATGGGTACCTTATTTTGATCACTTCCCTGTCCTAACCATGGTCCGTAATGCGTAATAAGTTACATTTCTTCCCCGTGAAACATTTGAGAGCCGCTTTTATTATCTTTTCATGCAGCAATTGTTCTTCATAATGCTTACACCGTGACATTTGTCATCGAATCACTCCTTTCAAACTGCACAAATTTTATTCACCAACTGCCATTACGTTGCCCAAGACCGAAAACTTCTTCATATACATTTGTACAGGCTTCCGACAATCCTCGAAAAAAAAAATGATGGGACAACAAAGCAAAACAAGCAATGAACGGAACACCATCCCCCCACTCCCCCATTCAGTGTTGCGGCAGCCCAAGGCGTCATGAAACTTCAACATTGATACGGGAAACGGGGTTTGTCCCATGTATTTTTGTCGAGGATTGTAGGTAGGTTTTACATTGCAACTCGTATACGCTTAGAACTACGTGAAAACAATGGGTATAACTTCCCAACATAAGACATGTCAATGGTTTGCATTTAACAATTCAAAGTTAATGTGAACATAACATGGTGAAAACCATGCAGGGTAATCAGACGAGACAGATCCCTCTATAACAGTTTTATACTGTAACTCGCGTACGTTTAAGATGAGAAAACGGTGTGCTTAGTTCAAAGAATGGGAATAATTCTCACACATAAACCACGTACAATTGCAAGCAATGAAAAATTCAAAACTCCTGTCAACAAAACATTGTTAAAAGCAGTCAAAGCAGTGTAATTAGATGAGGCAGACCAGTCTAAATAGGTTTTATATTTCAACTCGGATACACTTTAAACGACGTAAATTTGTGCTTAGCCCCCCAAATGAGAAAAATCCACATTTAAACCATGTTCAAGGGTGAGCAATTTATATAAAAAATTCATGTCAACAAAACAAGGTGAAAACCAGTCAGAAAAGAGTAATCAGATGAGACAGATTCCTCTATAACAATTTTACATAGCAAGTTTCATACGCTTTAAACGACGAAAAATCATCCCAAATCCAAGCAATATGAATAATTCCCCCACATTAACCGTGTACAATTGAATGCACTGTAAAATGCAAAATTCCTGTCAACAAAACATTGTTGAAAGCAGGCAGAACAGAGTAATTGAATGAGGCAGACCCTTCTAGATAAGTTTTTAATTTCAACTCGGATACGCTTTAACCCTTCACCGTTGTTTGGGTCCTTTTGGACCCATACGGAGAGCGCTGCTGTTACCCACCTTTACTGCTTCACGCGGAGCTCGAAACTTCGAATAGCTACCCGAAACTTCGGCCACAACAACGAGAGGGACGAAAGTTTAAGGTGGCGGGGTCAGTGACCTAGAGAAGCTGATGCGGGGCGTGCTACGTCCGCTTTTCCGCCCACTCCCGAGGCTCTCAAATATGCCCCGATTGGAGCACAAAGGTAAAGGGTTAAACGACATAAATTTGTGCCAAGTCAAAGCAATTGGAAAAATCCACACTTTAAGCATGTAAGCAATTTTAAATTAAAAATTCATGTCAACAAAACATAATGAAAACCAGTCAGAACGCTGTAGTAGGTGCTAAGTGAAACCAAAAGTAATAATTTCCGCACAAAAAGCATATACAAGGGTATGCATTGTACAAGTCAAAATTCTTCATCAAAACAAGGTAGATGACAGTTCAAACAAAGAAATTAGATGAGGCATACCTCTTTTAGATTGAATTTACATTGCAACTCGCATACGCTTTAAACGACTTCAAATTGGTCCAAATAATGAAAAAATCCGCAGATAAACTATGGCAAGGGTAAGCAATTTAAAACTGAAAATTCATATAAACAAAAGGTGAAAACTAGTCACAACAGTGTAATAAGATGAGGCGGACCCCTCTTCAACAGCCACTTCATACGCTTAAAACGACGCTAAATTGTACCAAGTGCAAACAATAAGATGAATTCCATCCCATTAACCATGCCCAGCTGTATGCAATTTACAAATCAAAATTCATGTCAACAAAACAAGTACATAAATAGTCAGCACAGGGTTATTAGATAACGTATAACCCTCTAGATAGGTTTTACATTGCTTCTCGGATACGCTTAAAACGACGTAAATTTGTGTTAAGTGAAAACGATGAGAATAATTTTCTACGTAAACCATGTAAAAGGATATGCATCTTAAAACTCAAAATTCATGTCAACAAAACAAGGTGAAATCGAGTCAGAACACTGGAATTAGATTCGGTATACTCCTCTAGATAGATTTCACATTTCAACTCATAAACGCTTAGAGCAACGTTAAATTGCGTTCAGTCCAAACAATTGATAGAGTCTACACATAAACCACGCACAAGAGTGTGCAATATAAAGTTCAAGATTCATGTCAACAAAACAAGATGAAAACCTCGTAGAACAGTATAATTAGATTAAGCTGGCCCCTCTGTACCAGTTTTACATTTCAACTAGCACACGCTTAAAACAACGTTAAGTTATGCTAATACCAAACTATGGGAACAATTTTCCACACGTGAACTATGTAGAATTGAATGCAGTGTTAAAGATGATATTCATGTCAACAAAACATTGATAAAACCAACCAGTCAGAACAGTGCAATTAGATGAGGCATACCCCCTTTAGATATGTTTTGCATTGCAACTGGCTAACGCTAAAAACAACGAAAATTTGTGGTCAGTCCAAACAATGGGAAGAATCCACACACAAATTATGTGCAAGGGTATGAAATTTTAAATTCCAAATTCATGTCAACGAATCAGGGTAAAAACCAGAGAGAACAGTGTAATTAGATGAGGGAGACCCATCTCTAACGGTTTTTCATTGCAACTCGCATACACTTAAAGTGACGTAAAATTTCGATCAGTCCAAAAAATGGGAAGAATCCTCACATAAATTATGTAGAAGGAAATGCAATTTAAAATTCAAGATTCATTTCAACAAAATAAGGTAAAAACCAATCAGAACAGTGTAATATGGTGGCGCAAATCCCTCTCGATAGGTTTAACCTTGCAACTCGAATACGTTAAAAACGACGTAAATTTGTGTAACGGCCAAACAATAGAAATAATTACCTCACATATACCATGCACAAATGGTGTACATGTGCAATTCAAAATTCAAGATTCATGTCACAAAACAACATAAAAACCGGTTAGAACAGTGTTATAAGGTAGGTAAAACCCATGTACACAGGTTTTACCTTGCAGTTCGTATACCCTCAATACTCCTAAAATTGTGTTCAGTCCAAACAATGGAAAGAATCCACACATAAACCACATACAAGTGAAACAAATGTAAAATTAAAAAAAAAACCTCGACAAAAAAGTTGAAAACCAGTCAAAACAGGTTAAAAAGATGAGGCATACCCGTCAAGATAGGTTTTAAATGTCAACTTAGATACAATTTAAACGATGTAAATTTGCCCTCAGTGTAAACAATGGGGATAATTTCACACATAAACCATGAACAGGGGTAAGCAATATAAAATTCATGTCAACAAAATATGATAAAAACCAGTCAAAACAGTGTAATTAGATGAGGCATACCCGTCAAGATAGGTTTTAAATGTCAACTTGGATACAGTTTAAACGATGTAAATTTGCCCTCAGTGAAAACAATGGGGATAATTTCACACATAAACCATGAACAGGGGTAAGCAATATAAAATTCATGTCAACAAAATATGATAAAAACCAGTCAAAACAGTGTAATTAGATGAGGCATACCCGTCAAGATAGGTTTTAAATGTCAACTTGGATACAGTTTAAACGATGTAAATTTGCCCTCAGTGAAAACAATGGGAATAATTTCACACATAAACCATGAACAGGGGTAAGCAATATAAAATTCATGTCAACAAAATATGATAAAAACCAGTCAAAACAGTGTAATTAGATGAGGCATACCCGTCAAGATAGGTTTTAAATGTCAACTTGGATACGGTTTAAACGATGTAAATTTGCCCTCAGTGAAAACAATGGGAATAATTTCACACATAAACCATGAACAGGGGTAAGCAATATAAAATTCATGTCAACAAAATATGATAAAAACCAGTCAAAACAGTGTAATTAGATGAGGCATACCCGTCAAGATAGGTTTTAAATGTCAACTTGGATACGGTTTAAACGATGTAAATTTGCCCTCAGTGAAAACAATGGGAATAATTTCACACATAAACCATGAACAGGGGTAAGCAATATAAAATTCATGTCAACAAAATATGATAAAAACCAGTCAAAACAGTGTAATTAGATGAGGCATACCCGTCAAGATAGGTTTTAAATGTCAACTTGGATACGGTTTAAACGATGTAAATTTGCCCTCAGTGAAAACAATGGGAATAATTTCACACATAAACCATGAACAAGGGTAAGCAATATAAAATTCATGTCAACAAAATATGATAAAAACCAGTCAAAACAGTGTAATTAGATGAGGCATACCCGTCAAGATAGGTTTTAAATGTCAACTTGGATACGGTTTAAACGATGTAAATTTGCCCTCAGTGAAAACAATGGGAATAATTTCACACATAAACCATGAACAGGGGTAAGCAATATAAAATTCATGTCAACAAAATATGATAAAAACCAGTCAAAACAGTGTAATTAGATGAGGCATACCCGTCAAGATAGGTTTTAAATGTCAACTTGGATACGGTTTAAACGATGTAAATTTGCCCTCAGTGAAAACAATGGGAATAATTTCACACATAAACCATGAACAGGGGTAAGCAATATAAAATTCATGTCAACAAAATATGATAAAAACCAGTCAAAACAGTGTAATTAGATGAGGCATACCCGTCAAGATAGGTTTTAAATGTCAACTTGGATACGGTTTAAACGATGTAAATTTGCCCTCAGTGAAAACAATGGGAATAATTTCACACATAAACCATGAACAAGGGTAAACAATATAAAATTCATGTCAACAAAATATGATAAAAACCAGTCAAAACAGTGTAATTAGATGAGGCATACCCGTCAAGATAGGTTTTAAATGTCAACTTGGATACGGTTTAAACGATGTAAATTTTCCTCAGTGAAAACAATGGGAATAATTTCACACATAAACCATGAACAGGGGTAAGCAATATAAAATTCATGTCAACAAAATATGATAAAAACCAGTCAAAACAGTGTAATTAGATGAGGCATACCCGTCAAGATAGGTTTTAAATGTCAACTTGGATACGGTTTAAACGATGTAAATTTGCCCTCAGTGAAAACAATGGGAATAATTTCACACATAAACCATGAACAAGGGTAAGCAATATAAAATTCATGTCAACAAAATATGATAAAAACCAGTCAAAACAGTGTAATTAGATGAGGCATACCCGTCAAGATAGGTTTTAAATGTCAACTTGGATACGGTTTAAACGATGTAAATTTGCCCTCAGTGAAAACAATGGGAATAATTTCACACATAAACCATGAACAGGGGTAAGCAATATAAAATTCATGTCAACAAAATATGATAAAAACCAGTCAAAACAGTGTAATTAGATGAGGCATACCCGTCAAGATAGGTTTTAAATGTCAACTTGGATACGGTTTAAACGATGTAAATTTGCCCTCAGTGAAAACAATGGGAATAATTTCACACATAAACCATGAACAGGGGTAAGCAATATAAAATTCATGTCAACAAAATATGATAAAAACCAGTCAAAACAGTGTAATTAGATGAGGCATACCCGTCAAGATAGGTTTTAAATGTCAACTTGGATACGGTTTAAACGATGTAAATTTTCCTCAGTGAAAACAATGGGAATAATTTCACACATAAACCATGAACAGGGGTAAGCAATATAAAATTCATGTCAACAAAATATGATAAAAACCAGTCAAAACAGTGTAATTAGATGAGGCATACCCGTCAAGATAGGTTTTAAATGTCAACTTGGATACGGTTTAAACGATGTAAATTTGCCCTCAGTGAAAACAATGGGAATAATTTCACACATAAACCATGAACAGGGGTAAGCAATATAAAATTCATGTCAACAAAATATGATAAAAACCAGTCAAAACAGTGTAATTAGATGAGGCATACCCGTCAAGATAGGTTTTAAATGTCAACTTGGATACGGTTTAAACGATGTAAATTTGCCCTCAGTGAAAACAATGGGAATAATTTCACACATAAACCATGAACAGGGGTAAGCAATATAAAATTCATGTCAACAAAATATGATAAAAACCAGTCAAAACAGTGTAATTAGATGAGGCATACCCGTCAAGATAGGTTTTAAATGTCAACTTGGATACGGTTTAAACGATGTAAATTTGCCCTCAGTGAAAACAATGGGAATAATTTCACACATAAACCATGAACAGGGGTAAGCAATATAAAATTCATGTCAACAAAATATGATAAAAACCAGTCAAAACAGTGTAATTAGATGAGGCATACCCGTCAAGATAGGTTTTAAATGTCAACTTGGATACGGTTTAAACGATGTAAATTTGCCCTCAGTGAAAACAATGGGAATAATTTCACACATAAACCATGAACAGGGGTAAGCAATATAAAATTCATGTCAACAAAATATGATAAAAACCAGTCAAAACAGTGTAATTAGATGAGGCATACCCGTCAAGATAGGTTTTAAATGTCAACTTGGATACGGTTTAAACGATGTAAATTTGCCCTCAGTGAAAACAATGGGAATAATTTCACACATAAACCATGAACAGGGGTAAGCAATATAAAATTCATGTCAACAAAATATGATAAAAACCAGTCAAAACAGTGTAATTAGATGAGGCATACCCGTCAAGATAGGTTTTAAATGTCAACTTGGATACGGTTTAAACGATGTAAATTTGCCCTCAGTGAAAACAATGGGAATAATTTCACACATAAACCATGAACAAGGGTAAGCAATATAAAATTCATGTCAACAAAATATGATAAAAACCAGTCAAAACAGTGTAATTAGATGAGGCATACCCGTCAAGATAGGTTTTAAATGTCAACTTGGATACGGTTTAAACGATGTAAATTTGCCCTCAGTGAAAACAATGGGAATAATTTCACACATAAACCATGAACAGGGGTAAGCAATATAAAATTCATGTCAACAAAATATGATAAAAACCAGTCAAAACAGTGTAATTAGATGAGGCATACCCGTCAAGATAGGTTTTAAATGTCAACTTGGATACGGTTTAAACGATGTAAATTTGCCCTCAGTGAAAACAATGGGAATAATTTCACACATAAACCATGAACAGGGGTAAGCAATATAAAATTCATGTCAACAAAATATGATAAAAACCAGTCAAAACAGTGTAATTAGATGAGGCATACCCGTCAAGATAGGTTTTAAATGTCAACTTGGATACGGTTTAAACGATGTAAATTTGCCCTCAGTGAAAACAATGGGAATAATTTCACACATAAACCATGAACAGGGGTAAGCAATATAAAATTCATGTCAACAAAATATGATAAAAACCAGTCAAAACAGTGTAATTAGATGAGGCATACCCGTCAAGATAGGTTTTAAATGTCAACTTGGATACGGTTTAAACGATGTAAATTTGCCCTCAGTGAAAACAATGGGAATAATTTCACACATAAACCATGAACAGGGGTAAGCAATATAAAATTCATGTCAACAAAATATGATAAAAACCAGTCAAAACAGTGTAATTAGATGAGGCATACCCGTCAAGATAGGTTTTAAATGTCAACTTGGATACGGTTTAAACGATGTAAATTTGCCCTCAGTGAAAACAATGGGAATAATTTCACACATAAACCATGAACAGGGGTAAGCAATATAAAATTCATGTCAACAAAATATGATAAAAACCAGTCAAAACAGTGTAATTAGATGAGGCATACCCGTCAAGATAGGTTTTAAATGTCAACTTGGATACGGTTTAAACGATGTAAATTTGCCCTCAGTGAAAACAATGGGAATAATTTCACACATAAACCATGAACAGGGGTAAGCAATATAAAATTCATGTCAACAAAATATGATAAAAACCAGTCAAAACAGTGTAATTAGATGAGGCATACCCGTCAAGATAGGTTTTAAATGTCAACTTGGATACGGTTTAAACGATGTAAATTTGCCCTCAGTGAAAACAATGGGAATAATTTCACACATAAACCATGAACAGGGGTAAGCAATATAAAATTCATGTCAACAAAATATGATAAAAACCAGTCAAAACAGTGTAATTAGATGAGGCATACCCGTCAAGATAGGTTTTAAATGTCAACTTGGATACGGTTTAAACGATGTAAATTTGCCCTCAGTGAAAACAATGGGAATAATTTCACACATAAACCATGAACAGGGGTAAGCAATATAAAATTCATGTCAACAAAATATGATAAAAACCAGTCAAAACAGTGTAATTAGATGAGGCATACCCGTCAAGATAGGTTTTAAATGTCAACTTGGATACGGTTTAAACGATGTAAATTTGCCCTCAGTGAAAACAATGGGAATAATTTCACACATAAACCATGAACAGGGGTAAGCAATATAAAATTCATGTCAACAAAATATGATAAAAACCAGTCAAAACAGTGTAATTAGATGAGGCACATCCCTTGAAATATGTTTTACATTGCAACTGGTTTACGCTTAAAACGACGTAAATTTGTGCTCAGTCAAACAATGGGAAGAATCCACACAAAAATCACGTGCAAGGGTATGAAATTTAAAATTCCAAATTCATGTCAACAAATCAATGTAAAAACCAGCGAAAACGTTGTAGTTAGATGGGACGAGAGTCTTTTTCCCGAGGCCACTTTTTAGAGCGGTTTTTCATCGATATTTTTCTGTAACGAGCAGCGATTGCGGCGGCGTCAGTTTTTCACACTTTTTTGTACAAAAGTGTTGTTGTGAATTTCAAGGAAAAGGAGCCATCGGCGGAGGAGTGAGACACGAAAATGTAAAAAAAAAAAAAAAAAATCGTGGCCTACTTAATGAACATAAAAAATATTTAGTAGATGATTTGAGTAATGGCTGTAATTTCATCACTGGCTGTCAATTAATTCGATTGATTGAAATCGACAGTTTTGTTGGTTGTGATAAATAAACAAACCCACAGCAAGCTGGCTGACTGAGAAATGATGGTGCACACGCTTGCTAAGGGTAGGTAAGAGGATTTTTTGGAGTGATCCTTACCCTTCTGAGGTGATGGTATCGACGGATAGCTGTGAATTAGGTCTAAACATGTCAGTAACCCTAATTTGAAAATTAATCCAGATTACATCAAGTCAAGCTTAATGCTTACTGCTAAGGTCACCCAAGCCTAACTCTAGGGTTAAGGTTGAGTTGAACGATACCAAATTTTTCTGGCCGAATCGTGATCTGCAGAGTTAGGTCCACAGGGAACTACTCACCCAGACAGAAGTAAGGATGTTGCCAATACCGTCGTAAGGTTAATATAAGGATTAGGGTTAAGATTAGGGTTGGGTTCCTAACTCTTTGGCAAAGAATGAATCTGACGAAAAGGGTTAGGACAGAGGTTTTGTTGGGTCAGTTTGGTTGGATTAGGTAGTGTTCTGTTGTGTGAGTTTTGTTGGGTTTTGGTAGCGTTTTAAGGGGGCAGTTGGTTGGATTTCATTGGCTTTTGATGGGTAGGTTTTTTTCTAACTTTGTTGGGTTCTTTTCGTTGGGTGTGGTTGGGTTTCGTTGGACATCTCTGTTGGGTTATGCCTGGTGTCGTTAAGTGGCTTTTGTAGGATATTATAGGATTGGTTTGCTTGGATTCTGATGGGTTTTCATTTGGTTTGTTGGGCTTTGTTGGATGGGTTCGGTTATGTTTTGTTAGGTAAGTTTGGTTGAGTTTTGTTGGGTGGGGTTTTCTTTGGTGGGTTTAATTAGGTTTTCTTGTGTGGACCTGGGTACGTTTGGTTGGGTATTGTTGGTTGGATCTGGTTGAATTTTGGTAGTTTTTGCTGTGTTTTGTTGTGTAGGTTTAAATGGGTTTGGTTTTGTTTTGTTAGGTGAGTTTGGTTAGTTTTGTTGTGTGTGTTTGTTAGGTGGGGTTTGTTGGGTTGTGTTGGTTGGGTGTGATTGGGTTTTTTTTTTAATGGGTTTGAGTGAATATTGTTGGGTGTTGGGTGATGGTTTTGGTTGGGTTTTTTGGTTCGGTTAGGTTTTGTTGAGTTTTCTTTGGTGGGTTTGGTTGGGTTTTCGTAAATGGGTTTTGTTGCGCTTTTTGGTTGGGTTTGGTTAGGTTCTGTTGGGTTTCGTTGGGTGGGTTTGGTTGGGCTTTACTGGGTGAAATTGGTTGGGTTTTTGGGGTGAATTTGGTTGGGTTTTGCTGAATTTTGTTGGGTGAGTTTGGTTTTGCGTTGTTGCGTATTGTTTTGAAGAATTGGTTGGGTTTTTGTTGGATGGGTTTCTTTGAGTTTTGTTGGGTGGGTTTGGTTGGGCTATGTTGCATTTTGTAGGGTGGGTTCGGTTGGATTTTGTTTGGTACGTTTGGTTAGGTTTTGTTGGGTGATTTAGTAGGTTTTGTTGGGATTTGTTGGGTGAGATTGTTAAGTTTGGCTAGGTTTTGTTGAGTTTTGTTTGCTAGGTTTATTTTGGTTTTCTTGAAAAAGTTAGGTTGGGTTTTGTTGGGTGGGTTTGGTTGGGCTTTGTTGGGTAAAATTGGTTGGGTTTTCTTGAGTTAATTTGGTTGGGTTTTGTTGGGTTTTGTTCGGTGGTTTTGGTTAGGCTTTGTTGGGTTTGACTGGGTGGTATTGGTTGGGTTATGTTGCATGGTTTTCTTGGATTTTGTTGAATTTTGTTTGTTTTGTCTGGTTAGATATTGTTGGGTTTTGTTCGATGGTTTTCTTTGAGTTTTGTTGGGTGGGCTTGGTTGGGTTTTGTTAAGTGAGTTTGGTTAGGTTTTTTCGGGTTTTGTTAGGGGAGTTTGTTGCGTTTGGTTAGGGTTTGTTGAGTTTTGTTTGGTGGGTTTGGTTGGGTTTAATAAGATGAGTTTGGTTGGGTTTTGTTGGGTTTTATTGGTTGGGGTTTGTTAGGTTCTGTGGGGTTTTGTTGGGTGGGTTTGATTAGGCTTTTGTGGTTAAAATTGGTTGGGTTTTCTTGGGTGAATTTGGTTGGGTTTTGTTTGGTGGGTTTGGTTAGGCTTTGTTGGGGTTTACTAGATGGTATTGGTTGGGTGTTGGTGGGTGGTTTGGTTGGGTTTTGTTAAATTTTGTTGGTTTGGTCTGATTAGCTATTGTTGGGTTTTGTTGAAGGGTTTTTGTTTGAGTTTTGTTGGGTGGGCTTTAATGGGTTTTGTTGCATTTTGTAGGGTGGGTTTGGTTGATTTTTGTTGGGTTTTGTTTGGCTGGTTTGGTTAGGTTTTGTCGTTTGTTTTTAGGGGAGTTTGTTGCGTTTGGTTAGGTTTTGTTGAGTTTTGTTTGGTGGGTTTGGTTGGGTTTCCTTAGATGAGTTTTGTTGGGTTTTGTTGGGTTTTATTGGTTGGGGTTTGTTAGGTTCTGTTGGGTTTTGTTGGGTGGGTTTGATTAGGCTTTTGTGGGTAAAATTGGTTGAGTTTTCTTGGATGAATTTGGTTGGGTTTTGTTTGGTGGGTTTGGTTAGGCTTTGTTGGGTTTTACTGGGTGGTATTGGTTGGGTTTTGTTGGGTGGTTTGGTTGGGGTTTGTTGAATTTTGTTTGTTGGGTCTGGTTAGCTATAGTTGGGTTTTGTTGGATGGGTTTCTTTGAGTTCTTTTGGGTGGGTTTGGTTAGGCTTTGTTGGGTATTGTTTTGAGGAATTGGTTGGATTTTGATGGGTGGTTTTGGTTGGGATTTGTTGAATTTTGTTTCTTGCGTCTGGTTAGGTATAGCTGGGTTTTGTTGGGTGGGTTTCTTTGGGTTTGGTTGGGTTTTGTTGGATTTTGATGAGAGGGATTGGGTGGATTCAGTCGGGTGGGTTTGGCTGGGTTTTGTTGAGTGAAATTGGTTGGGCTGACTTTGGTTAATTTGTTGGGTTAAATTTGTTGGGCTTTCTTGGGTTAATTTGGTTGAGTTCTGTTGAGTTTTGTTCGGTGGTTTTTGTTAGGCTTTGTTGGGTCTGACTGGGTGGTATCGGTTGGGTTATGTTGGGTGGTTTGGTTGGGTTTTGTTGAATTTTGTTTGTTTGGTCTGGTTAGCTATTGTTAAGTTTTTGGATGGTTCTCTCTGAGGTTTATTGGGTGGGCTTGGTTGGGTTTTGTTGCATTTTGTAGGGTGTGTATGGTTGGTTTTTTTTTGGTTTTGTTTGGTTGGTTTGGTAAGGCTTTGTTGGGTTTTGTTGGCTGAGTGTGTTAGGTTTGGGTAGGTTTTGTTTGGTTTCCTTAGATGAGTTTGGTTGGGTTTTGTTTGTTGGGGTTGGTAAGGTTTGGTTGGGTTTTGTTTGGTGGGTTTGGTTAGGCTTTGTTGGGCTTTACTTTGTGGTATTGGTTGGGTTTTGTTCGGTGGTTTTGGTTGGGTTTTGTTGAATTTTGTTTGTTGGGTTTGGTTAGCTGTAGTTGGGTTTTGTTGAATGAATTTCTTTGAGTTCTATTGGGTGGGTTTGGTTGGGTTTTGTTGGATTTTGATGAGAGGGATTGGTTGGATTTAGTCGGGTGGGTTTGGTTGGGTTTTGTTGAGTGAAATTGGTTGGGCTTTTTCGGATTAATTTGTTGTGTGAAATTGGTTGGGTTTTCTTGGGTTTATTTGTTTGGTGCAATTGGTTGGGTTTTCTTGGGTTAATTTGGTTGGGTTTTGCTGGGTTTTGTTCGGTGGTTTTCGTTAGGCTTTGTTAGGTTTGACTGGGTGGTATTGGTTGGGTTATGCATGGTGGTTTGGTTTCGTTGAATTTTGTTTGTTTCGTCTGGTTAGCTATTGTTGGGTTTTGTTGAATGGTTTTCTTTGAGTTTTGTTGGGTGGGCTTGGTTGGGTTTTGTTGCATTTTGTAAGGTGGGTTTGGTTTGTTTTTGTTTGGTTTTGTTTGGTTGGTTTGGTTAGGCTTTGTCGGGTTTTGTTAGGGGACTTTGTTGCGTTTGGTTAGGTTTTGTTTAGTTTTGTTTTGTTGGTTTGGTGGGGTTTCCTTAGATGAATTTGGTTGGGTTTTGTTGGGTTTTATTGGTTGGGGTTTGTTAGGTTATGTTGGGTTTTGTTGGGTGGGTTTGATTAGGCTTTTGTGGGTAAATTTGGGTGGCTTTGGTTTGGTTTTGTTGAATTTTGTTTGTTGGATCTGGTTAGGTATAATTGGGTTTTGTTGGGTGGGATTTTTGAGTTTCGTTGGGTTGGTTTGGTTGCTCTTTGTTGCATTTTGTAGGGTGGGTTCGGTTCGGTTTTGTTTGGTACGATTGGATAGGTTTTGTTGGGTGAGTAAGTTGGTTTTGTTGGGTTTTGTTGGGTGAAATTGTTAAGTTTTGTTAGGTCTTGTAGAATTTTGTTTGCTAGGTTTGGTTTGGCTTTCTTAAAAAAGTTAGGTTGGGTTTTTTTTGGTGGGTTTGGTTAGGTACTGTATGGCTTTGTTTGGTGAGTTTGGTTGGGCTTTGTTGGGTGAAACTGGTTGGGCTTTGGTGGGTGAAATTGTTTGGGTTTTCTCGGGTTAATTTGGTTGGGTTTTGTAGGATTTTGTTCGGTCGTTTTGGTTAGGCTTTGTTGGGTTTTACTGGGTGGTATTGGGTGGGTAATGTTGGGTGGTTTGATTGGGTTTTGTTGAATTTTGTTTTTTTGGTCTGGTTAGCTATTGTTGGGTTTTGTTTAATGGTTTTCTTTGAGCTTTTTGGGTGGGCTTGGTTGGTTTTTGTTGCATTTTGTACGGTGGGTATGGTTAGTTTTTGTTGGGTTTTGTTTGGTTGGTTTGGTTAGGTTTTGTTGGGTTTTGTTAGGTGAATTTGTTGCGTTTGGTTAGATTTTGTTGGGTTTCCCTAGATGAGTTTGGTTGGGTTTTGATGGGTTTTGTCGGTTGGGGTTAGTTAGGTTCTGTGGGGTTTTGTTGGGTGGGTTTGGTTAGGCTTTGGTAGGTGAAATTGGTTGGGTTTTTTGGGTGAATTTGGTTGAGTTTTGTTGGATTTTGTTTGGTGGGTTTGGTTAGGCTTTGTTTGGTTTTACTGGGTGGTATTGGTTGGGTTTCGTTAGGTGGTTTGGTTTGGGTTTTGTTGAATTTTGTTTGTTGGGTTTGGTTAGCTGTAGTTGGGTTTTGTTGCAGGAATTTCTTTGATTT